>JAEAOA010002352.1:600000-1087500 GCA_016746295.1 Potamilus streckersoni | reverse complement strand
CTCATTTATCATCGTTACAGTCGTTGTCGTCTGCGCTCTTCATTCACATATCGCCATTTTCAGTTTCAGGCAACATTATTATTTGTTATCTGGGCTGTAATATCACATTCCTGTTTAAATAAAATATAATACTTAGAAAAGTTTCAAGGAGGATAATAGTTCCATTAGTATTTCATCTGCCTAATTGGAAATAACACGAAGTTAAATTGTCATTGCAAGACGATACTTTACATTTTTTCTTTGGTGTTATCCCCGAGAATTGTTTTTAAATTATTGCTGTCCACATAAGATTTTTGCACACGTCACCGTCTAAATTTCAAATATATTTTGTGTCTTTCTCTTGAAACCCTTAGTAATATGCGATATAAATTTTGTAGACTTATTGTGAGCAGTGACTATATGTTGTCTTGATACTGTAGATGTATTATGTTTATCTTTTTTTTTGTAAAAAAATCCTACTCCATTATCACGTTTTAAGCATCAAAATATGTATGGTATAAAACGATTTATCATAAACTTGAATTTTTAAATCTTTCAATCTATTACTTTCAAACAAATTGGCAAGACCCGGATGTATGAGCAATATAGACTAGGAAACAGTAACGCTTCTGGTTCTCGCAAGACTACATATACATATCCTCCATCGTAGTGAAAGTATGAAATCACCGCACGTTTCTCCCATGATTGAACGTACTGGTATGAGGGTAAAGTTGATTTTTTTAAAAACTGGCCGCTACAGGAAAGATCCAACTGTTGTGTGAATGACGTCATTGTATAGCCAATCTGAAGACCATGATTTTGCTAGTTACGGTTTGTAATCGTGGCTTGCATTTTTTAGGTCGTGTGTTTGTATGTGTATTTGTATGTGTGTGTGTGCGTGTATTATTTCAGGGAGCTTAAATGGACTATTACATAATATTTCTACAAGTAACTGCGCAACAAAAAAAAAATAAAAAGAACAACCATCTCGTACCAAATCATGTGACCTAATACAAATCTCCTGTAATGATTTTCTTTAAAACTTATGACTCAAAGTATCATAATTTACAGCACACATTTCTAAGAAAGTTTATGTATGAATATTAATCAAAGATGGGCGGGTCATAATTTGATACACCATTAGTATTGATATATCCAATTGTAGGTACATATATGCATACAAACATACATACATACATACATACATACATACATACATACATACATACATACATACATACATACATACATACATACATACATACATACATACATACATACATACATACATACATACATACATACATACATACATACATACATACATACATACATACATACATACATACATACATACATATACACACATACATACATACATACATACATACATACATACATACATACATACATACATACATACATACATACATACATACATACTTCAAGAAAATGCTGAAGATTCAAATTGATCTGAATTAAGCCAAGTAAGCACTTACGACAAATTCCATCAGGGAAATTGAGCAAGCGATATTTGGACTACTAAATAAAAAAAAACCCTTGATGTTGGTTTTCATCAGAGTGATGTTCTTCTTGGAAGATATATTCTATTTGATAGAGTAGTATTTTGTAACAAGGGACTTAGCTCAGTTAAACAAAACCCCAAAAATGATGAAAAAAGTATTGCAATAAGAAGTAAAGAAGATTAAAGAGACACGGCAAAAGAGAGAAAGGAAAAGGAAACAAAAATAACAGAGGAGTTTCACAGAATAAATAAAAGTCGGATAAAGGTGCAAGACAATTTTTGAGCAATGGCATATACTAACTGGATTCCAGAGGCTCAAACGAAGAAGTAGCAGAAGAAGAAGAAAAAGAAGAAGAAGAAGAAGAAGAAGAAGAAGAAGAAGAAGAAGAAGAAGAAGAAGAAGAAGAAGAAGAAGAAGAAGAAGAAGAAGAAGAAGAGAATCATTTGGAAAGTGAAGAACTGGTGGAAGAAGTGGGTAAAAGAGAAGAAGAAGAACCAAAGACCCTTTTCAATGCCACTTCCAATGCCTCGAAAATATTTATTCTTTCTGACTTTGTTGTGATCTCTCAGATGCGTAACTGAATGTGGGTTGCAAACGCTTTGCATTTTATAAGCAGAAAACTGACCTTCTATCAGTAACACATTATTTATCTGAAATTAGAACTTAAATGTGTACTAATTATTGTATATACGTTTGAAGGGAAGCAATTCAAATGACGTCTGCACCTACAGGGATGCTAACCTTTATTTGATTATTATGGCAGCTTTTAAAGTCCGTCAAAGATTGTTTTCCACTGTCATATTTTTTAAAAACAGTATAGATACCCAAAATGGTAAAAAATAATTCAACCTGCTAGATTTCAATCCAAATTGATAATGTTAACAATGTGTTCAAATGAATTCTGTTTCTTAGCATACAAATCTGTACGTTAGTTTAATTTTTTTTATTTTAATAATATATGTTGCCAAAAATAATATTCTCAATAAAATATATATTTGTATATGAACTTCTCACTATTTACCACCCAATGGCCACTTAAAGTATAAATTCACCGATATGTAGTCTAAATGTAAGATGTTCATTTGAATATATAGTCCATGTAACAACTTATATTCACTCAGTTTAATAATTTAAATAGCATGAAATAATATCCATAAACATTGTAGACAGCATGTTAAACAAAATACTGACATAATGCACTCATAGACAGATTTGAGAACTACGAAAACATGTATTGCTTTTAAGATACGATTTTGAACATTCAAGTATATTTTAAACCTAATCTGAATAGCTACAATTGCTTACCAATCTGTGAACCAAACAAGCATCACTAAAAGCCACATTATGACATGAAATAAACAATGGCTTAATTGATATGAGTTATTTCATTGGTGTACCAAAATAATAGTAAAATATGCATCAAAAGTAAAACATTTATGTGTCTCAATATTTATGTGATTAAAAGAATAGAGGGGTATAGTGAAAATCGAACAGAAATAAGTTATATTTCAATCTTTAAATTTGCTATGCATAATCTCAAAAAAACATGGTTTGCGGAACGCTTGACAGCAGCTTTTTGTACATGCAGAGTTAAAGATATATGATTTGGTTTAAAGTACAACAAGAATAGTAAAACGCAATATAAAAATGATTTCTTATACTTTGCTTGTAAATATTCTAAAAGATTTGAAGCATGGTGTGTTTACACAGTATCTAAAATGTCGCTACACTTTTTTATGGAAGCATTGTATATTTAAAAATCACAACAGATACATAATGAAAAATGTTCCCTGTATAAATCATTTACTACATTATCCACTTTTCATCTTCCTCATGATACATTTCTACCTCTTTATTTGATTTCACTCGCGAAATGTATATTCCTAGCATAACATAAAAATCGACAAATGGTCCAAGATCTTTAAATAGATTCAAAGTCGAATGATCCCTACACATTTGAACATCTTTTAGAACATTAACAGTATGCCTTAGGTATTCCATATATGAGACTGCATTATGTCACACGAATGTACCTTCAAGCATCTGAAATAACGTTTGCTATTGTTTGATAGAAATGGAATTATCACCAGAATTAAACAGATAGCTTCATAGATGTTATTTCGTTTATATAACATAACTAGCTGTCGTGCGAAAGGTACAGAGATTGATCAAACATTTAAATGTTTTAATACTGGTTTAATTAAAAGAATAGAACAAGGGATTGAAAATGTAAGAGACAAAAGTTATGTTTAACTTAAATGGTGGTATCCTTTTTTGTAACTTTATGTGTGAAGTCTGCGAATAGATGTATAAACAATGTATTGATTTCTGGACCCAAAAATGACACATACGTCAATCAATAATGTATATAACTAGAATAGAAGATATGTAATATAAACAAAACGTATTAAATTTCGCTCAAAAATATCTTTGTGACCATTTATGGATGAATTCCCGAGGAATGGTTACTGGTCACGGTGTCCACAATATTGTCACACTCATTGTGCAAGTATTATTTATTTGGCAGACACAATAGACACGGTATAAATAATATTCGCTATTTCAGCCATTAACAACATCTTTCATGGATATTCTTCTCAGGATATATTTCTGCTGTTTTCTTCATGTTCTCCTACCGAAACAATAATTCCTAGAATAACATAAGAAAAATTGCTTTGAACACGGTTTCCAGAATCTTTACATAGGTTGTAAGGAAAACGAGCTCTATTAGTTTCTTTCATGATATTTAAATTAATTTGCTACTGGACAAGAAAGTTTGATGGATCTTTACTACTTCAATAATCCCTCTATTAATATCAGCATGTCTCCACAGTGTTGTTACACGCATTTTTGCAAAATATATTTATGGAAGGTATCACGTGAATAAAATATTCGCAAAACGGTTTATTGATTTTAAAAGCGAGAAGTTATATGAAATTATTTCATTGAAAGTGTACATAAAAAATAGCAAAAAAACTAATCTTCAAACCATGTAATTTTTTAAAATTGTTTGTGCGACTTTTATAATAATGGTTTATGGATACAGTCTCTAGAATTATGCTACTCTCATTGCGAATCATGATATATTTAGACAGCACAGATGACACGTATGAATATCATTTGTTGCTTAAACCATTGTCAACATCCTTGATAGAGAGCTCGTTGAGACAGTAATGAACGTTGAATCTGATCCACTTGGTCGTTTCCAAAGAATAGATGACATGGATATTTGATTATATATCGAATGGCAGGCATTTAATACTCCGTAATGATGATTACCTTATCATGCTATTAATGATGATTACCTTATCATGCTATTAATGATGATCACCTTATCATGCATTCTATTCCGTCAGGCGTTTTTGCTTGGAAAAGTAATACTGATAGATCGATAATTTTGCACTACCTGTGGGAAGAGGTCCTGAATATTGAGTTTCGAAAACTTTGTTCCTTTCGGAGAGTATGGACGGCGTTAAATAAAAAATTGGCCAACAGAGAAAAATATGTTCCATGCAATGATGAAAAGTCGTGTAAGATGGCAATATCTGTCGCTATTCAACAGCTGGATAAATATATTGTTTTTCAAGAAGAACAAAAGCAATATTTTGAATATACCAAGGCAGGAGGCGTATGACCTAGGGAGTGTCCTTAATTGGAATATTGAAGTTAAATCGTTCTTTGGTTGTTATTTTCGGTAATATTATGGAAAATATGTTTACAATGCCAGGGCAGAAATTCCAAGCTTCTGCAACAAAACTAACGCCTGCCAAGGCGTCAGTAACTGTGCTAGGAAACGAATTCGTACAGTCTTT
This sequence comes from Potamilus streckersoni, assembly GCA_016746295.1. Lineage (NCBI taxonomy): Eukaryota > Metazoa > Mollusca > Bivalvia > Unionida > Unionidae > Potamilus > Potamilus streckersoni. Next base: position 1,082,183 of record JAEAOA010002352.1, on the reverse strand, counting down.
CTACTGAGCATCATCTAAATCTACTCCATGAAGCCAATCGCTGTCTATCTCTAAATGATAATCAAAATGCCTTCTAACAGGAAGGATAATACGGAAATACATAGTTGCATGCTGATAGATCTCAATTGTGACTAATTTGTTAAATTAATTTTTTTCATAGAAATGATAGTTTTACATTGATAATTTATACGTAGCTATATCTTCTCAATTAAAAATGACAACTTACTCACGAATTTGTCATTATATGAAGTTTTACTTTGTAATATTTTGCAAATATGATTCGACAAAAATAAAATATTCAACGATTTCCTAGAGAATGCATTTCCGTTAACAATGACCCCACTAAATTCCATCTGCTAAATGTCACTATGCTCCAAACCCAGTAAAGTTACAGCACTTGAATCATTATTATCCGCCATTAGAAATGACATTTATTCGTACAAAGAAAACCATAATAAGAAATAATGTAACATGCGCATGAAGGTACATGTCGACATCGAGTCAGCAGAGGAGGGCGGCTGTATTGTTATTATGAATGTATCTGAACAAACAGCTGTATTAAACATGTAATTTTCAGACGAGAGATTTACAGCAAACTAAATAAAAAATGACCGCCTGAACACTTTAATTTTGTGTGAGACATTAACGGGTATGAGCAATGCAAAAAATATTGATGACAAAAGATTGACTTACTTTCTAGTAACTGACCTTAAGCCATTGAGGGTTTGCTTGCTTTGTAACATACGTGTTACAGATTTATGATGACATTTGAATGATCCGATTTATTGTATACTTACTGACCAGTAGCACGCATTTCATGATGTAAAGTACAAAATAGTTTTGAGCTTAAATTTTAAGTGACCGTCATATGATGATGGCATTAGTGTTGTACAAGCACTTCATCATTTTATAAAAGAAACCACACTACAGTTACTTTATATTCATCATCGTACTCGCAAAAAGGGGCCAACAAGATAAGTTTCGGGTCAGTCCGGCTGGGATATTTTATAAAAGGTTCCTACCCTTGGAAAACGTTCATTTCAGTAAGAAATTAATTTAGTAGTAAATAGGATGCATACAAATAGTGTATTGTTTAGAAGTCGGATTTTAGGCTTTGAAATATTGAAAATTCAACATTGTTCAGCGTCACACATGCATTTGGTCACTCATACATCCTGACTCCCTTTTCCTGACACTCGCGTAGTTGATGAGATGCCAATGCTTAGATCGGGGATACATCTTTGAAATCCTGTTATGGGTAGGGAGCTGGACGACAGTATTTGTGATGCGCTGTTCAAGCTCTGCCCAGGTGTGAAGCAATTGAAGACAATTGCAGCTGCACCGGCCGACGCCATACTTTCCAATGACCCCTTTGCAGAAGATGTTTTTAGAGCTGCACATGCATTTAAGTCTCCAAATATGGTGAGCCTGACAAACTTGGGAAGAGAGGTTATGATAGTGCGTAGTTCTCTATAGAAATTGCCTCTTACTTTTTTCCGGGTTAGCCATGGTAGTAAATCAGGCACTGACGATTGAAACACGCTTTCTTCCATTCGACAGGGGAGTTTCATGGACATAAGCCTGTAGTTGACGCCCTTTAGAAATCCAGCTCGATTACTAACAAACATTGTCTTCACAGCAAAGCCGACTCCGCCCACATGTTGCTCCACAAATCCTCCAAATGAAAGTTTACATAGGAAGAATGACTCTTAATATTCACGCACTCACGCATGCACACCATTCAATCATTGTACGAAAAGGGATGTTGGATAGAATATATAGGATATTGGATAGCGTAGTTGGTGTGTTGCATAGTACTTTTGTGCGATTTCATCTCCTCCATTGTTAGGATAGTAATGAAGTTGAGAATGCTGGAATGTATATATGGTGTGTTTTGTCTTCAAGCAAATGGCGACTCCTGAATATTGCTCATAATCATGAGTTGGATAGCATCTAAAAATCTTAACATTAAATTTTCTGTATGTCCTGATAAAAATTCAACATGGAAATTTTATATAACAACTACAATACTAAGTCACCCAATTGAGGCCAGCAATTGTAACACAATGTTACCGAGTTTCCCTATAAAACCATTTGTCCTTGCAAATTCTTTCCCATATTAAACCTATGAGTTCATTTAACATAGGATTTCTTTCTGGTCCCCAGTTAAAATACCAATGTAAGTACTCCCCGCTTGTCGCCCATTATTCTCCCCACACTATTGTAGACATAATTTTCTTCTGAAGACGACGTATTTGTGGACACGTTTATATATTTATATTCCTACGACGGCTCATTAAAGCAGCAAAAATGGCAGAAATGTGCAAGCACAGATGTGATAAGTGGTCATTAATATGGCCGTTGTTCAAATAATCTACTTCTTAAGTCGCCAATCAAAATAGATATGTCAACTTATAGTTTACAGAGGCTGTTTTGTTTTAAGATAACCTATTTATAATTATGTCAGCATGTTTGAAAACATGCCTCTATATATAAGTGGATAAGTGGTAATTGGTTGGCAGAAATTAAGGATATTGTTCTTTGATTAAATTAAATGGTTTCAATATTGAAATAAACGATTGAACCGGTTTATGTGTCCAGAACTTTGTTTATAGTGCTTTAAATGGAATTCTTATGGAAGCTCTCTCTCTCTCTCTCTCTCTCTCTCTCTCTCTCTCTCTCTCTCTCTCTCTCTATATATATATATATATATATATATATATATATATATATATATATATATATATATATATATCAGTGTTAATGCATAACTCATATACCATACGAACCTTTTAGGCCAATTTTATGTATGCTTGTAACCGCAATAAATTTATAAACCTCTTTCAACAATAATTCTCACATTAAAAGGCCAGCTTACGAGGGATTTTGAACAATTAACGAGATAAAGAATTTGATCAGGATAAATCTTGTTTAGAACTATTGTTTTATAGAACTATATATGAATCCGGGTTTCAAACCTAAGACCATCGCTTACAGGGATAGGTCTCTACTACCGAACAAAGAAGATCACGGTAGAATCGACTATTGCATTATCACCATACGGCGAAACCCCATTGCATTAAACAAACCATATATGTTCAAAACCATTAATACATTAATATTTATATCTTGATAGTAAAACGCGAATTCTGTTGGACGTACCTCTATTTTTATGTAAACAAACGGTATTTGTACTAACACTGCTAAATACGCCATAAATGAACATCACCGTTTATGTCCTACAATGTGAGCTTTTTTATGGAAAAGGCAACTGCAAAACGCTCTAACGAGGGCGTGCTATAACCGCGAGCAGTTTTACGCGTTATAAAACACCCTCACAAATGGTTAAAATTATAACTTTCTAAATAGTCATGAGATGATATTAATATGAAATCAGCTTTCTTCAAAATACGTCAGAAAAAAAATTGTTTTCGATCGATGATGAGAGAGAAAAAAAAAAGAGAGAGAGAGAGAGAGAGAGAGAGAGAGAGAGAGAGAGAGAGAGAGAGAGAGAGAGAGAGAGAGAGAGAGAGAGAGAGAGAGAGTATGACTCCATCAGCAGCAAAGAGGTCGTTTTCCCTCTCTGCTACTATAAATTAACCAAAGATTTTATCCAGACCTATACGATATCTGGACCTTAGGTGATATAGATTTTTGTTATAAATCCGAACGGAAAAGCTTGTGCTTTTGAAAAAGTTTTTAAACTTGCTCATGTCCATATCACATGAACACCAAGTATAATAAATATTCTGCAATGTATAATTATCTACTCCATTAGACACAACCAAAATAGTACAGTTATCACTGATCGCTTTAGGTATTTGTATGTACCATTGTGTAATATAAATCACCTCAGTATTTTTATGTCTACCTCTGGAAAATATTCTAGCTAGATTTGATTGTTTGTCCAGCATCACATCATCTACTACGAGATTATTAATGAATCCATTTAGGTCATCTACAGATGGAGCTTCATCAATATCAGTGATAACATCAATAATATCGTCACCGTCTTTATTAATTTATTTCGCTCTCTCGTTAAAATCCTTAAGTACTGCGTATCAATGCTGATCATCTACAGACGGTGCTATTAAATATAGTTTGCTCCATCCATCTCATTATTAAATTTAATAATAATTGTGTTTTACCTGATCCAGATGGACCTATTATAATCATCCTTATCAAATTTGGTAATGCTGAATGGTGCTTCACTGCTTCCTGTTTTCGTGTCGCCGAAAAGTCAGTTATTGTATCCATATTATTAATAACATGAGTCTATATTGTGGTCGATATAGATTATCTAGACCCACCACTGGATTGACAACGATAATAACAAAAAATAAGCATTAACAGGCCAATGCGTAAAATGTGGCACACAAAAATATAAATTTGTCTGATCATTAATTATATAATTATTATAATGGAGTCTATTTATTATAGCCAAAGATGGTTTTTGAGAGGCAACGCAACGATTACTAAACTTGCTGAATCAGCAAAAGTTTCACGTTCTGTTGCTGCAAATTGGTTAGCACGACAGGCAATATGGCAAATGTATCTATCACCGCCCCAAACAATTCAATAAGCACATTTTGATGTCAGTACCATAAATGAAGTTCATCAAGAAGATATTTTGTTTTTCCACACGATACTAATAAAACGCGTGGACGAAAGTCACGCAAATACTCATTGACTGTTGTTGACATTGCAAGTAGATATGAAGAAGTAGAACTGATATCAACAAAGACAGCATTTCAAGTTGTATCTGCGTTTGAACGAATTTATCAACGTGGTTGTCTACGATTGCCACAGCTATTACAGGTTGATCCTTGTAAAGAATTTTTGGTGCAGTATTATCCTTGATGCAAAAACATAACATTAAAATCAGACTATGACATTCTGAAATTCAGGCAATCATTGAACGATTTAATCGAACACGTGTTGAGCAGTTATTTGGATATCAATACGCAAAGGAAATATCTACTGATTTGAAGTCCGGTGAGAGAACTTGTGAATTGGTTGCAAGGTTGCCAAGTGTGATATCTGCATTAAACAATGAAATTACTCGTGCAACTTTCATGAAACCTTCTAATGCAATTACAAAAAAAATATATTCCAGGTAACGATGGATACGGACAACGACGTGAACAACCAGTATTAGGTAATGCAACTGAGAGATATTTAAACGATCCTGGTGAGCTTGAGGGTGGAAAGAAACGAGCGTGACTACACATACAATTTATAGCGTGGTTAGATCCACTGGAAGATCTGCAATCTACAGAATAGATTATACTGCACCTCAACGTGGATTTGAGCGTGAACAGTTACAAGTAATTCCTAATGTCACACAATTACCACCACCTTCACTTATGTAAATTAGAGCCCTGACGTCGATTATATTCAAGACAGGTCAGCATCTCATTTACACGTGTATGACCAGGATCACTATTAATTCTGTCTATGGTAAATTGTCTTGGATTATTATTCGAATATTGCCATAACATGATTGTGTTACAGATTGCACAGTGATTATTCTGTAGTTGGTTTAGTGTTATAATAAATTCAGTATCAATATCAAAATCACGCTTATTTTTGTCACACTCATTTTTTCTTTAAGACAACAAATTCGTTAGTAAGTTCCTCAGTTATAACATGATCTATAATAACCCTAATGTAGATGAAGTTGTCAAACAGCATCTCAGCAAGGTCAGAGGTTACATATAATGATTGTATGAACATGATTAAATATACAGATGGAGATGAATTTGATCTTGATGAATTTGATTTTAATTTTTGCATACGATACAAACATAGACATATCTTAATGAATATATGATTGCATTGAAAATGATTATATATACAGATGGTGATGACTTTGATTTTTGAAAACGGCATAAACATAAACTTATCCTAACGGGGATTTACCTACACCAAGCAGATTAAGTGCACTCACCCCTCATAAACCCTAGTGATTGGTATAAAAGCGTACCCACCTTGTGATTACGTGGTGAGTAGATTTATTTAATCTGCGGAACTTTGTTCCACAATTATAAGAAAAAAACTGCATCAAATTCGCCTAAGTGGCCAACTGGCTGTCACGAGCCTTGAACCACGGACTTTTAGTACGACAGTCCAACGCTAGAACCACTAGACCACAGGCTTGTCTTACATATATATGTTTAAGAAATTATTATATAGTCAAGCAACATTAAATAAACAGATAATGTATGTACGATCAGTAGATACTGAATAAAAATTATAATTATAATATAAAATTGTAGCGTGAATTTGCTTCAATTTTTAAACATAATTCAGAAAATAGTCCATACATCTAATCATATTGCATTTTATGCATGTGTTGTCGCTCGTTAAAGGTCAAAAAATACTTTACGTAGCTACAAATAATCTTGATCTAAAATTCGTAAATTGACGCAATTTTGAGACTATCGGAGTCAAAAGATGCATCAATATCTCTATCAGTTACAAATTTGCTGCTCATTAACAGCTAATTGTTTGAGGAGAACGGATGAATAGGTAATACATATCTTAAAAACGATATATTTTGTCTCTATAAAACTTCAGCTTTGGGTTACATTATATAGCAATGGAAATAATCTCCTAATGCTCAGTAGATCGGCAGAGCGGAGTTATCGCTATTCATTATATATTCAAATGTCATTGAAAAAATGGGTAAAACTATAATTTCGTTTACTTGAGAATCGGCAGTCAATTCACCCTCTCTGCTGCTATAAACTAAACATCTATTATAAATATTATCAATATGGCACATCATATTGGATAACCTCATTCAGCTAAATTAGCTTGAGAGCGACCAGGGGCTATTGAAAAATATTTACCTGTTCCTGATACCGTTAGGCAACAACTACAATCGCATCAGGTATCTCAAGCTGAATTTGAGGAGAGTACAAAACAATTATTTAAACCTATCACTGACACCACTAAACCTCTTCTAACTGAGTTAGAGAAAACCGCTGAGACAACTGGAAAAGTAGCAGAAAGTACAAAACAGAAAAAAAAAAGGATTTTACGTGGACGTCCAGCCGAAATAGCTGTTATTCAACCAATGCAAGAAATAATTGAATGTATTGATCAAGCTAGTGCTAAAATAGGTGATATAAAATATCGCATATTGGAACCAGAAAAAGAATCAGAAGCAAGAGCCAGGGTTAATTTGGTTGATAAGTTTCATGAAGACATTATTAATCTTATTAAAAAAACCGAAGATATAAAATTACATGAGATTGATGTTAAAACGCTATTATGAGCGAAAACAATTTTTAAAATCTAATTTCGCTGATGATTACGTAAATGATGATACTTGGAACAAATTTATATATCGCATACGCTATAACGTTAATCAAGTTCGAAACAACGATCTATGATATAATGCTTATAGGAAGAAGATACATGACTATATTGCACAACAAATATCACTACCACAAAAATTTAAACAATCTCCAAAGTCACACAAATAACCACGATATAAATTACCACGATCACGACTGCTACCAACACTACCACAACAATCACTTCCACCACAACTACCTCAATTATTACCACCACTAAAACAACAATCGTCACAATCTCCAAAATAACAACAACCAGCCCAAACGAAAGGTGAGGAAGAAGAATATTGGCCGGCAGATACCTCTTTTAGAAGTACTTTACCACACAAGGAGGTGGTCTCGTTACTCAATGTCCCAACAACGTCCTTGCCGATGTTCAACGACTAGAAATCCTTTTTGGAAGAAAACTATCTTGTAATAATTCCCCAGAAATCATTAATCAAGCAGCAGATATCTGTAAACGATTATTTACAGGCGGTATTATGGATATTAATCATTCTATCATTAATAAAATCGCCGAAGATTATTATAGCAACTGAGCATGTAATTAAATATATAATGACTATACTAAAATGATCGTACATAGTACTCAATGTGGACCAACCATGGTCAGGGTGATAAATTCTCGATTACCAGTATACAAATCAACCTTTCGGTGACGGACTAGGTGATATTGTTTAGGGTCTGTTTAGAAGGATAGCCATGCAAGCAATACCGATTGTAAATCAAGTGGGCATGAAAGTTATTGGTGTTGTTCGTGAAAAGGTATCGGTGCTGTTGGTAATCTTGCTAATAAAGCATTCTCAGCAAAGATAGACTAGCGTAATTAAAACGCTGACCGCAAGCGGCCCGTCCTCAGCCACTAGTCAAACTACATAGCACTGAAATAATACCTGCAAATATTAGTGAACAAATACATCAGGTTGCTAACCAAACTAGCAGAGTTGGCTGATGTACTATTATCAGAAAAAGAAACATATAATCACCGGTTTCATAGCAGGAAATGGTCTTCGTTTTAGATAATAATAATTATAATAAGGATGTTCAAACGCATAACTGTTCTCGCATTCGACATGGACGCACCGGTACCCAAAGATGAGTCTGTGCGTGATTATCAATATTATTCTTATGACGCACGAATTCCAGATCAACGTGGAAGAATTGAACTTCAGGTTCATGATGCAAGTAGATAGTAGATATTTCCTACCTGCTGATGAATTTATTGAGGTTGAATGTGAAATTATAAAAGCAGATAATACTGAATATAACGCTGATGTAAGTGTTGGTTGTGTTAATAATGGTATTATGGCGTAATTTGAAAGCGCTACGTACATGATCTACTGAAAAATATTGATTCAATTCAGAAAGACGTTTATGTTGCTACAACAATAATTGGCTTTGAAGATACAGCGACTATTAATCAAGATCAGCTGGTCCATGAACGATGTTTGTGAAAAATACTTCTAATTCTCCAGAATACCAACAATATGAAATTGGACTACCAAGAAATTTTGCCAGAAATGGCGATGTGGATGTACAAAGTAAGATTAATAATGTAGATCCAGATTTCAATTTAAGATTTAGATCACGTTGAGCTCTGTTAAAATCTAATAGAAGAGTGATTTCATGTGCAATCATTGGATTTTTTTTAAATGTCAGAAAGGTTATTTTTAGAACCAAACCTACATTTGTACTAGTACGAACGCTACCAACGATGATTCAATATATAAACCCGCCAGTAATGCTGGTAGAGTAATTCTTACAAAAATTTCATTGTGGATGTTGGTGATGACTCCATCAATATCTGAAGAAGATGGTTTACTGTGTTTTAGGGGTCAATGTGTCAAATCAATGCTATAATGGCTGTCAATGACATTAGATGCTATCCAGAGTAATATTAACGGTTTATTTAAAAGACAAATAGTATATCAGCAAGGCGTTTCTGCACCGTGACATACGTTTATTGCATTACAAGATGCTTCTAGAGAAAATGATCAAACGCATAGTATTATGATATTAGACAATCTGGCTGTTTCTGTTGTTCATTAAGGATAAATGTATATTAAGACTCATCCGAGGATATATTACTGATTTTTTTTTATCAAAATCACGTAGCACGTGCATATGACGTTTATGGGTCGTGATCATCACATTGATACTGGTTTAGAAATATCACAGTTGGATTTTACAACTTTATACCTGAGTTATTACTTTTCGCTCGAACATTTAGATTTGACCAGACAATCAGTAGTCGATATACATTTTCGAGCTAGTATAACGATAGGAGCTATTGCTAATTACAAAGCAATTGCTATGATAATTAGCGATAAATTAATGCTCCTTGAAGGTGCTGGTGAACGAATGAGAGTCGCTGATACTCGAGTAGAAAATATGCACCACGTAATTAGATTATTCGTTAATATTATAATGTCGTCTAAATACATTAATGTTACCCTGAGTCCTGGTCAGATCAAAAGACTGCAATCGGCATCAAATAATAACTGTGGAATAAAAATATCGCTAAAGAAGTAACCGATGAGCGGTTCAAATAAATTATCGTTAACCAAGCGTCAATTCAAAAACATAAATGAAGCAAAACAATTAAATAAGGGTGTCAAACTTAATCTTTCTGCGGACGCTATCAAAGATATCGCTAAGTTTTTGTGTTAATTTCAGCGAGTTTTATGTCAACACTTCTCGCCGCTATACCAGCATTAAAAGCCGCTGAAACTTCATCTGTTGTAAAAGCAACTGCATTAGGCACTGTTGGAACTGCGGATAAAATGGCATTAAAGAAATCAAACGGACAGGGAATAAAACGAACATAAAAAGTGAAGAGGTCTCAGATTGTCAGGGACTCCATATTCATGTTACGGAAAAGGTTTAAGACTTACCGGGACAGTTCACTAATATTGCCTATGTCTAATTTGGATTTACTCAATACTGCTAAAATCTAAAAATGAAAAAACTTCAGAGGTGTTTTTATGTGCGATCAATTACCAAAACAACCAAATAATATCGACAAAAGCTCTGGATTATGCTCACGTTGGGATGGGTATGCGATTGATCCACGTGGAATTATTTATTTTGATTCATATGGATTAGCGCCATCAAAGGAATTTTTATAATATGCTAGCAACATAAAAAGTACTCTAATTCACCAATATGTGATCGTAAAGTACTTGATGTACTTGATGCTATATCAAAATCAAGAAAACAACCTCATAAACAGACATTGATAGATACAATGGTAGATATTGACGGAAGATCTGCTCTTGGTAAGGTTCACCAACAAGGTGATTTATCAAAATATGCAAGCCTCGATCAACTCAGAAATGAGATTGACGATTTATTAAATATTACTAGTGTGGATCAAAATGAAGTCGTTGTTTTTCAGGATAAACAGGGACGATTAAAGACGAGTAACATACAACTGCCAGATATACTTATACGAATTACTACCGCAGTTGTTGATAATATTGTTACTTTTATTAATCAGGGTGAAATACAAGATTCCGGTAAGTCATTAACGATTATGTTCAAAAAGCTGGAGATTCATTCACGGTAAACATTATTATGAACAGAAATAAAATTAAAGGTCTTGGAAATCCAATCGATGATAATGATGCTGCAACGAGGAAATACGTCGACGATCAAGAATCTAAGTACGTATTAACCAATGGTGGTATAATGCGTGCAGTTCTCAACATGAAAAATAATGGCATTAATAATCTCAGAACACCTGAATCTGATTTTGATGCTGCAATGAATAACTACTTTGATGATAAGAATATTCAAAAACAACTTGTTTAACAATAATCAGCAATGATATGACCACACTCAAATCTGATTTTACCAATCACATAGGCACGTTTTTAAATTTTCGCAGAAACATGAACAGAACTACTAACGAATTTTTTGGGAATCCACCAACTGTTGACATAAAACTAGCTGAAATCAACACAAAACTCAACGAAATTATCAGTGGAATTCCTGATATCGTGCAAAAAACGAGTCTCCTTTCAATTTCTCAAAATCATGCTAAAAATGTTGTGTACACAGTTACATCTTGATTTGGCTCATGGACACCAGAAAATAAAACTATCAAACACACCGCGAAAGTCGCTGGTGTATATATGCTGTCTGTACGGTGCAGAATTTAGAATATTTGCCACATTTCCATCAACTAATAATTTGTCTAGAACTGTATCTCTAGTGTTAGATAAAGATTCTGAGGAAACATTTACGCTGGAATCATCTCATAAATATATCGCTTCAGCTAATTACTGATAATATCTGGAAGTTGTAACTAAAACTCCTCAATTAATTTTTAACTTCATAGTATAATGGATCAAATCACTAAAAAATACCATCCACAATTATACAGCAAAGTAATAACATATCGTATGGCTGTCATTGATTTAGTTGTTTAATCAGCTTTGCTATAATTGTTTGAGCCGGATTAATATTATCAACGTTAACAATGACAGCATCTGTATTTATAAAAATTATCGATTCAACTTCAACGACTATCACAGTTATTCTCAGTATTATTGCTAAAAGATAGCTACATGTGCAAATGATAAATTACATGAGTATATGATAAAATTACACATAGCAACAGCAACCTATTATAAATTATCTAGGTATATTTCCATGTATCTCAGCGATGGTAAAATATCTGACTAGGAGTTCGGAACGATAATCAAAACATACGATAAAGCGTTCAGAATTGTAAGTGATTCTGGTGACATAATCATAATGAAAAAATGGAGAATTAAACAATAACAATAATATTAATGTCAGCATGTGAACATCGTTCGGTGATTTAGTCGAAAGAGTTATTAAAACAAATTGTCACTAATACAACTCCGTCAAAAACTACGATAATACAAATAAGTTCGACCAATCCTGAATTTAGCGTTAACTTTGCAACGCATTTCCAGTGACATAAATAGCATTAGCACAGTTACGGGCTTATTATAGCTGGCATAATATTAAATCAACACCATTTGGTGGATTACAATCAAATAATTCATTAGTAAGAATAAACTTGATGGAACTCCCGATTGGCAAGTAGTTAGCATTCTACATGGCAGGTATGAAATAGAGCAAATCAATGATAAATTCCAATGCAGAATGAAATCTATTACAGGAAAAGAATCAAAAGATAGCAAAATACTCTTTAAGAACCAACTTTATCATCGGTGATTTAAATACATTATCCTGATTATGCTGTAGATATTTATCAAAGTTCGATTAGATCAGTATTAGGATGGCCTGAAGTTGCACCAGATTATCAAGGTTTAACAGAACCAAAAATCGAGGAGTTTGAAAAGGATAAACGAATATTTCTTAAAGTAACCAGAATATCAAAAACTGAACGAAATCATAGGTATTTCAGAATAAAATATATTACAATTATTGATATGGAAATGCGAGTACCTTTTACAGGTATACATATTCCCGTTAATGAAGATTTCTTTAAAACATATTCAAATTATTTAAAACTAAATTTTTATATATTCATGATAATTTAAAAAATATATTTACTTCTATATCTCAACATTATTTTGAGGATACGAAACGACAAATAATCGAAACAATACATCATTTAAACGCCGTTGCAGCAGATCTCGATCTTATCAATGAAACAATTACGATATTTGTCATTAATTACACAGCACCAAGATTATTTGTGAAACATTATAAAATAAGAGCACAACAGCTACCAACATTTATAATTCCGGAATTTAACTCTGAGGAACTACATAAATCAGCAGTTAATGATCGTATTGATGAACACCTTAAAAGAATATGTTATTCATGGAAAACATTAATCTCGCCACCAACAGTTCTTAGATATAATAATGACCCATTTGGCGCAGGTCTTCATATTTCACCTAATATTGTTAATATAATATCAACAATTGCAGTTAGTCTAGTATGCGATGTAGTTGATAGTAGTTATCAAGTAGATCTTTCAACGTCTAACCAGGCTCAGCAAGGATATATATTATATTCATCAGGTATTCAAGCGCCAACCAGGTGGCTTATTATATATGAGCCAATAAATCAAGTCTATCTTCGTGTACATAATCCATTATTGTCAAGAATGAATTTCAAACTCACAAATCAGGATGGCAATATGATTGATTTGAGAAACAAAACGTTATATATTAATTTGTGTATACGCTCGTAGAGTAAATTTTATAATTAGGAGAAAAAAAATCAGCAGCGAGGGTGAAACACAAAAATTGAGTGCCTGTTCGCATCTAAACAAAATCTTGAAAAATACGTCAACGATGGGGTAACAAAACTGAGATAACCTCCTTACTTTGTCAATCGCTTTTTTAACTGTCTTTAACGTATGGAAATAATATCGGTTAGAGACTTCGGTTAAGCGTTATTGTCCTTATTTTTTACAACCATTTGTAGGAACCTTATTTTAGGCAACCCTCGAGAAAATCTTTGTAGGTTTCACCCTCCTTACTGCTCCATCTAATAGAAATGTACAATATTGCCTAAATATCCGGATTCGTGGGCAAACGAAATTTCGCAAATGCTAATAAATGTGTATGTGTACTGATCAAATAGGCCTGTACTGATCAAATTTAACGTGCAAAATGTGATGCTACTTTGTGTAAGTTGTACACTCCTTACAGGTATTGCTGGTGAAAATGTGTTCGAATAAATCTCGAGTCCAGAGAATGCAATTCCATTGGGTGAATAGTGACCACCGTCGTAAGGTCTTGGTGTTTAACTAAGTGACTTACAAATTTTACATAACGGCATATGGGAAGAGATATTACAGAACTCTTTTTATGGAATAAACGAAGCTAAGTAGATGATAAAATATCTAGTTGTATGGAAGAGAAAATAAATAATAGGACAGTTTTATTGAAATGAATTCAATTCTATTATCCTGTTTTTGTAATAGCTTCAATGAACAGTCTTCGCTTGATCTCCTAAATCAATATTTTGTATCGAAGAAGTCTATTATGATTGGCATATATTGACAACAGTGATTTCATAAGAACAAGGGCCACAGATGTGACTGCAACAACTACAGGGGCATATCACTTCTCAGCATCGTGGGTAAAGTCTTCGCTAGAGTCATCTTGAACAGATTGCAGACACTCCACAATAGATAATATCTTCTCCATCAGGCAACTGCAGAAGAAGTGCAGAGAACAACACAGACCATTCTTCCTGGCTTTTATAGAACTCACAAAAGCATTCGATCTGGTCAGCCGAGACGGACTCTTCAAAATCCTGACGAAGATTGGATGCTCTCCAAAGCTGTTTAAGCATGGTCCTGTCCTTCCATGACGACATGAAAGGCACAGTGCAGTATGATTTCTCATAGTCCGACCCATTCAACATCCACAGCGGATTTAAACAGAGCTGTGTCTTGCCCCACGCTCCTCAGCATCTTCTTTGCTTAAGTACGCCTTCGAGATGTCCACAGAAGGGATCTACCTGCACACGAGTTCAGACGGCAGTCTGTTCAACCTGGCACGACTCTCTTGTATGCCAGTGAAACATAGACCATGTACGCCTCTCAGGAGAAAAGACTAAACGCCTTCCACATGCGTTGTCTCCGACGCATACTCGGGATCACCTGGAGCGATCGTGTGACAAACAACGAGGTGCTTGATCATGCTAAAATTCCTAGCCTATTCACACTCATCCGCCAACGTCACATCAGATGGCTCGGCCATATACGTTTAATCGATGAGGGACGTATCCCAAAAGACCTGTACTCTAAGCTTGCCTCTGACAGAAGATCAATCTGACGGCCATATCTCCGCTTCAAGGATGTCTGCAAGCACGACATGAAAGCTCTTGGGATCGATGTCAACACCCACCTGGGAAGAGCTTGCCCTAGATAAGTCCAGCTGGCCACATGCTCTTTCACCAAAAAAGCGAGCGAGGTAAAGTTACGACAGATCGTTGATGAAAAAGAGGAAGAGGATGCAGTTCTAACCCAGATCTGGCTAAACCTGCAGCAACTTCAGTAAGACTTGCCACAAAGTGTGGGGCTCCATAGCTACTCTAGATGGTGTGACAACTACCAACTGGGACACCTCTCATGGGCGCCTTTCCATCGTCTTTCGAGACTATCGGAGGCCAACATACACGATATCATAAATAATTTAAAGTAGTATTATCTAAAATATTGTATTACACAGCTTTACCTTTTAACACAAATCTTTGCTCCAGTTATGGAAGATTGAATGCTATTTTTTCGTATTTGCTTTTACCCTTGTCGTTGTAAATAACGCCTATGTCTGATCATGTAAATGTACCATTCACATAGGAATAATGCTTCGCCAAGTGGATAAAAGTTATTTGTCCATTTTCCTAAAAAGGTTAGCATTCTCTAGAAAACATTTCGTTTAGAACGATGATGGAAATTCACTCCAAGAAGAAATAAACATATGCTATTTTCTTTTGTTATGGATATGTAATTTTATTACTTGTTTGTTAGTTTATAATTTTTATATTTTTAATATATTCCATTACATGTTATTGTAATGGGATTTGATTTCAATTCAATTCTGTTTGACATGATAAACAACCAGAAGTTGAAATATTGTATCTTTTGCTGACCTTGACTTAGGACTAGTAATGCAGTTCCTTGTAAATAACATTTTTTTTTTGCATTTTTGTTTCCCAGAGTAAAACAATCATTGATTTTAGCTAAGGATATACTAGAGTGCGTGACAGTTGGCAAACAATTTTCTGAGTTTCGAGAAGGTGATCACGCTACCCTATCCGGGAGTCTCGTTTCGTCTTAATTTACTCTATAGTCGTTATCGTAGAAAGAAATAGCCAGTTATGTTTTAAACCTTTGAAGTGCAAAGGTATCGGTGTGTTCTCTTTCAGATGAGTTTGTTTTATTGTTGGAAATAGCAATTCATTTCTCTGGAAAACATACATTTAGTGCTCCACATCAAAATTCTTAGACAAAGAGATTTATTGAAATTAATCGGAGTTATAAACTGAAATATTATTTGCGATTTAACAAAGAACTGTTGACACGGCAACACTGAAGAATACTGAAAACGTCATCGCCTACCATCTTGGAATTTCATCGAAATTCAAACTATGATTCACTGAGGACATTTTATTGATAGCAATTACATATTCTAATTCTTGGAAAAATTTTTGAATTTGTTTCATAAACCGTAAGTCCTTTTTCAATTTGTATCTTGTTTTTCTAGCGAAACAAATATTTGTTAAATTTTACAAAGCTTGTTGGCTTCATTCTTTTGTTGTTAATTTTGTACGAGCGTAGACACGTAACACTATAAACTTTATATAAAGGATAATAACGATTTAATTTAATAACAGATCAAAGCTTGCATTATAACGAAATAAAACATCTCTATAAACCGCATCGGTCCAACGCAGGTCGTTTTAAAAAAGGTCATACAAAAGGTCAGTTGTCAGTTGTATAATTATAATATAATTACTTATATATATATATATATATATATATATATATATATATATATATATATATATATATATATATATATATATATATATATATATACATATATATATATATATATATATATATATATATATATATATATATATATATCGTGTATGTCCCAGGAACATTACATTTTGGTCATTGTGACCCACGGAGTAGAAAAAGTTGTAGCTACGTGCTTTAAATAGTATATATACACATACATACATACATACATACATACATACATACATACATACATACATACATACATACATACATACATACATACATACATACATACATACATACATACATACATACATACATACATACATACATACATACATACATACATACATACATACATACATACATACATACATACATACATACATACATACATACATACATACATACATACATAGAGCGAGAGAGAGCAAGAAAAACAAAGAGCTTTACATAAAATGCTGTAACTGGGAGAAATTGCTCAAGATATCGACGTGTGATAACATCGTAACATCTCTCTCTCTCTCTTTCTCTCTCTCTGCGTTTGTCTCGTTTTTTCAGAAACAAAATAACCCTATTTTATAGCAACTATTTTGACACTGTATTCGATATTCACAAACTGCTCATGCACATCAAACGGGCGATATAAAATTACATATAAGTTAAAACTTCCTTGTGGGAAATTGTTGAGACGGCAAACAGGAATGTATGGAATAAATATTTCTTTAATAAGATGAACCTTTTAGCACTGACCGTTTTTATTTATGCTGTCCTCGTCATCATTACCACAGGTAAGTTGTTTTATGAATATTGATTCATATTGTAACAAACATGCAATGAAAATCAAAGTACGTGCTTTAGTAATATTAAAACCTAAATAATAATGGGATGTGTAACACAAGCAAAGTGCTTTGGGTGTGTAATGATAACATGAGCCGAGTTTCTATCTTTGCTAACGTATCATACACTTATGTATGTCTTCAGTGCGTTTAATTTAAAAAGCAACTACATAAATACATAAATTTGAAATGAGCAAGAAATTCATATTAAGAATTTTTGATTATATTGTACAACTTATTTTGTCTCAGAAATACACAGCTCTCTCTCTCTCTCTCTCTCTCTCTCTCTCTCTCTCTCTCTCTCTCTCTCTCTCTCTCTCTCATATATCTCTTTATATATATATATATAAAATGTCTCCGATGAACAAAAAATTACGCAAATAGCAAGAATTTCTGCACCCAACCCCATATCCACCCCAGTACAACATAATTCTGGTTGACCTGCCAATAAAATGTTTGCAGATATGATGTTAATTCTGCACCTCACTCGTACCCTATCCCCCGCAAATTAAGGGGCCTTTCTTGGCATTTGAAGCGTGACTGAGATCACCCCATCAATGATTATTTTTCAAAACACTTTGGCAGTACAATCCCAATAGGAAGTAGTCATGCTGTTTACACAGTGAAACTTTTTACTGTCTCTTTTACATACTTCCTTGTGTAAATTCCCATTGATATTCAAGATTGTATATGATCTAGCTTTTTCTCTTTTTTTTTGTTAGGATATGTTTGATTGCTGAACTTCGTACTGCCCTGAGGAAGAATTAATTAGTTGGAAAGATTGGAACACATTTTGCAGCTGGACTTATTTTTGTGCTATTACTGCTTAATTTAGCCAGAAATCTGTCTATTGATTGAGGTGATCATGCTTTCCGCTGATGATTAGACGAAAACAGGTGTTGGGGTTGTCGTTAAGGGTTGCTTGGTTGGTTGGTTGGTTAGGGTATGGATTTTTTAGCCATTGATGCATCCTTTTGGAATGTAGAGGAGGTATTATCCACTCGTGCATTTCATAAATAATTTTAACTCTTCTTTCCAACCCAAACTCAGACATATTGAGAGACGCTGATCATGTTTGAGGCGAGCGATGATTTTTGTAACGAGCGGATTACAACGAATGTTTCCGATCATTTATACAACGATAGGCATACACACACACACACATACATATATATATATATATATATATATATATATATATATATATATATATATATATATATATATATATATATATATATATATATATATATATATATATATATATAAATTTTATGTTAATTAAACATAAATTAATAGCTGCGATGCCTTTAATATCAGATTGTATATTTTTCAAATTTGTATTTTATATATGATGAGGATTTATTCTTTTTAATAAAAAAGATTTATATACGTTATTCAAACGAATCGTCTCTCCAGATAATTGTATCAATGATAAGTATGATGTAAGAAATCGTGGATCGTTAGTTTACGTTAGCGACCACTACAGGATATTATTACCTACCGTGTTGCATAACAAAACTGCAAATAGAAATGGAAGAATTTGCTGTGAGTCTGTAACAAATGTTCATTCAATATTATTGAAAATGAAACTTATTTCCTGATGATTATTGTTAAACACTCATGTCATGTTTCATACAGTCCAAACAAGCACCACTATTATTGTCGTGGAAAATTCTAAGTAGTAAAGCGGCATACCTGTTATAAAACTTAAAATAAAGAAAATTTGAAACAACAGCAACAACGGGTTTTTCATCAGGTAATTTGCTTCTCCTAGACCATGACCCAAATAAACATGATTGACTTTAATGATAATAATAATAACAGCTTATCCGCTCTGTTACGTATATGTGATTAAATTGCTTTTGTGTAAGGTTTAAATTGTGTTTATTTCATATTTGTAAGGTTTAAAATTGCTTTTATTTCATTTTTGTTTCATTGTATTTACTTGCAATGAATATTTTTTCTCTGATTCGGGATTATATTTTTTAGTAGTGAGATATTTTTTTAGCACAAATCTGCTTACTCAAGACGTTATTGTAATAAGTGCGAATTAACATTGAGTTCGTCTTACCTTCGTAACAAAATCAACAGGAAGTTAAAATGATTGGTCAACATCACGGAATACTTTCTTCACGTGATCACTGTCTGTAAGCAACCTTTTTATGATTGGTTTTTAAGTCGGTCTTTTCTGGATGACGTGACAAAACTAGCGTACTAAGAGACCACATAACCAATCTCGAGAGATTTGAAGAGATGTTTTGAGTTTAAATACGCATTCTTAAAATTGATTTCGGCAGAGTCATTCAAAACCTTGAAGGAACAAGGTGTTGTTTTAAATTTGTTGCCAGATTATTTTATTCGTCTTTTTTTTTGGATTCAATAATGTATTCTCCTGGACACTCAACAAGTTGACTTTCTTGTAAAATAAATTCTGAAAAAAAATCAAGAAAATTAATTATGGAAAAATTCGGAAACAAAGACTGTGATTCAAGTGAGGAATTATTGTTTTTGAAAGGTTGTACTGCATCTGACGTCATCGCCCTCCATACCCGTAATTCATCAGGACTTGAACATGAATTTTTATAGAACTATTTAGTGTTAGGACTTGAGTTTTTATTTTTAGAATCATATTTGGATGTTTATTTATAAATTGGAAGTCCTATTTATCAATTTTTGCATTGTTGTCTAGGAAAAAAAATGTTTTGTTAAAATTTACAAAGCTTTTGGGCTTTCACTCTTTTCTTTGATACGAGCTCTTGTCATGTAACAACTCTCCTACAGAAAAGGTAACTGTGTCATTTCTTGATAAAACAAAAATAATGTCAATGTCACTATTCAGGTACACTGGTGAACTTAAATTTGGACAACGTCAATATATATATATATATATATATATATATATATATATATATATATATATATATATATATATATATATGTGTGTGTGTATGTGTGTGTACGTATATCTAATGAAATTATTTGTGTTAGTTTTAAATTTCTTCTTTTATTTTTGTTTCATTATATTTTGTTATAGTGATAATTTTCACGAGATTTGATATTTTTTCAGTAAATTATGTGCTCTGTTTAGAACTGATTAGAACGTAGAATGCTGCTTTATTACTATTTTTAGCTCATCTTGGTTGAGAGGTTTGCTATCACTAAGTGAAAATGATTGGTTATTACCAACGTCTTATTTGGCCCCTGTGTTAGCTATGTTGTAAACAGCCTTTTTATTATTCATTTCCAGCGTGAGAATTTGAAATTCAATAGCTGGAGTCATATTCTTTGGGTCTCAACAGGAAACTTTTGATACATCAGTACAAAACTGCATTCATCTGATCTTCCATATTGGGACTTCATCGGGATTTGAACTTCGATTAATTTAGGACGTTTAGTGATATGACATATTTTAGATACTATTATTAATGTTTGAATTATATTCTTAAACTGTAAGTCTTTACATTTTTACTTTTGTTTTCTAGGGAAATAAGTAAGTTTGTTAGATGGGAAATACGTAATTTTGAGAGAGAGAGAGAGAGAGAGAGAGAGAGAGAGAGAGAGAGAGAGAGAGAGAGAGAGAGAGAGAGAGAGAGAGAGAGAGAGAGTGTGTGTGTCAGTGTCTGTGTGTTTACCTTGTCATATAAATTGTATTTGGTCGACCTTGGAAAATCATTTTCATTTTTTCTTATTACCACTTGCTTCATAAAGAAACATGTCTCTGTTTGAGAATAGTGGTCAAACTGATCACAAAATCCTTGCTATCGCATCGGCTGTTATTGTGCCGAGTATGATGGAAAATATGTCAGGATGGGACAGAACGAGTTGGACGTTTGCGAGTCATGTATGCTTTATTGCTGAAACACTTCCTCCTTGCAACAATGGTTACGCATACATGAAATTGGATATGTTACATGTAGGCTTTCACTCAAATACTTGACTGAACAGTTAACCTAGAAATTAACCGCATTTGTAGCATACTGTGCGTTGACATTGCCGGTCCGATGGAAAAAAAAAAACGATAAGATGAGGAAAAACGAGATGGGATTGCAAATTTTGTGCAAATGGCTTTTAAGGTGGTGTTTATCGTGAACAAGACTTACCGCATCAATAAAGGTTATCTAAACCAAGGAAATTCAGCAAAAGAGATGTATATTAATTCAAATTTCCTACCCTCTCAACCTTTCTCTCTCTCTCACGCACACACACATACATACACACACACACATATATATATATATATATATATATATATATATATATATATATATATATATAGAGAGAGAGAGAGAGAGAGAGAGAGAGAGAGAGAGAGAGAGAGAGAGAGAGAGACAGAGAGAGAGAGAGAGAGAGAGAGACAGAGAGAGAGAGAGAGAGACAGAGAGAGAGAGAGAGAGAGGTCCTGATGGAAAAAATGATTAAGTGTTCCACTAATCCTTATTACGTTGATTAAAAAAATCATGCATTGAAATTGTCATTGTGATTATTAATTCAAAATCCAAGTTTTATCGTATCCATTAAGGAACGATACCATTTTGTTATAGTCTTTGTTAACTGCATGGGTATAAGTAGGGCATTGTTTCCCATTGTTACAGCAAAGATTGTGAAAGGAGGAAGAAAAGATGTGAGCATGTGTCAGAGTTTTACTATTAACTATTTTGGGGTAATGATTAAGCATCTCATTCGCGTTTTTTTTTTGTTAAGAGTTTTCGTTCAGTCCAATAAAACATGTTCACAACCTATCACGTTTCGTTCAGTCCAATAAAACATGTTCACAACCTATCACGTTTCGTTCAGTCCAATAAAACATGTTCACAACCTATCACGTTTCGTTCAGTCCAATAAAACATGTTCACAACCTATCACGTTTCGTTCAGTCCAATAAAACATGTTCACAACCTATCACATTTCGTTCAGTCCAATAAAACATGTTCACAACCTATCACGTTTCGTTCAGTCCAATAAAACATGTTCACAACCTATCACGTTTCGTTCAGTCCAATAAAACATGTTCACAATCTATCACGGTCGTGGTGAGTTTGAAGTTAAGGATCATCGATATAACTTTCAGAAATACATCAGAACGATATCAGGAGATGTGTATCTACTATGAGAACATAACTATAAAAGTATTGTACAGTCAAATATACGTTTGTCTTTGTTTCACTTTGAATGTGCACTTTAAATGTTCACACGATATTTTCAGTCACGTACCTGTCTAGCATGTGGCAAATCGAGCTGTATTTGAGTGTTTTCAGGAGCCTCATGTATGACAGTGCTGACATTGTGGCATGCTCGTATGCGAGTGAGTAAATATATTTTGTAGATCCAGTTCTCTTCCCGATTTCAGCAAGTGGTTCGTGATGTCATCAACACTTGTGACTAGGACTATTTAGATTGTTACGGCAATAGCAGCCAATACGATATGGTAATATCTTACAATATGTTTTTCTACGACGCACAATTAAAATTATTTTACATAAAAGCATGATTAGAACAGCGCAAATATTCCATAAGTTTTTTTTTTGTTATGAAACTTTAGAATATGACTTAAGTCGTTTCAAAAAACTAAGATTGATAAAAGATATTTTTTTTTAAGTTTTCGTTTATTTTCACAAGCAAAACAATACGAAGCTAACGCATGTGCGAGAGGAGCAGCGATGCTCTTCAGAAAGCATAGTACTTGATACTGAATCGTTTGACTTCAATAAATAAGGCTGCGATATTGCTTTTGTTAAAAAATATTTTAACTGCATTTTTTTGGATCATAACCCTATCGATCATGTGACTCAATTATATCAATATCTTGTGGATTGGAGGATTGGTGCTTTGATAATTTAACGCCAGGGAACATCGCAATATCGCAACATCCATAACGCAAGAACATTTGAAAAGTTTGTCTTGGTCAAAGAATTTGAGGTGATTACATTTCCTATGGATACAACATCACAAAAATGGTGAAGATTTTTGTTGTTGTTGGGTTTAACGCCATATTTAGCAAAAGATAAGCTATACATGGCGTTCATTATTACTTTGGAGGATGAACCAGGAAAATCCCGGAAAGAACCACCCGCCCACGAGAAGCTACTGGCAAGCGTTTTCCCATACCCACATTGGCCGAACCCGAGACTTAAATCCAATTAGAGGTGAGATGGCAGTGAACCGTAACAGTTGGAGCTTTAGACCACTTCGCAGCCTTGGGCCCCTAAAATGATGAAAACAAAAACAAACAATTAGTCCTTAAGCCGACTAAGAACTGAAGACTCTACTAATCCTGTACGAATTTCGTATATATTTGTATTGCACTGATGTGAAAATTGTTAAACTAGCCAGTAGCGGTGTCTAGGCGATATGGTCTTAAACTAAGTGACAAAAAAAGAGCTCAAACCAAAACGTTCAATTTACAAATAATTTCTTTCCTCTGAATAAGCAGTGAAAAGTTGAAGTGAATAGTAGTGTGAAATATATTCAACATAGTCATAAAAGGTCTATTACAAATCCATAGGCACATAATATTTCGAATAAATTCATGTGGTGTTTTGAATGAACACCATTTTTGAAAGTGCTGATGTATCAACAGAATAGAAATGTGTTAATGTGCTTAGAGTTTTCATATATCGCAATGATATACTCCAAAATGTGGAATTTCTCATTACTCATTACAAACTTACGATATGTGGCTTCTCCCCCTTTCCAAGACAATATATGTTAGGTTGAGAGGGGCATCCAAGGGATGGCACTGATCAGTTGAGGGAAAATAACTGAAAAACTCCAAGTTCTACGAAGACAGATGCGGTTTTGTCCAAAAAAATGCTAAATTGTTTCTGGAGAAAATTAGCTAATTACCCTAATATGTACAAGACCAAATAAGGTATACAAATCCTAGTCAACGTTTTAAGTTCTAATACATACATAAAACTCACTAATCACAGCATAATATAAACAGAAGACCTGATTATGATCAACTACAAAAGATACAGTCTAATTTTTCCAACCCATGATGTTTGCCAGAGTGACTATGGTGCGTTGGAAACTCTAGCCTCTAGATAACAATACCCTTACTTTAAAACACCAGCTGCATGTACATCGATCTAGCTGGATGTATTCTCACTAACATCAAATACATGATTAAGTGTTTGAATTGACGAACATCTCGAAGATATCGTTATCAGATATCAACTGGCTGGACGAATAAACGCACATATCACTATGGTGATAAATGACGAAATATCATAGTAAATGCCAAGTGGAATGACTCGAAGTCATCTACGTTCTAGTAAAGTGTCAAACTCCGAAAGTCATCGTCTTTGAAGATAAATTGAAGAGAAATGGGTGCCTGGCCTGCTCGCCTTCTGTCCAAGTTTCTATATGAAAAGTGGGAGCCTCTCTCTCTCTCTCTCTCTCTCTCTCTCTCTCTCTCTCTCTCTCTCTCTCTCTCTCTCTCTCTCTCTCTCTCTCTCTCTATCTATCTATCTATCTATCTATCTATCTATCTATCTATATATATATATATATATATATATATATATATATATATATATATATATATATATATATATATATATATATATATATATTCTATACCCAGCTTTTGGCACATAGGAAAAGAAAATTTTATTTTCATTATATACCATATATACCAAACTTGCTCTAGAATCTAAGTTTGGAAGAGCCAACTCGTGCTCCAGCACAACACGCCAACCCCTTACCGCCTCTTTTGTAAATTTGCTGTACAGTCATAGGATAATCATATAAGTATACATAACCGAAGAAAGCGGTAAGATTTAATTGACCAAATATGTCAGAGTAAATTAAATTTTTGTCACATTTTAAAGTATTTGAACCTATCTCTTGACAATGGGAGTCTGTCTGATCCATTAACGCGTCGCAGCGTGTTTATTGTTCTTGTCAAGGAAGTAAGGGGAAATAAATTTGTAGATGCAAACGGCGTCTGGTCAAATTTCTTTACCAAATAATAATTTACATGTCTATAATGTGATGCAGTTGTTATTTAGATGTTCTTACTCATAGTGCTTCTGTTTGGTATCTGAGTGTATATTTATTGTGGGCACTCACAATCAAGTTTAGAATAGCATTATCGGAAATTTAAAATCTTCAAATGTGAAAATATAGGAATGAAACAAAAATATAAAAACTATTTTGCTTGTTACCTATGCATGCATGTCATTTTGTGTGTTTATATGTATTAACCTGATGTGATGTATTAATGGATGAATTAATATATGGAATAGTTGAGAAAGGAAATTACAGAAGTTAATTTATATAGGTAAAAATAATTGAATTGGTTTGTCATGTATCTTTTGACCCTAGTTATAAAATTTCCAGGTGAGGCTACGTTGTTCCGCTAACATCAATATTAAGCTGAGAAAATACATCCCCATCAAACAAACAAACAAACAAACAAATAAAAATATTTATGATAATTTCAGGTTTCGAATGCACCTGGAAGAAATTCATAAATAACCAGACTAGTTTTGGTCCTGAATGCATGTACATATGTCACTGCATGGATGATATACAGTGCGACCGAGAAACGGGGGAGTGTCCCAACGGATGTGCTGCAGGCTGGACAGGGCCCTTATGTCAGTACGGTAGGTTATAGTTTGCTAGTTTGCATGTATTTTATTATTTTATTTCTGTTTTATTTTTTACTTTCTTCAGTCGGGGTGGGTGGGTGGTGGGGTAACGTCACTTCTAACACACTTTTGGCGTCAAGTACCATTTCCAAGCCATTTACTACGTACGTACTAAACACATATTTATTTATATCACATACAAATACATATATTTGCCAATTCAACGGAGTTATGTTTGACAAAGCAACTGTGTATTGACCGAGTCAATGAATTCTTCATATTCCTGCCGATATAAAATGTAGTTTTATGCCCTTTGTGGCTATACACAATTACTTTTGCAAAATGATAAGTTGATTCTTTTCTTGTTTGAGTTTCTATTTCATTCACTTTGATTAAATCAATGAAAGATACTCTTTTGATTTTAACATGGGTGATGTTTTATTGAAGAAAATAATTTTTAATTATAATACGATTAGACAACAACAGCAACAACAACGCATTAAACACATTAAAGTGTTTTGTCCTCGTAGCAACTAAATTTACCGGATATTATATACAGGCTATTGCAATTTTATATCATTTATTAGATAAAAACTGTAGATAAATCCCAAGGAATGTGCACACATACCTTGAGGATAAATCATATTCTTTTTTGATGTAAATTCAGTTTCAAGGTTTTCATCCAGCCCAAACTCTCTGTCTCTCTGTCTCTCTGTCTGTCTGTTTGTCTCTCTCTCTCTCTCTCTCTCTCTCTCTCTCTCTCTCTCTCTCTCTCTCTCTCTCTCTCTCACACACACACACACACACACCAGATTTCTGCGTTGCTTGTTCCTTATGGATGAGACTGGAAGGGGTAATGGAAAGTAGAAAGGATTGCAATAAAGTTGTGTACCATGTTAAATTACTTTATAAAACGGAAATAATTCATACATTTTATTGTTATTTTTGTACGTCGCTAATAATTAATGAGTGGAAATTCATCATTGATATATAGATCTGGAATCGACAGCACGCGAAATATTTATATATGCATATTATTGCGTCACAGGCGGATCACAACTTTATTTACCGTGGCTTCTGTTAGTCTCGAGCGACGATGGAAATGCGCCCTTGAGAGGTGTCCCAGTTTGTAGTTATGCAGCGTCTTCTGTGGCTATGGAGCCCCACACGGGAGTGGCAATCATTGGTGCAGTTGATGCACTTGAAGGTTGAGTCAGGTCTGGGTTGGAACTGCATCTGATGAGACATTGGCGGAGGAGTGTGACCATGCTGTGAATTTTGGCATGTTGGAGCACCTCGTTGTTTGTTACACGATCGCTCCAGGTGATCCCGAGTAAGCGACAGAGACAACGCATGTGAAAGCCACTCAGTCCTTTCTCCTGAGTAGCATACAGGGTCCAAGTTTCGTTGGCGCACAGTAGAGTGCTATGCACACAGGCACGGTACACGGAGATCTTAGTGTTCAGTGTCAGAATGTCCACACTTTCTGCGACAATCTAGAGAGAGTTGGTGACGCCTTTCCAATCCGCTTGTTGAGTTCGGCGTCCAGTGAGAGGTTGTTGGTGATGATAGAGCCAAGTAAGTGAACTCACTGACTACGTATAATTTGTAGTTGTTGATGATGAAGCTGGGAGTGTCCGAGTCCTGAGCCATCACGTTAGTTTTCTTTAGGCTTATGGTCAACCCGAATTCATCGCATGCGTTAATACAGTTCAGAGTAGTACTCCACCCAGCGCTCCATCTGCTTGCCCTTGTCGTGAATGATATCACCTGCAGAAGACTTCAGTGGAGATATCACATTCTTCGTTGGACCCATTGCTTTCTTTATGCCATTGTACATACCTCTGATGTTTCGTTGTCTACTGCTGACTGGATGCTCTGACAGAGTAGAAGCCAGTATTCTTTGGCGTAGTGCCGTGCTAACCTCTGCACTTTGCTTCTGGTAGACCTGTATGCATGTAGTGTCCTCTGGCAGGGTGAACGCTTGTATTCCAGGTGGGCACTGTGACGCTCTTATATTGCTGGCATGAGTGTGGCAGAGATGGTGTCAAATCAGTCGTTGTTCTTTGTCTGCTTCGTACAAAGATTATTGTGGCTGTGATGTACACAGTATCTCTGATGTTGTCCCATCTCTGTTTGGTACTGCCGTAGGGAGGTTCTGAATTGAACGCCTTGGAGAGGGCGTAAGTGAATTCTTCAGCCTTGTCTTGATATGACGTCTTGCCCACATCAATGTGCAGTTTACCCTCTTGCCTAGAGTGGTGGATCTTCTTTGGTTGAAGATTAAATTTACAACAAATTAGTGAGTGATTGGTGTCGCAGTCAGCGCTGTGGAATGTACGAGTAAGCCGCAAACCCTTCATGGCTGAACGTCTTGTGATGAGCACATTTCTAGTAGACGTTACCTGTTTTTATTCATCTTCTCAATGCCAAACTTGTCGAGACACAAAAGCCAGGAGTCGTTATCGGCATCCACCCTAGCGTTGAAGTCGCCCAGTAATATCAAGTTCTCTTCCATTGAAATTTTGTCGATGAGCGAGTCGAGCTCGTTGTAAAATGCATCCTTGGTATCTGTGGTCGCACTGAGTGTGGAAGCGTAAACACTGATCAGGTTAACTAGCCCGGTTGTTGTGTAGAGGCGAAGAGATAGCAGTCTTTTGTTTCCTTGTTGGCAGGGTTCTATCATCGCCAGCAGAGAGTTTTTGACAGCAAAACCAACATCATACTCCCTAACTTTGTATGTGCTCTTTCTTTGCCAGAAGAACGTGTAGTTCTTTTCTCTGAAGGACACAGCATCTGGTAGCCGTATCTCTTGAAGTGAGGCAATATCGACAGGGAGTCTTGCGAGTTCTTCGTTGATGACTGAAGTCTTTTGAACATCACTGATTGCCTGGAGATCATCTGAGAGCCCAGTCAGCATAGTCCGGACGTTCCAGGTACCGAGCTTGACGATTGTTGATTTCCTTGTTGCTTTTTGTTTTGTTTGTTCTTGGTGGTGTAGTTGCAGCCCGCTTGTCAGATACTCACGTATCGTAAGTACTGCGCACCCAGCAAGTCAGGCGAGCTGTGGCGGGACAGCACCTTATTGGCTGGGGGCTGCCCAGCGTGAGGCGGGCGATAGCTGTCCAATGAGACCTGTTGGTCTCTCTCACCGTCGGAAGCAACCTTAGGCGTCTACCTCTACGTCAATCGAGTGGTGACATATAACCGGTAACTGTTGCTTCCCGTGTTGGATCAACGTTGTGAAGCGAAGCTGGAGTGTCCTCTCCAGGGCGCAAGCCTGGGCAAGGTTATATGGAGAATCAGCTGTTGCATATGCAACTGACTCCACCTCTCCATTATCTGATGGATCCAATGAAAAGGACAAGCCGATACGTAATGGCACCAGCGACGTCGAAGGAGTTGCCGAGATGACACTAAAAGCAGTGACAAATCACTTTAGGGACTCCGTCTCCGGATTTTATGTTTGGGTTTACTCAATTAGCCTTTCTCATGTATGGGTATAGTCGCAAGGCAGCGGAGGTTTGAAGGCAGAGTTTACCTTCTCCTAGACAGGCTACCACCCAAGGTTAACGTGCCCCGTCTTCCCGAAGCATCTGGTTTTGAGGCGCCAGAAACTCGCCTGCCATCCCTTCTCCAGTTAGTTTAAACAGGTTCCGCCGGGCTTAGTAGTAAAGCCACCGTGAAGGCCTGGAGCTGGATTTGGTTGTCAGAGGCTATCTCAGACGCAAGCCATTGGGGTATTTCTAGGGGAAGTGGGTGTTTATCTCCCACATCTTATCCCCCGCGAAAACAACCCATATATATATATATATATATATATATATATATATATATATATATATATATATATATATATATATATATATATATATATATATATATATGCAATAAACTGACAACGAACAGTACGAAACTAGTAACTAACTAGCCTAATAGCCTAAGCGCTTTCGACTCCTAATGAGTCTTTTTCAAAGGCAAATATAAAACATATATAAGACAAACAAATAAACACAAAAACGTTGTGTTTGTAAACCTCTACATGTGAAGACAGCCACGCAGAGGTTTACAAACACAACGTTTTTGTGTTTATTTGTTTGTCGTATATATGTTTTGTATTTGCCTTTGAAAAAGACTCATTAAGTGTCGAAAGCGCTTAGGCTAGTTAGTTACTAGTTTCGTACTGTTCGTTGTCAGTTTATTGCGTATATTTTAATTAATCCCTGACACACGTGATCC
The DNA here is from genome assembly GCA_016746295.1 of Potamilus streckersoni. NCBI lineage: Eukaryota > Metazoa > Mollusca > Bivalvia > Unionida > Unionidae > Potamilus > Potamilus streckersoni. The sequence continues at coordinate 1,051,648 of JAEAOA010002352.1, read as the reverse complement.
CTTGGTGGATCCAATACGCTTGATAGGGTTGTTTTTCGCCATATGATTTTTATTCTTTATATATATATATATATATATATATATATATATATATATATATATATATATATATATATATATATATATATATATATATATATATATATATGTCCATTATGTAGACAGACCGAAATTGCAATAATGTGGATTCTAAAGCATTAACGCCAAGTCAGCTTTGGGAAGGCATATTGTTAGATATTAATATTATATCAGTCTCATTATATGGTGTAAGCTATATTCAAAGACTTTTTGAAAATAAACTGCAGGTCGGAGACATATTTATGCTTACCTTTATCCCTCCTAACATGATCTTTCGCCGTGTTCACTTGATAATTGCTGCTCTTTCCCCTTCGCTAAGCTATAAAGAAACTTATAAAATGAAAATTTGTAAATTCAGTTAAATTTGATTTAAACATGAAAAAATGGCTTTTTAATATTCGTCACTTGCCTTTTTCATAGTTTTCTCCATCTCTTCTTCCTATATGATGACAGCCTAAACTGTATTTATATATCTCATGGTTTATTTGTAAAGATACTTTATTAACAATTTAAACAAGCAGAGCAGAGCTGCTTGTGACTGTGTTCAACTGATCTCAATGGAATCGGTTAACCTTTTCTTGTTTTCAGTTAGCATTGATAATTATATGTATCGTTTTTTTTTCTGCTTCCGATCACAATTTGTGACCATAGACAGTACAGAAAAGTATACTCTTTACTTCCAATGAATATTGATTCAACATATATCTACAATAATTTTTTGGTCAGCTTTTAGTTTTGCGTAAACGCATTTAATAGATGGAAATCTTCATTAAATATTTAACAACAAAGTACATAAGGATGAATAACAAAATCCAATGGCTTATATAGTTCACCGTCCTATATCTAGATATGAATTTATATAAATATCTTATCACATTGCAAATCTTTCAGCGATTAAATTAAAAAATAAATGCATTTGACTGATTTGTTGCAAATTATGACAAGGATGATCGACATTGACTTCACACATAACGATAAACAGAACATGAGTCATATGAAGTAATGCTATTGGTTGGTTCATTCGCTTTAAAGATCACCTTGCGTACATAATTAATTATATTATTCCTAGGAAATGGAAGACAAGTGTCTGTCATAAGGACACGTATGTTGCGACTAGTCGGGTATCGAACCCGTTACCTTTAAAGTCAATATCTTTGCCAAATGAGCTACCACGAATCGGTTCTTTTGAGCAATATAACTCACCATCAATTTATAGCAGTGAGTGACAATTTTAAAACGGATTACAGTATGGCAATAATGGACATTTTGAGATGAAATGATTCTGGTAGAAACGCCTTTTTTTAAATAGATCAGATAAATGCTTTGCACTACATTTCTCAATTAAATGATTTAAATAACCTTTCTAATGCACTATACCAAGTAGGCAAGTAGGCAATTGGCGGTGTAGTTCATAATAACCATTATGCTCTACAGATTCGCATTTTCTTTAAATGAAACTGATGTCATTTTTAGATAATATAATTGAAAATCAAAGAGGAAAAACAAATCTCAATACGAAGATCGAAAAATGTTTCTTAAGGAATTAGATAGCTCAAACATTTGAAACATGTTGGTTTTTAATATTTATATTATGCTAGATCATGACTTAGTGAATTTTCTAATAGAAATGATTTTGATAATTCAATGGAATAAATTAGCTGTTATATTGTTTCACTGTTGGAACTACTTTTTAGTTTAAACATAGATCAAAACATTTTATACTACTTTTTCTTTTTCTATGTGTCCTCCGTCCTACCTATGTCGTCTGCAACCAAAATTAAAATGTCAAAACCGATTATTAATATACTTGCAGTAGCGTTATTATTGCCAGATGTAACAAGTGATGATGGAAATATGGAATACATTGAGTTTTGAGAATTATTCATCCAAAGATTTGTTTCAATGTGACAGATTTAGGAACGCAAATTCTGTTGATAATTTACTGGAAGAACATTAAAATATCAACACGAAGAAAACAACTGAAGGTGACATGAAACTGACAATGACTTCAGAGTTTATTCCTCCAGCAAAGCTAAAATTATACATTACTCATTTCATCTTAACTGTCAGGTAAAAGAGGAGGTTCTGGATTTGAACCATTATTACTTACATGTGTCATTGCATCAAATGATCGCTATGTCCACAGTCCTGTGTATGGTGTTTCAACAATAAATGACATTCAATTCAACAAGCTTAGGTCTGTTCTTAAACTGAAGCTGACAGATCTGAACAATGTTGGTGAAGGCAACATACCGAGGGTTTCCGACCTAATTTCTTACCAGCACCTGTAGACCATGTATGAGACTGTACTCTTAGGAGCTGATAATACGACCGCTGTTTTACAATTTGGCTTCTCTGTACCATACATCTTGGAGTGCTGACAGGAAAGGAAACACAATCACAGAGAATAAATGCAACATAAGTGCATGATGAAACAAGAAATTTTACAATTCTGAACATTTCTTAGTGAAGAAAGTAGGCCAGCTTTACAAGTTATACCTGCTTGAAAAATTAACCATTAATTCTCTTCTGTCATTCCGGTATAGTATAAATTATTAAAATGTATAGACAGTGTTGTACATTAAAGACCGTTTCGATTCTTTAGTTCTTAGTGCTCTTCAATAAAATAGCAAAGTGCTCGAAAATCCCAAGTTAGCAGGCTTGTATATTTGCAAACGATGAACAAGTTGAACACAGATCTGGAATAAAATTTACATCATGTTTTGTTATAAATTACCTCAGTGTACACGTGTAAACGCCGATGGGATTGTGTCTTCACCATTGGGGAAATGGAGAGGCTTAATTTCAAAATTAAAACTTAATTAAACTTAATTGAAATGTGCATCATGTGCATTAGAGCTTTTATAAACGTTTAAAAATTTCTTGCATGTTACCATATTCTTGTAATTTTACCCAAATACATCGTCATTCATTTTCCTTTCCACCGATTAGAATAACCAAATATGGTATCTTGACTATTTCTCTTTGGATTAACGTTTTCGATATTTTTATATATTATTGCGCACTAGCAAGAAAACAATTAGAAATCGGTACTTCACTTGTTATTATTTGCTTATTAACAAATTATCTTATGCTGGAACATACAATGTGCTACTGTCAGTTTATTTGTAATACTCTGACGTACGACAAATGTTGTACAAGTAACATAGCAAAACATATATGGCACAAAACTGATATTACCGTACGAAATATACTTCAATACTGTACTACGATTCACAAATATCAGCATGCATATCCAAAAATAATAATACAATTTGCTGGTATCGAGAGAATAATACATACATTTCATATCGCTAGTGAACTATATATGTTATTCACTCGAATATAATATATAAAAAAATCTTTCTCTCTCTCTCTCTCTCTCTCTCTCTCTCTATATATATATATATATATATATATATATATATATATATATATATATATATATATATATATATATATAATTCTGGAGTATGTTGTTTTTAATTTTCAATGCCGTTAATTTTAACTCCAGCCCTATTTTTTACGGTTTAATCATGTATTAAAAAGGACACCTATTTGCTCTTTTCTGTTAGTTTGAACTGCAAGTCTTCACCTATCTAAACTATTGTTCAACTGTTGTTAAAATATGTTCTATAATATTTGTTTCCTTTTACGTTTTATAGTCCTATTAAATATTTATTTTAGTAATGTACTTATTTAATGTGTCTGTGTCACTACATAGTTGATCATTTTGAATAATTTGAAAATGTTAATACGAAAATGATTTTCTTAACAGATATTAAAACAATTAGAGTCTAAAGATAGGCATGATACGTTTATGTTATATAAAGTCATTTATTAGTAATTTCATCTCAAAATCTTTTTTATTACAGGGAGTATGTATTTATTGATATGCGTGTATTTATAAATGAGCATGATATAACAGCAAACTGTACAATGTTAAAATCGGAAATCAGAAAGTTTTGTTCAGGTTTGTAGGTCTTTGAGATTTTGCCAATAATTTACTTGTGGAAATCTGTGTCTATTTTCAAAGGTGACGTTGCCTACAAAAAAGGTGTGACACAGAAGACAACAAGACCAGTTTCGAATTCAGGAGTAAAGGGATCGGTAGATGGTGACATAAATACATGTAGTCAGACGATATGGGGAAATGATCAATGGTGGAGAGCAGATCTGGGTGCAATCTATAGCATCTCTGGACTCATCATTAACTCGTCGGAAGCATGTATGACATTCTTTCTGCTCTTAGCCATTTTTTTATAAATTAAAAATAATATTCAAGTTTTCTAAAATGGTTATTATGAAACCCAAATCTTAGTTATTAATGTGTAAATCTCCGAGTACTATATGTAAATCAAATAAATACTATCCTCAAAGACAGCTTTCTTACTCACACCAGGTCTATTTAATCTAACAAGCACGTTTATTTATATCTTCATCATCTGAAAACAGGTTGACTATATTTTTTCAAGCGTGATATTCCAAGTAGTCAAAACATAACATCAAATTGACAAACAATTATTTTACTTCTTAGATGCATTGAAAGGATTCGAAGTTAAAATTGGAAATGGATCAGACTTTCCAGGAATCTGTTTTCGACACAACGATGAAGACGTTATTGATACAGTGACTAATGTAATGTGCACATCAAAACAAATTGGGCGCCACGTCATGATCTGGCTGCCAGGAAAATCATCCAGGATAACTCTTTGTGATGTCAGAGCATACAGTGGTAACTTTTATAAATATAATACCTATTCAGCGATGCTACTGGTTTAGTAAATAAATTTCAGTCGAGTACATACTTTTGTACATATATAACTAATGGTACACACTATAACTTTATATTAGCATTATTGAGATATTATTTAATTTCAGACCCTCTTATGTTAAAAGTACAGAGGGAATATTGTTGTATATATCACCAAATAAACTTGTTTGCAAGCACAAATTAGTTCAGTTTAGTCCATATTGTTTTAGGATTAGCAACTAATAATATTCTATTCAAGCAAAACCATTTTATATATTATGATTCAGGGAATACATGTAGATCACGGTATTGAACAGAAGTAGGCCCAAACATTATTTGCTAAAATATGAAGAATACAAAAGTACAGCTTAGCACCATAATATAACAAGATGACACCGGTAAAATCATGTTGTTAAAAGTTCTGGTCTCTTAAGCAGATTTCGCGAAAATTGCGATTACGGATAATAAATTCTTCTTTGATACACACGCACCTTTGAAATTAGCGTACATCATAATACATTCAATTTATTTCAAACAATGACGCATGTGTTCTGAATCATCATTTATCGTTTTATACTTCAGAGAATGCCCTCCTAAGCTAAAATATTCGAATATGCTTTCAAAACCAAAATATTGCAATACATGATAAATCACCATTTAATATTTTGCAAGTGTGCACTACAAACGAGGACTATGAATGTACCGGGTTATGCGGACAATGCGAAGAAGGATCATTGTGTGATGCAACGACTAGAATATGTTTACAGGGATGTCAGCCAAGCTGGTGGGGACTTTCATGCACATATCGCTGTGGCTATTGTAAAGAGAATACTAAATGTTCTCGATTGGAGGGATACTGTTTTCAGTGCTCCACGGGGAAATGGGGTTATTTTTGCAACAAAACTTGTACTGGTTGCCTGACAGGGACAGGTTGCGATATTATAAATGGCACATGCCTGAAAGGCTGTCTTCCATGTTGCTTTGGTTTAAATTGTGATAAAACCTGTAGGAACTGTGCTGGAGATGCATCTTGTGACCGGATAACTGGGACATGTTTACATGGATGTTTGCCTGGATGGACTGAAGTGAACAAAACCTGTAATACTGGTTAGTAGCAGAACCCGTAAAGCAATTAAACCGTCGAAGTTCTAGTAAATATAGAGGATCATTATAAGCGAGACGTTGATTGGTAAATATGACAATGTGATCTTTTCATCAACAAATGTCTTGGAAAAACAATTTTGAAAATGCTTTGCTTCCTAATTATTTGGCATAGAGCTTTAATTGGAAGTGCATGTAGAAAACATTATGCAGTGAATTATCTATCCAACATTTGGATACCTTCGATATTATCACTTTTGTGATATCCTATTTTATTAAACTATTTCGCAATGTGTCACGTGCCATTCTGAGTCTGATATAAGTACATGTGATTTTATTTGTTCTCATTTAAATACAGATTTGAACTAATTGTAATATTTCACTTTGATGATTCAATATGAACATGTTGACAATTAAAAAATACATGCACCATATTATAAGTAAAACATGATAGTTACGTATACGCAAACCATCTAAAGCATATCAGCTTTTCATAATATGACGTATTCGTGCGTTTCTTCTTGAATCCTTCCTCTAATACAAAAACTTTTCAACAATACCTATTTTTTAAAAACGAAATTTCCATTCTCTTTACATTTAATTTTTACTATTATTGTTTTAAATTCCTCTTAGATATTTGCTGTTAAAATTAATAATTTGTACTATTCATATGTACTGTACAAAATACATGTGGCCAATGTGCTGGAAATGAAATATGTCATCAAGTCAATCGAACATGTTCTGTACGGTGTGTAACTTAGGCACAAAATTTTATATGTTATATTTTATATTCCATACATTTCTAAGCAACGATTATTTTTAAAAATTTAAAAAATCCTCGTTGTGGTCTATTGTTATATATTTGCAATATATTCACATTCCCGCAAAAAATAACCAAACGTGTTATGAACAAAAGCAACACGTAAAATTGATCCTTCTAGTGTACTGATAGGCATCAGTTTACGTACAGATTTGCAAGTATCTGTCAATATCCTAGTGTACTTATTGTAAGGATCCATTATTATCAATACCTAACTGACATCTGAATGGTAAGCTGACCTTTAAATGCTTCTACTTTTATATTTATGTTTGACAAAAATTGAACATGATGTAATACTAAAGAATAGAACGAACTTAGTAACTATCGCCCAATTTAAAATTACTGTTTTACATGGTTGTTGAGAAATGTAACTTGAAACATTTTATTGTAAGTCTTTAGCAGAAAGTAAGAAAAGTTCAATTTGCGAACGATCCTTTGCATTTCCTCTCCTTTAGTATGTCCAGCTGGAACGTATGGGCAGAACTGCAGCCAGGATTGCGGATTTTGCATCAATGATACAGCATGCGAACGTATAGATGGTACATGCAGAATGGGTTGTGCATCTGGTTACACGGGAGATGTTTGCAGCACATGTAAGGTCTACGCTCAAGAGGAACAATGATTAAATGTTTTTATTTTATTTACTGCATTCGTCCTTTTTCCTTCCAGAAATTGCAGGATTCCGTTACTTGAAAAAATATTCATTATTTGCTATATCATATTTCTCAAGAGCAGTGTGATTAAGACTTACATATCCTAAAATATCGTCTACATATTTTCTTTTATATTCAATGAACATCCGAGCATTCGGATCTTAACAAGGATTCTTATGTTACCTCTCCACCAACATTGATGAAGAGAATACCAACATTTTCAAGAAAATATACATAATAAATGTAAATGTACATAATTATTCAGTTTTATTTATTATGTTTCATTTTATCCGTTTCTATAGACCGTTTTGTTGTGTCCTTGCAGCTTGTCCGTCAGGAAGGTTTGGACAAAACTGCAGTCAAGTATGTGGTAATTGTGCTACGGATACAACCTGTCACCAAACTAATGGAACTTGCTTTAACGGATGCTCTGCGGGCTATTTTGGGACACAATGTATCACAAGTAAATAGAACGTGTGTTGAAAGAAACGTTATCTGGAACCTATACATGCAACCGTTTTGTATTCTTCTAAGCATTTTCCGAATTTTGAGCTACGAATTTTAAATAAATATTCAATTTTGTTCTGTACAGAAAATGTAGTGTAAGTGTTCCTTAAATTGTGATTTCTATAATTAATTAAAATTATGAGTAAGTCTATTTTAATAAAAGAAAGATCGACTCGTGCCAATTACATAACTTAACACTGCATGCCCATTAGATCGTACCATAACATACTCAATCTCATAAAATCAATAAGAACTCCCATTGTTGTTATCTCTTTGCAGAATGCCTTGATGGTGCCTATGGACAGAACTGCAGTGAAAAATGTGGATTTTGTCATAATGGCACATTTTGTGATCATATCAATGGTTATTGTAAAGGCGGATGTGCAAGTGGTTATACTGGTGATGTTTGTAAAACAAGTAAGTTTATATTGTCTATGTGTGCTTTGGTTTTATTAAAATTTTGTAGTGATTATTTGTTAGCAACTATTGTCAATCGTTCCGTAATATTGAAATTATCTCAGTAATCAGCTAATATGCTCCTATAGAACTAAGAGTTTTGTATCAATTGTAAGTTTTAAGAAAATGTCTAAAAGTAGTTGGATATGGCTGTTTAGCGGTCATGCAGAAATTAACATTAGTCCATAGGTTTATAAGGAAATAACATTTGGGGTCAAAGGAGGATGCAATGTTAAAATTTTTAATAGGTGATCATAGAGATGATAGTTTTGGGTCAAAATTGTTTGAGGTCAAACGTCTTGTTGGGTCAAACGTTTCATTAAAATAAACGGAAAGGTAATGTTAAAATATTTTTCTACAATCCAACATACACGTTTCTAATCCAGCATACATTTGTACAGTCCAGCATCCAGAGTTTGTATTAATATCTATAACATATCCCACAATATACAGAAACTGCTTTTTATTACATTCCCAACCATCACCCTACCATCCATCAAAAATGGTAAGTGTTCATACACACACCTGATACTTTCATACAGTTGCATTACTGTACCATCTCGACCACTTTAAAAGATGTCTTGAAGTAGGGACATAAACAAAATATAAAAAGACACCATTTTGTGGAATGACATATTACTTGTACCTATTTGTTCTTATGGAAGGACAAAACTCACTTTAGTTCCATGCAAACGATGGACGAGCAACAATGGTTCCAATAACAATCAACTAACACATTAGACGAACAAATTCGCGTACAATTGTATAAATGCCAAGCCAAAGTAGCAGCCATTCATCATCATTGACAAGTTAATTTAGCTGATGCCTCTCATTTGTCAGAGTATATAGCTTGTGAAGATCCGTTCACTTCTAAAACAAGTAGAGATTTAGTGCTAGCTTTGCAATTGGTATTAGAAAACTTAAACGTATGGAATTCTGAACCATGCTTCGCTTTTCCCTCACTAATAACCAGGGAATAAATCCATTATCGTGGAACGTTTTAAAAGAACTTTGAAAAGGACGTGTGTGGATATATATTAAACATCGTTACACCCATCAAGTATATAGAGCTGTTAAATTGTCTCGGATAAGCCAACAATCATTCGTGCCAATGCCGCACCAGACATGCACGTTAAGATGTAATCGCCCAAACAGGTGATCTGGTATTAAATATCCGAGACTGGATTCGCATTGGAAACGCCAAATGCACAATTCACGAAGCCTATTTTCCAAACTGGACAACGAATTGTTCTTTGTCGCTGCACTATTACTGAACTGTGATCATCCTGTCTACAGACTGGAAGACATGAACAGAGAAGTATTTAAAGAAACCTTGCATTTTGCTTGAATTAGAAAGAAAGACCAATGAGAAAGACATACACGATTTGGAAAGCATTCTCAATCTAAGAATACGCACTGTGAGCAAACGTTCAATCAAGAAGCGAATGTTCATTGGACAGATATCCATCCCTAGATTGTCGCTTCACGAGTCATCGAATATAACAAGACGACGAAGTAAACATTATTCCGTTAAACACATAAACTATCTCTCATTTCTCAGAGTTCATGTCGTCAATGGCTACAAAACCAAACTCTGTACGTGTAGTTTGAAGAGCGAGTTCCTAATCTTCATAGTGGATTGTCCTAGGAGCAATCATTGCCAATTAGTGTTTCCAACAAGAATAAAAAAATGTAGATTAATAGACTAAGCATTAGTATTGGTTATTTGCTTTCAATTACGTCCTTGAAATATAGTGGACAGCAGCATCACAACTGTAACCTTACAAACAAAATTAGTAGCCAACAAAATAATTCCTCACTTATAACAGCATCAGCAACAGCCCACATTTTGTTGAAAATTCTGGAAAATCATTCTGCTAGGAAACTCAAGCCATCGAACTATCTTCAAGGACTGAAAATTCGATGGATGTTTTTCACAATAACACCTTGTGCTCCTTCACTCTCGAAATTACTTCAAGCTATAAAGTTAAATCACGAGCGTTATCGTGATGTTAATTTAATATAAATGATTCTTTTTACGAAAGTGCTCAATATCAATGAAGTTCCAAACAATTTCAAGGTCGATTGTTGAATGAACAAGATCAAGATCAGTTGAATATAAATTATCCTTTTATTTATGAATCTAAACGAACAATATCAATCAATTCTCAGCAGACAGCCTATCCGTCCTGTTGGATATTATTATTATACTCAATATCTAACAGTTAGACAAGACTTCACAAAGGCAAAATAACTTATCGAGTACCACACGATTACACATCGTAATAACGAACGATTGATTCAACATTTATTTTCATTAGAGATTTTAACTGAATAGTTTATTTTCTGTGACCGACCTCTTATGTGGTTGAGTGCATCGTGGTGGAAAATAGTTAATCAGTTACTCAGTGTCAGTACTTCCAATATGGTTTCTGACTTACGAGGAAGTTGAAAACTCATATTATGCTCACCGTCAATTTGTACATCCTCATTATCTTCCTTTGTGACTTGTGTTTTTACAGTGTCAATGATATCGTACAGGAAGATTTTGGAGGAAATATTCTATTAGAAAGGAAATGTGGTGAAACCACAATTTTGAAAATGAATATCATGTTAATTATAAAAGCAAGATGTATCACATGTACCACATGTCGACAGGTAGGACATATTATATGAGATGTAATCCACTCAGCATTTAGTACGGTAGCACAAGTCTTGAAACTGATGACTTAAAAGATGCCGTTTTGAGCAGGAAAATAATTTTTTAAAACGCCTCAGATGATAAAGTTTAAACGAAACCATCTTAAGACCAAGACAAAATATGTTGCTTCAAACTGGAAAAGGCCTTTGCTGCTATCTGCCTATATATTCACTTAACTTTTGACCAAGACATTTTCTTTTACTCCAGATCATTAACGATGAATAAAATTACGATTGATTACTAACTGGATAAAAATTATGATGATGAACCGATAATCGTGGGAATGTTCTAAGTTATAACTCGATATGTTTGACATGCTACAAAGGATGGAGGCAATACAGAAATCACAAGGGATAGAATTTCATAATGTGCAGTGTTTGCCATTCTCAATCCCTATAGAAATCAAATGACAAAACGAAGATTACATCGATTCTAATAAGAATATCGTCTACTTAAAAGTCGATGCCATCGTAGTTCCCGCTGAACAAATCATGTATTTGATGTTCAATACGGTGCATTTGTACTTGAAAAACAAGCTGGTCAGCAGCAGCATAGATACGTATGCTTATCGAGTGTGTCCGAAAAATCTCTTAACGTCCGAACAGATGCCATGAACACACATATTGACTTTTCTGTAGTATGGAAACCTAAATTTTAGATAAATGAAACGACTCAGAATTGAAAAAAGATGACGATTTGCACAATGCAGGATTTAATAACCTCCGACAAAAAATCAAACAAATGGGACATTTAAAACTGATGACCCGTTTGCATGTCAACATGTGGATGCAAAATAAATATTTGTTGAACGAAGTGGATGTATGCTTGAGACTGAATTCACTTAGTATCGTGTTCTATTTGATGAATAATACTAACGAGTACAAAACCATTATTTATAATAGAAGAGGTATTATTTATAAATATATACTTATAATGTGTTTAATATTTGTCTATTTTTGTATGTTCTATTCAGAGATAATGATCATTTGTAAATGGAATATTTACATAGCTAACTTGTGTCTGTGATTGGAAGTTGCAAATACGATGTTTCCATGACATTTGAGTTGGGAACACTTACACTTAGAAAGAGAGATGTTAACCATTTTGCACAAACAAATTGTTTCTGAAGTTTCAATTTGCGCATGTCTTCAATTTATTTCCCCATTAAAATATCAAAACCCCGTTTTCTTATAACATTCGTGTTTCTTGTGTATAGCGTGTATATATGGTGGTGTAGTGTTTTGGTGTGGGTATATTCGTGTCAAGAAACACTCCCTTATCCTTGCGTAAACCTACCTAAGAAACAGTCCTTTGATATTCTGTGTGTGAGTTGTAGTTTGCTTGAAGGACGTTTGAGAAGTTGAAAACGTAGACGGAATAAGAAGAGTGAATTAAACATGCTTAATGACAACTGGATGAAAATCCAAGAGAACGTTTACACAAATGGGTTATCTGTATTGGTTGTCATAGGAGAAGAACCAAGAAAACTAGTAAAAGGAGGCTGACGTTCCTAGTTTTACTCTCGTTGTTTAAGAAAGAAATTCATGGCTGAAAAGATCACGGTACGTGATGCATGAATTGTGAGGTACAGTATTAACTAAAGGAGACATGTGACAAAAAAAACCAACGGTTCCTTTCTGGGCAACCCATGTCATTAGAAAAGAGCAATACTACCCTTATGTCCTAAACAATGTCTTCTTTTATGGATTGTATTATATGTGTTTGTGCATGTCTATCATGGTGACAACTTTACATCAAACCCCTTTACATCTATTATTGTGATAGTATGTTTGTGTTAGACTGAATATACTCGTGTCTATTAAAACGTTCTTCCGTTTTATGTCATAGTAGATATATGTACATATAAGTATAGGGAGTGTATACAAAGACTTCTACCCTTTTCTTTAGATAGTAAAGGTGTATTTTGGGATTGTAATAAAATCCGGTTGCTGGATAGGAGAGATGCGTGCTGGATAGTAATCAAATTGCTGGATTGTGGAAGTGTGAGAGTGTTGGATCCAAAGGTGTGTGTTGGATTGTAGATACAAATTCCAACATTATAATTTACTTTTGTGCTTATAAAACTGTTTGTTACACTATATAAGCGTTGGTTCCATAACGCATTTATGCTTATTAAACGTTAACCCCATATACACGCTAGACCCTATAAAACGTTTGACCCAATAAACACGTTAAACCATATAAACACTTTTGATCTCACAACATCATCTCCATATTAAACGAAATGTCATTTCCATATATTTTGACGCCTCGAAAAGTGGATGCGGCAAAATAAATGTTTAAGTACGTGGGCATGTTTGGAAGAAATGATCCTAAGATGTGATCCAGTTCAATACAGACTGAGTGTCGCGCTGTGATGTCACAATGACAGTTAAATTCTTACTACCCTATATTATGACAATTCCACTTAAAGTGCTATGATTTCGATCCAAGTTTAGTGCATGACCACCACTTAACATGACCATAAAATTCGATAAGTTTCGTCTGGAAGTTTCTTGAAAGTTTAGGTGCATATAATTAAATAATCAGAACTGAATAGGATTTGGTTAAGAAAAAGTATCGTTAAATTTTAAAAGAACATGTTATATTTAATATAAAATAAATAAACGTGAATACATCATCCGTAAGACTTATACTATAAATAGGACAACAATACAGTAAATCATATATATTGGACACAATTGGAAAGAAAATATATTGTTTTGACATAAATCCTTCTCATTTACAATGTCCTGCTCGTTAGTGTAGCAGCACTGCAGCGCGAATTGTGGATTTTGTTTCAATAATACATTACGCAGAACACGTAGCTGGTATTACAAAATAACTTGTGCGTACTATTACACTGAAGATGGTTGCTACACAAACAAGGTCAGGTGGAGCAATCCTTAAAATGTTCCTATTTATATTTTATAAATGCATACACTTCACTGCATCAATGTATTTAATTTGCGTTACGTGCACATACTTATGTACAATTTTTTATAATTATATTGTGGCATGCCTTTAACGCTAAAACGCACTTTGTCTACACTAATTTCATCGTTGCTTCTATTCATACATGAATTCATTGCTAAACTTTATTACCTGTATGTATCCCTTAACAATGAAGCATTCAAATAAAGCCATATTCTAGTACTTTTTTAATTCCTATTGAACTTTTTTGTCCTTTTATTTTGGACAAAACTGGCGTCAAACATGCGGCAAATGTACTACAAATTCGGCATGTAATCAAACTTATGGAACTTGCTTGTACTGATGTTCTGCAGGATATTATGAAACTAAATGCATTACAAAAGCTTACTGTTATATGTCTAGTCTCGTACAAAAGTGACAAAAAAAGAGTGAAGTCAACAAGCTTTATACATTTAACAAGATAATTTATTTCCATCAAAAAACAAGGTAAAATATGAAAAAGACGTGCGGTTTATGAATCAAGTGCAAACATTATTCCAATAACTAAAGATATAATAAGTCCTATCACTAAAAGGTTCTAAATGAATCAAAGTTCCAATCCCGATGAAGTTCAAAAATGGAAGGCAATGACGTCTTCTATAACCTGGTTTGTGTTGTCTTGTCGAAAGTTCCCTGTTGAATCACCATGAACAATATTCCTAATAATTTTCAGTTGATGTCTTTATCCAAGAGTTCTGATGACCGCTAGTATTTCTTGGGTAAATAGATTATTAATTCCGAAAAATAGAAAAGACTTAATTCAAGCTGCCAACGATAGGAATACCTTTAAGCCCAAAGGTAGAATTTACGACTGCCTAGAAAAACGTTATTTATACGTCACTCAAACTTCAACTGAATCGCAAAAGTATTACATGATAGGGTCACGTGATCACTTACTTTCGAGAAACGTAGTAACATCAAAAGTCAGCTCTCACGTCCGTCATGGACGAATTCAATTGAACTGAACGAATCTTATTATAAGATTTAATAACTAAAAAACTTTGTTGAAAATAGAATAGAACTGAAACTGGCTCTGAAATCTAGGTCGGTATTTATCAGCTTTAACAGAACTGAATGTTCTGGAGAAATGTCAAATACAGTGAATAAAGTTATCATTACAATAACATCTAATGAAATCAAAATAAAATTTAAATCTGACATACAAGAAATTAAATTAAATATACATAAAAATACACAAGACTGTGTTGTAACAAGTAAATATCCGAAAGTCCAGTCGTAAAATAATACATTTGAAGCTCAGAGGTATTGTGTGTTGTTGCCATTTAAGCAGATTTCGTATTTGAAACAATTTATTCTACTGGAGAATACTCTTTGCCAACGAAATTCTTGGACAAAGTCATTCACTAAATTATTAGAACTTCAAAAGCCGGAGTTATATTCTTGGTGACTCAACAAGGAACTATTGACACATCAGTGCAATACAGCATTCTTCTGACGTTATCATCCTCCATATTAGAACTTTATTGGGATTCGATCTTGGATTCAACTAGAACTTTTAGTGGCAAGACATAATTTTAGATTCCACGATTAATTTTTGGAATATAGTCACAAACCATAAGTCCTATTTCATATTTTACTGTGTTTTATAGAAAAATAAATTATGTTATTAAACTTTACAAAGCATGTTTGCTTCACTCTTCTTTGTTACTTTGTGCGAGCCAAGTCCCGTAGCATTAACTTAAAATGAAACCACGATAACAAATACTTACTTTTCTCAATCATAGATGAAAAATATGCTATCCACTTGTAAATGATAGTTTTATTTTATTGACTGGCATATGTACAACCTATTGATTTAGCAGATTTCGTACTGGATCCCACTTGATGTCAGCAATTTACTGTATGTGCTCTGTTTTTGTTATTATTCTTCTGCAAATATAAAGAGTCTCCTTCCACATCCCTCAATGTAAAATAGCAGAGAAAATTTCGATTTTTTTAATGGATCTCGATTCGTCTTTAACAGGATACAGCCATACATGCAACTTCACCACTTAAACATCTAAGAATTCTTTGATATTTCTTGGTGATTTTGTGATCGGTATCTATTGTCTGTCAGTGAAAAATATAGTATTTCATTCTAGCAAATATTAAAATTATTTCTATCATAAATCTCCAATAATTAATGGCATAACTCAAAACGATATGTACAAATTATTGTGTTGCACACATAAAAGCTGATATTTTGTTGATATGATTAAGCCACCGTTCTGAAAATATAACTAAGACTTATTTGTATGAATAAACACTTGTATCAGTTACATAACATGTATCAGGATTGGCCATGACATCATTGTGTTTAGAAAAATTTAATTAATCACTGGCACCGCAATAAAAGCAATCTCAATGCCAGCTGCTTTATTTCCCTACTGAATGCCTATTGGTTCTTAAGGAGAGAACTGCAGTAAAAAGAGTGGATGTTGCCTCAATGGCATATATTCTAATCACACAAATGGCTATAGCATACCGGCTGTGCAAGCGGTTATACTGATGATGATTGCAAGACAATTAAGTAAAAAAAAGTATCCGATGTTCAAACAAGGCACCTAATTTTATTTTCTGTATTATGCATCTTCTAAACATAAGCACTGTAATTAAAACGGTCTCAGCGCTAATTGTTTCACTTTGTTACAGAATGCCGTCATGGTTTATACGGACAAAACTGCAGCGAAAAGTGTGGATTTTGTTTCAATATGACTCACTGTAATTATATCAATGGTTCCTGCAACAATGGCTGTGCAAGCGGTTATACTGGTGATGATTGCAAGACAAGTAAGCAAACAATTATTTGAAATTCAAACAAAGCACGTAATTTCTTTAGATTTTGTACTACGCATCTTCTTAACATTTTCGTAAGAACATTTCAAAAGAAATAAAATATAAATTAATGATTTGCAAACATAACCTTGGCTACTTTCTTGTTGTTATTTATTTGCCAGCCTGAAAACGTAACGGTTATTGATATCAAATGAAATAATCATGTATCGACTACATAACGTTTATCAACATTTACCATGAACTCGTACTTTTCTTTGGTAGTTTTTATTTAAACATAAGCACTGTAATTAAAACGGTCTCACCACTTATTATTTCACTTGGTTACAGAATGCCTTCATGGCTTATACGGACAAAACTGCAGCGAAAAGTGTGGATTTTGTTTCAATATGACTCATTGTAATTATATCAATGGCTCCTGCAACAATGGCTGTGCAAGCGGTTATACTGGTGATGATTGCAAGACAAGTAAGCAAACAATTATTTGAAATTCAAACGTATGACCTAATCACATTATTAAATATGTTTCCCTTTCTCTTGATGTTTGTGTAAAGAATACTTAAATACAGGGAGGGAGTTTGCCTTAAAGGAATAAATAAAGGATGTATATCATCGAATAGGTGAAGTTTTCATTAACTTCATGAGTGGTAAAACTAAGACTTAAAATACATGTTTTTCACCTACGAAAAAGCCACAAAAATGCACCAACATGTGAAATCATTTCCTTATTCAAGCAAGGAAATTGTGTAAACATTATATATATATATATATATATATATATATATATATATATATATATATATATATATATATATATATATATATATATATATATATAACAGAATGAGGCAATATGCATGTTTTTACTAAAACAGGCGTGATGTCAGCGTTTTATCGTTGAAGGTCTTTCTCGTTCTGTTAGTATTCATAAAATATAAATGGTAACATAATTTTCATTCGGAATTCAAATTAAAATATCACATTAACAAAACGGCATCTTGTTGGATTTGTATTCGATTTATCTTTAACGCGAATTACTTACACGTCTTAGGAACTTCAAATGTCTTCGTTATAACGTTATCCCTATCTAAAGACGAGCAGTGAAATAAAATAAGATACTATTTCACTACAGTAAAATATCGGAATTATGTCTCTTAGAAAATCCAAAACTTCACCCTATATCATAAAATAAATAAGGAGTAAACTGTTATTTTGCAAACATAAACATTTGTAATTGCTTTTTGTATTTATGTATGATCAACATATAATTTATTTTAGTTTGTATCAAATGACGTAGACGTGTATCAAGATTATAATGTATATTTTCAATCTATGATTATACATTTGTCTGAGAGGTTTTACTGAGATAAGAATATTTCAATATAAGTAGTATCAGCACCAGCTTACAGAATGTCTCGATGGTTTCTTCGGACAAAATTGCAGAGAAACGTGTGGATTTTGTTTGAATGGTACATATTGTGATGTGGATTTTGTTTGAATGGTACATATTGTGATGTGGATTTTGTTTGAATGGTACATATTGTGATGTGGATTTTGTTTGAATGGTACATATTGTGATGTGGATTTTGTTTGAATGGTACATATTGTGATGTGGATTTTGTTTGAATGGTACATATTGTGATGTGGATTTTGTTTGAATGGTACATATTGTGATCATATCAAAATTGGCTGCATAAGCGGTTTTGTTGGCGATGTTTGCAAGCAAAGTAAGCTTATATAGGTTTGTTCCTAAAGTATCAGCGTAAAGTTTAAATATTACTGCTTCATATCGATTTATATTTACATTCATGTTCTTTCGTCTACGATATTTCGATAGCCTTAGACTCTCGCCTAAAATAGCTCGTGGTATTGGATATAATGATTTTTGTCTTGAACTATTAAATGAATAAGCATTATATTTGCTACAACAATCACGATAGATGAAGAATGTGTATTTAACCCGATTAAAATATTTTAAATGCTCACAACATTTTAATTTATGTGAGTTGCTTTATCGTGATATCAGTTACTACATCTGTTATTAGCAAGTTTGCCCTAGAATGTTATTTTGTAAACAACTATCTTTTGTAAAATCTATTATTGACCAATATAGTTGTTTATACTAGCTTGTACTCTGATGAACATTTGTATTATAAGTTCTAGTTAAAACATTATATCTACACAAATTGGATAGATCAATTTCTGTTCTCTTGAGGACTAAAACGGTTTATCAGCCTTCGCAACAAATATGTTATACGATTTTTGAATGATTTAATCTTTACTGAAATAAACTCATAACATTAAAGCTGCCGAAGAACAAAGAGCCACTGAAGAAGAGGAAAGCGTGAATATTGGTGCTGCCGTTGGAGGTGCTACTGGTGCAATAATGCTGACATTAATAGCTGTAATTGTAATCGTAATTTGTAGACAAAGGTAAGACTGATGCATATATATATATATATATATATATATATATATATATATATATATATATATATATATATATATATATATATATATATATACGCGCAAACATATAAATGATATTGGGATAGATATATAACCAGACATTTTTGTGTGTGAATGTGTGTTAGGGTGGATGTATCTATAAATGTATATGTGGATATTAGTATACATGTATCCATGGAACACATGATTTCAGTTTCACATAACTTAATATTGTGAATTATTTTAATGCTTGGACTGGTAGGAATGTATCTACGACTGCATTTAATATCATACAGACGAATTAGATACTTTTGTTTTAGTCGTGTAGAAACGAACCATTTATAGACTATATTCATCCCACAAGCTTGTTTACCTTCGGTTATCTGTTTTCCCTTCTTTATTCAAGACGTCCATTATCTAAGAAACTTGATGGCAATAGTTTACCTACAAAGGAGGCGATGACAAAACACAATGGCTTAAACACATACGAAAATATATCTGCATTTAATCGAGGTATGACATTTATCTAAATAAGTCAAGAAGTTCGTTTATGTTAAATTTTATTCATTAAGTTGTGTTTTTCTTGTAGACTGTATATTTTTCGAAAATACTTCACATATTGAAGTGACGCTATATCTAGGAGAGACAACTTGAAGCAGAGTGACGATAACGGTTCCTTTTACGGCGTTATATATGCCTGTCTCCAGCATGGCATGATAAGACATTTGTTTATAATTTTTAAGTATTAGTTTAAGTAACATTTCTAGCAGCTTCATTCATGTTATACAATTTTGTAGTTCGAAGAACATTTTAGCTTTCTATAATCATTGCATATTTAAATTACTAATATGAAGGAAATGTTTTAATTAAATGTGTATGCATTGTCCTTATACTGTTTGTCTCAATATACAGAGAACATTACAAATATGAGTGTTGATTTCTAAAACATCTTTCAATTTTAAGAACCAATTCGTTGTTACTGTTTGACTGTACATTCCAACATCTCTAATCCTTCTATGTTCTTCGCACACAGATAAGATGAACAATGTTCCAGAACTGGTTTCAGACTTAATGTGTAGCTCACAAACTGGAGAATGCCAAATTGAATGTACCACTGCAACAAACGAAAATGAAAGAGAACTTATGTTAATCTGTATCGAGGAAGAAGGAAACCTGCGAGCCTCCAAAGAGGAAACACAATTAGAAAATTTAGACGGTGACGTCTCCGACAAGATGTCAGACTGGGAGTTTGAAAATGATGCAGATTGTTACTACAATTTGGACACAAAAAGAATCATCGTCGATGACCTTGCAGACTACCTCGTGCATGGAATATATAGTTCGACAGCTATTGAACTCGAGTATCAAGTAGAGCACCCTATTTCTTACTTTCTTTTCAATACATCTGAAAATATGAATCTATACGTGAAGCTCATATTGTGCAAAAAACCATAAACATCCAGAATTTGCCATTCTGATTGGGAATCAATATAACTTACCATTAAGATTAGTTCACTCACCTTCTTGAATTTCGTCTTTTATTATTCTACTAAGAAACCTACTAAGGTATTGTCTTCGTTTCTTATTAAAACATCTTGCCTAACAATTCCATAATTTACTATTTCTTCAAGAACAATGATTGTTGGAAGCTATGTAGTCAACTAAACCAACCTGCAAAATTGTGAGTGTTCGGACATGAAGTTCTGTAATTTGTTGTACTTTTTATTGTTCAATTATCAATCTTTTTCATTCTTTCTAGGGTAACTTACAAAGTTAAATCCAAAACTAAAATAGCTTTTACAACAATAATTGACGATTAATTTATGTGTCTTTAAAACATTTAAATGAAAATGACAGTTAAAGTGATATCATGTTTAGCAGAAGAATAATTTTAATGTAAATATTCGCTATAACTCGCGTTTCTCAAAAATGAGCTTTATCGTTTCTTTCTATTTCTACTTTGTAACGTACATGAATTATTGGGTATGTTAATTAGTTGCAAGGGAATCTTTTCTCTGCACATATGAACAAATCTTACTATTATTGTCTTGGCGAAATGAACAGCTACGTATCCCTCGGTTATCTACCAGACTACAATACTAGGTACATGTTTCAAAGACGACAGAGAAAAAGAGATTCAAACATATAAATATTCAATAATTGTCACTAATTATGTGTTTTTTTTTATTTCACAGGCACTTGTATCTGGACCCCAGAGCGAAATGACTATTGCTTTAAAGCAGAATAATCGACAGAAAAATAGATACAAGGGAATATATGCTTGTATGTAATAACACATGAAAATATTCTTTCTAGATTTATCAGCAAGAAACAATGCATATAGTCACAGTTAGTTCATAATGGTCTTCATACACCATACCTAAAGTACTGCAACTATGGAATAAATACGCCTGCAAATACAGATCCAATAAAGAACAAGAATTCTTGCATTTTTTTGAAATTTCCAAACATGCCATTTGTTTGCAATATTAACGTGTTAATACTAACTATTTGGTTTGCATTTTAGCTGTATTGAAATTATTGCAGCTTGTAAATTGGCACTGAATTACTCTTTTTACTATATAATTATTATTATATGTTATACAGCTTGGATGTTCAAAGTATGAATAATAGGAAACATCAGAATCACAAATTGTATGCAACTACCATAACTTTTATTAACAAAACTACTATTATATAAATAACGATTGTTAATACATAAATAGCACAGACAGTTAATCTGGTAATTATAGCGTTTAATTTTGACATGTGCATGTCATCAGATATTTAATTTTCAGATGACAAAACACGCGTTGTGTTGGATCCACTTCCAGATGAGCCTGATTCGGATTATATCAACGCCTGTTTCATCAACGTAAGAATATTTTCTTGCTACTTTGATACAAAAACTAAGAAATACTAACCACGATTGCAAATGTCTTGCTAAAAAGCATTTGTAACATACATTGTTATTATTCTAACGCTGAATTGTGTTTACTGTGTACGTCTTTCCATCACTATTGCAGTGCGTAACCAGTTGCGTTTGTTTATTTTTAGCTTATAACAGTAAATAAATTTCATGTGAAAAATGTGTTATATTCATGTCTTTTGATCATACTATTACATCACGTAGTCTTTATAATAGTTAAATAGCGAAATAGCAAGAATTGAAAGCGCTGTCTGACACATTATCAAAACTCAAAACAGATATTACTTTTCTTAGCATCTGCAGTAGTGTTTACAATCAAATCCTACATTTTTAACAGAATGGTTTAAAACTTTGTGAGAGCGCGCATGTGTATGTGATTTAAATTGTTAACGTAGCTTGAACATTGTGTTATTCATATCGCTACGATGTCTGCAGTGTGACAGTTTATAGCAACGTCTAGCACATGGACATGATACTTCAGATATGTAGCATGATGCCCCACTCAATCACAGCCTCTTATTGCTTAGTATCATTTTCTATAACTATTTGGTGTGACTTGGCCGGGATTTGAACCCGCAACCTTCCGTATTCCAAACGGACGCTTTAATCATTAGACCACCGGAGTGGTAAAGCTTTGTGTAAAATATGCAGTCATGTCATACATACGAAACCCTATATTGCGTGAATTTACAATCTCTAATCTTTCAGGGATACAAGAAAGACAAGAAGTACATTGCTGCTCAAGGTATACGTATATCAGATTGTATTCATTATTAACAAGAAAGATGGGCGACGTAAATAATCAGAGATGTAATTGTCTGTATTATTGAACCATGCCGTAAATTCTATTTGATTTTACCAACAAGTCCATAACTGCACTAAATGTACGCGATGAAGCGATTCTTATATAATAACGAGGATCAAAACATTTTGATAAGATTTAAAGCTTCGGTTTTTTTCTAGCACTTACAAAATATGTATATAGCATCGATGTAAGGTAATTATAACAAACTAAAACCTGCACACATCACAAATACAAGTTACAATATATACAATTTCATAATTAATCGTTTGTTAATCAATTACCGTTTGCTTGTTTGTTTGTTTCATTTGAAACTTTATCAACTTGACGTATTAAATGCATACTTGTTTATCTCCCAATCTTGTAAGGACCAACTACTACTATTGTGAATGACTTTTGGCGAATGATCTGGCAGTACAATATCCCAAAAATTGTGATGGTGACTGGATTATACGAGCATGGAAAGGTAAATTTAGAAAGTGCAAAGATCTAGACAGATCTGTTGACAACTATTTTATATGTATTTTTGCATAATATAATAAATCCTGATGCTTCCAAACGAAATAAGTAAAGCATTCGAAAACCTTAATGGCGCATGAAACTTGGAGGAAGCATATCTTTTTGTTTTAGTACTTTTGGGGGTTTATTAGAAAATGCTTATTCGTTTGCCCAGTCAGTAAATGGAGTTATGTGTTAACTAGCACAAAGATACCACTCGAAATCATTGAAATTGTTAACTTCAAGAAAAAAAATGAAAATACAGTGAAATTTACAACAAGCATTTCTATATCTAAATTGTATTTAAGTTGTAGAAGGTAAAGAATATTGTAAGGAGATAGAGAATCACAAATGAATACATTAAACAGTGAAATAAAGAATCTATAGTGAACTTTAAAACAAAATCTTAAAAGAGGGAAATAAGTAAACGAATAAACAATAAAAATAGTACATGTGTTCAACCTTGTTATCTGGTTGTCGACAAGAAGTTGCATCGCTAAAGCGTTTATATAGATACCGTACAACTAGTTTGAAAATTAGGATAATATAATTACAGTTACCAATATGTTTGGTCAATTTACGTGATCTCCCTTTTCCGGCATCTATTCGTAAAACTAGTGTATTAAAATCATTATTATGTTTCCAATATATATATTCGTAGGCCTGTTTCTTTACTGCTCAGTAGTTTACTTACGTTAAGATATGAGAAATGTAAATATTTTCCAGAAGATTCTTCACAAGTCTGAGAGTTTTTCAGGTTTATCGTTATTATGCCATATATATATATATATATATATATATATATATATATATATATATATATATATATATATATATATATATATATATATATATATATATATATGTGTGTGTGTGTGTGTGTGTGTGTGTGTAATGCATAAGAACATTTAATTATAACTTTACTGTTATTTGCATGTCATGCATATTAAAAATACTTTCTTGTAAAAGGGAGACTATCCAACATTTCTCACATAGGTTGTTTGATTTTGGTAACCACAAATTTCTTATTTTTAAAACATAAAACGAATCAATGGATACTACAATATGTTTAAATATTTCTGCTGTTTCTACTTTCCATTGTTTGCTTACTATAGCTATTCATGTGACATCTAAGCAAGCAACTACAACACTCATCCCAATAAAAACAGTAGCTATTCTTACCTTTATCAATTGTCAAACATTATACATAGTTTTATATCACTTTATAACACCCTCTGTAATGTTCAATTACTTTAATAAAGCCATTATCAATTTCTTTGATCTCTTCGACTCTAAGTTGGCAGTGTATGGTACAAAACGGCACAATTAGCTTAAAATTTGCAACAGAATTATCAGATTTTCTTAGTGGATCAGCAGTATGTCATATTTTGTCCGGTTACTTCGGTTTGCTTATTAGTATTGGAAAGCAAATATTTTTGTTTCAGTAAAATTCATTTTATAGCTGTTTTTATTCTTGATTGATTATCAGTTTTTTATGTATGTTGTTTGTATATCTATTCTTTGTAGTTGGCTGTGCTTGTACTTTTTCATTTTGTTATTCTCTAAACATACATTTTTCTGGACAATTAAAAGATTTTCCTGGTGTTTATCTAGTTTTGTCATTTCAATCGTCTCCGTCTTCATTTGTGTTTATAACGAAATTATTAGCTAAAGAAAAACATGATTTAATGTTTATAATGTTTCTACTAATCTTTGCATCAACTTCAATTATTTGGAATGTGCAAGTATAGTAAAGTGTTAATTACTTAAAATATTTTTGAAACATGACAAGCAATCTAAGATTGAACTGAAGGACCTGCTGCTGAAAATGAAATATTGAAAAAGTCAGGTACACTGTTTAAATAAATTATGTTCCATCTATTGATATGATGTCTACTGTTGATAATATCACTGTGTACAACAAAATGTTGTTAGTAATGATAATTCAGAAATAGAGCAAATATGGTTTTGAGCAGAATGGAAAATGTGTTGAGAGGTCAATAATACGATATATGCCACATTTATCTATCATAAAATTGTGGACGTATGTTGTAGTATGTTTTTCTCTTTTCTACTCCAGAAAATAGAAAAATAGATTCACACCAGTAATTTAAGCAGTTGTTATTATTGCAGTGAAAAAATTGCATCGGTGGCAAAGAATCCAGTGCTTTTTATATTTTATCATTTTCAATCTAATTGCTTTCCTCTAATGAGATTTCAAATAATGTGTTTGGATTGTATTAAACTAGAAAACAAAATAATCCACAAGATGTATCTGATACGGGTAGATGTCATGCATTCGCATTTTCACATTATGATTAAAAAGTGTTTCTTGCTCATCGGGTATGTTTCTACGTAAATAAATACGTCAAAACACTTGTCCGGACATTTCAGCTAACGTAAGACTGAACAAGGGCGCATAGGTGTTCTGGATTTTTAATCTCATTTTGATGATTCTTATTAGACATTGCTTTTCCAGCAATTTCTTGGTAAGCTCCATTAGCTACACTATTTTTCAATTCTTGCTTGCATTATTAAATTTAAGAGTAAATATAACTACTACTATTTGATTCTTATGTAAAACAAAACACTTCTTAAAAGTAATATGTTGACAAAAAAAAACAAATTAAAGAAAGATTGAATTGTAGAGAATGGCATGGTGTTGCTTGTCAACTGCTTTTTATCAAATCTTAAGTCCGTTTTATAATTGTCACATATATGTGTGCATCAAGATAATTGTAAGATATAACACATTTAATCTATTGTGTTCCATTTCCTAGTTTGTGAATTCTTTGATACTCGTCAGCTGTTCAATTCTCCTCAACTTCTCTGTTTTATATATTCCATTTTGTGATTCATAATTTTCTTCTCCGAGTTCCCTCTGATATATATCTAATCTTATTTTCTTTCTCAGTTCAGAAAAATACGTAATGCATCTTTTAATATATTTCTTTATTTGCGTTGATGATGATACTCATTGAGATAAGATGCATAGACAATAAAAAATATCTATATATTTTGTGCGAATGTCACGTTTTTCCATTTTTCTTGCTTCTCATTCTGTGCTGCAAGTATCAGATATCAAATTTTGTGTAAGGTTTATTCATGTAATAGTTTCAGATTAGAAAAATATTAGTTTACTTTAGCTCTAGCATTCACTCTTGCTTCCTGTGGTATAATTTAATTGTCATTGTTTGTTTTCCACTTGTCTATAACATTGGTTAAGTTTCATTGAATATCGTACTACCGTCCAGTGAAAAAAATGCAAATAATATTCGAAATATCAATTGTCAAAGTTCATTTTCGTGAAATGATGCTATTAGAAAAAGAAACACCATCCTTTTAAAGTGATACAACCTAGATCAGTTGAACAGGATGTATCAAAGCGATAGGAATATGCTATGTAGTTTTTACATATAACAACTAAAATACCACTCATGGTGTATACAGATTCAGAAGAGAAAATGAGCTTTATCTTTTGTTGATTATTGTTTTCAGTTATGTATTATTCCATGTATTTTGCAATACGAAAAGTAAAACCGTCTTAAAAACATTGGCTTGATCCAATGATGAATATTCATTTCATTGCTAAAACAGATTTATAAAGCTGCAAAACATGTATGAATGCCTCTTAAGTTCATTACACCCTTGAACGTCAAACTTTCTGAAGAAGAGTAAAAGACAATATAGATAGCATATATATAATGCAAGGCCATATCAGCCAACGATGTATAATATTTGCTCTGAATATTGTATGCGCTTCTAAACTACCAACTATAAACGAACATTAAAATTTGCTCGTTTTATGACTCTTTTCAGCAAAAATGTTACCAGTACTGGCCATCAAAAGGATCAATTAAATTTGGGACGATACGTGTAGAAATCGTTGATGAGGACGTTTGTGCTGAATACACATGCAGACTTCTAAAATTCACCCAGGTAAATAATTAACTTTAATCTAGGTTCGAATTCTGACGAAAGCTTGAAAAGATAAAATCAAATATGAGAGTGAAGTAACTTTTATGACTATTAAGCATTGAGAAGAATCGTTATACCTAGTTTGATTCTCCTTATTAGTCAAATTAGCCCTCATTGTTTGTCTGGATTTGTATTAGTAATTCCTCAAAATGTACTGTTCATGTTAGTTCAATGTTTCGAAACGTAAAATAATAGGTATACATGTTGAATGTCATATTTCGCACGAATCATATCTTAAATATAGTGTTTAATTTATAACGAACGTACGCAGTGTGCAGTATATACGTATGATTGTGCTTGCATATTTGTTAAGCTCGTGCTTTCTGTGATAGAGTTGTTCAGCTTCACTTAGTGGCCATCATCATGAGCCAGAGATTCAACGGACATTGTGATATATCCATATCAAAGTTTGTAGCAATTATTCTCACAAATCACCCAATATTGGTATAATTTCAAGAGAAAGAAAACATAGTAGGAAACAACGATGTAACCTAAATTTTGACATGTACATGTTTTTTACATTACTTTTCTCGCTATGCTAGATTGGAACAAGTGAAGACAATGTTGAATCATACACTGATATCTACATTGTAAATTGATATATGGAGTGCATCCATGCAAGTAATATGTTCGAAAATGCCATGAACAAAATTACCTTACTCCATAAATTAGGAATAAAGGACGTAATAGAAGACTGTGGACAATTCAATTTGGACACCTATAAGCTTCTTTAAAACCATTCATGATATTCCGTTCATGTAAAGTGTGTGTGTGTATGTGTGTGTATGTTATTTAGATTTTTAATGAAGCTTTAACAATTTCTCAGTCATATCGCTACAATGTCTGCAGTGTATCTTTTTATAGTGATGTCTAGCACTGGGGCATCATGCCGCATACATGTAGCATGATGTTCCACCCAGTCACATTATCCTAACTCCTGACACCAGGTCGACCAGTCCTAACAATAACCTCTTAATGTTGAGCGCCATGCGAGGCAGCTGTTAATACCATTTTGTAACCATTTTGGTTTGACTCATCCCGGGATCGAACCCACTACGACAGTTTTACCATTATTGTCAGGATATGTTATTGTGGCTGTTTATGTTCTTTGTTGTCTCCCAAGTTTTTATATTATTTGTGTGTACGCAGACATTTTCAGCATTTTTGAGGGAAAAAAATATGCACCCTTAACCAAATTTACCGTAAGCAAATAACGTGGATTTGGGAATGTTTCAATTATCATAGTTTCCATGCAATAATCAAATTTGGATAGTAAATAGTAAAAAATTTAAGGTTATTCCAAAGAACAACACTTTAAATAAAGCACGCCAGACGCAGTTATCTAGTAGCCAGCTTGATTGGATAGTGATATTTTTTTTTCTGCTCACAATCCCGTCAATTTATCTATCTATCTGTCTATCTATCTATCTAAATATATGTGCGGTTAAAAGGAATGTCATGGTGAAAAAGGAAGATCAAAGATAATTACAAACTGTGTGTCGCCCTTAAAATCTTTGTTTTACTGAACACTGTCCCACCCAAACTATTATTCTCCTGGTCAGTCCACTATTCGGTATATTGTGAAATCTAGTCCTTGTGTCTTTTACCTATAGAATCATATACTCTATGATAAAAATATATTGTTTGTGAATGGTAATTTCGTCAACTTCCAAAGTAAAATATGTATAATGCAACACTCTTAAAAAAGTTAATTGATTCCTTTTCTATCTGTGATCAAAATGATCGTCAGGGTTACACTCTGTTATACACTATATAATGTCCAAGGATACAAATAAAGACTTGTTTCCATATCTACTAATATTCGATTGCATTTGGTATGATTCAAGTTCAAAGCTATATAATCTTTATTGAATTAGTCTACCATAGGTGTTAGCTCCGCTGGGTATCGGATAATCATCATCTTAATGAATTATACAATGGTGCCGAGGTTTCAAATGAGAGGAAAGGTTCATATCAGCACAAACAACGAATGGCAACTATTGTCTTTAAATACAAAACTGTATCTATTCTTGTTAATCAGACGGCGTCCGGAGAACAAAAGATGGTGACTCAATTCCACTTTACGGCGTGGTTGGACAGAGATGTTCCAGATTCTCCAGCCAGTCTGTTACAGTTTTTGCATAAGGTCCGCCACACTGGTGGTCATAGCGAATCGCCAACTCTTGTGCACTGCAGGTTAAGTGTGCATAGTTTTCTCATTTTGTTTCTACCTGATGTCAAGAATATCTATACATTACTTCGAATGTGGTCACTAGCTTGGTTTGATGATTCATTTGAAACAATTGCATTTAATAGACTGATTATCCCTAATGTTAAATGAAACTGTATCAAGCAAATATCATAATACTAATAAATATCTCACCACAAAATACGAAAGATAATTTTTCACTGATTCATTTCCTGTATTATACTAACAGCATTAATCCTATTAAGTTACACAAGAAAAGTTTAATACAAAAGATGGCGTGCGTTTATTTATAGTTGAGATAAAATCTGACTGGAATTGAAATAGACCAAAACCAATTATAGTGTACTATTTTGTATACATGCGCCAGAATGAAGGCTAAATGTCTTACCAGATATTGTATCGGGGTAGATTGTGTCAGATCTTTGATGTTGCATTATGGGCAAGAAAACAAAATTCAAGTATACATTATGTAGATTATGAGTACTACAATTTGAAACAAACCAATATATTTCATCTTCTTATTATCTTATGAGTATTTTTTATGGATGCCACTTTTACGTTTCAGTAATTGCGTCCTTATATTGTGATATACCTCTTTAGTTTTTGTTCTCTCGGTCATCCCATTATCTTCATTTAAAAAGACGACTTTTCATTCATGTGTTACGACTGCTACCATCATAACATTAGTATTCTTTGTATATTTCGTAGTAAATATTAAAAAAGTTATCCTGAGAGACAATAAGTTTGCATTACAATAAAAGCAACATTACTCTGTTTTCGAACAAAAACAATGGTACGATTTAACTTGTAAAGAACATTTTTGGATATACACATTCATTCTTTCTACGCTTTTGAATTTTGATTTTTTTAATATTTGCCTATAACAATTGCAGCGCTGGTATAGGACGGACTGGAACATATATAGCCATTGACTATCTCTATGAAGAAGGAAAGGCAGCGGGATCAATACATGTTTTTGACTGTATTAATAATCTGAGAAGACAAAGGGTTGGAATGGTACAAAACGCGGTATGTATTACCTTGTGCATCAAAAAGGTTTCTCCTCAAAGACAATTTTGAACATTTTTGTCTAGTTGCAAAATATAAAACATACTTATAGATTTCTAATAATGGGAGATTAATGTGCTTTAGTGTGAACAAGACAACGAAGCACATTATAGTAGATTCACTGAGAAGCATCATATAATAAGTCCATGACTTTTGCAAGCACATGCAATCCCTATTTCTAGTAAGTGAAACCATCCGATTACTTCTTATTGATGTGCTTTAAATAATAATCAAAAATCGATCTCAGAATTTCCGATATATCTAAAATGAAATCTGCAGAATCGTAGGACTCGAATTTACGAAGAGTTTTATATTTGACGTTCTCTTGCATGAAAACTAATGCTATTTTAGGGCAATATTTTTTATTATTATAATATGTATCTGGTTATAGGAGTTATTCTCACTTAAATCATCGTTTCAAATGAATAAATATAGCGTCGGATTGTTCGTGCAAGGGAGGATTCGAATGATAAATTTATGGTTGTTATGGATGATCTAAACGAAAAAAAGGAAGCGCACAGATCCACTGGCATACAAAAACAAACACTATCAAAGTTCTTTGTTCTGCCCATCTCGTTTCACATTCAAACTCAGAGCAAGTGAGAATAGTTACGGCTTTTGATATCTATCTGGCAAATAAAATTAAATCCTTCTTTAAACAATATTCAACGGAATCATCGTGAAATGTGATACTATCAATGGTGTGAAAAATTCAATTCATAATCTGATAATAAAACTGAGTAAAACAGAATGATCACTTAGAATGGGCCGACTATAAAGATTGAAAACGAATGCGTCACAATGGAAACATGTCTATTTACCAGTTCGATTAGATGCTTGACAAGATATGATTTGTGCTTTAAGAAATTGGTAAACATTGATTAAATCTCTTGCTTTTTTAAAAATTGATATTGTTGGATATAATAATTGATAAGGTGGTGTGACATAAGCTAGATACATTTCTAAATTCATTAACATTAAAACACTAGCCAAATGTAATTTTCAGGAGCAGCGTGAGATATGAAAATAAGCTTTATCCACAGATGTATATACCTCTTGCAGGAACAATACGTATACATACATGAAGTACTGGCTGAGGCGTTCGTGAGATCCGGAAAAAGAGTTGATGTCGATGATTTTCCAGACTACTATCAGCAGCTGAATGAAACGGATCAATTGAAAAAGCAGAACAAGCTCCGGTTAGAGTTTGATGTAGGTCTACTTCTTTTTTAATGAACTGTAGAGACAGACATACAGAAAATAGAAGTGGGTGTGCGATGTCGATGCCTTTTCAGATTGTTTTCACTTTTTATTACGATTTCGGTCGATACCTCTTTTGAAGGTCAATGATAAACAGATGAAAACAAAATATTAAATAATACAGTAAAATATTGAAATACTGTTGAAATGCATTGACTTAAAAATATTAGTCAAATGTATTATAAAATCGTAAGTGTATATTGGTAGTCTTTTTGGGGTATTTGAGATTTCCAATTCTAAAGTTCTATTCACTGTTACTTCCTACTGTTGGTTTACTGACTGTATGGATCAATCATTATGTACTGAAAAACTTATTATTTGAAAACACGTACACAATCTAAAGTCTTTCTTACATAGGTTTATGGTCATCCAATATTGTATGAGATGATTTCATTTACAGAGTGTGCAAAACGATCGACCGACTACTCATGGAAAGTTGCTATCAAAGGCAACCAAAGAAGACGAATATACCTGCGCAAAGCTACAGGAGAACATTATGAAGAACAGATACCACAACATACTGCCGTGTAAGTCATATTTATTATGTGTAAACGCTTACAAGCGTGTATAAAGGGAATAATTTATGGAATATCGCACTGGTACAATCATTAACTGCTGGAAATATGTCACCTAGGATACATGTCTTGCTTCAACCATTATAACTTATTACCAAATCGAAACATCAGAGTAAAGGAGAAGATAGTGCACTTTGTTGCAATGCTAGACTTTAAGACTCATGACGTTAAATTAAAATTGGATGATGATGATAATAGCAAGAGGATATTGTGGTAACCACTTATGTCCTTCCTTCAGTCTTTTACAGTCATTTAAGGATAAATGACAAATGGCAACGCTTGACTCTGGTCGTGAGATTTGTTAACGGAAAGGAACGGTTCGGAATAAACCAAAAACAATTAAGAGTGGATACTTCAGATACAAGACTAGGAGTAAACAACAACAATGACAACAAAAAAAAAATACAATATACAACCCGTACTCATGCGTTTTGAATAATTTAGCACAATGCACATCTGATGATGTCCTACCAGACTCGAAGTGTAGACACGTAATAATTATTTCGAATTTTGGATATTGACTGCTTTTACTCATGTGAAAGACAAGCATTCTTCATTTGTAAGAGTGGAATGACCCGATGTATTGTCTCTCCAAAACTGAGAGGAGGAATGCGAGAGACTGGTTAGCCTGGCCGGGAATCTATGTTAGTACCCTGCATATACTTCATGCATTATGTTCGATCGCTAACTGAATCTCTCATTCCTCAATAAAAAGAAAACAAATTCACGCACATTGGTCAGCACCCATTAACTTGACGTCGCAAAAGACAGCAAACGTAAATATTTAAACAGACCATAGGTGAATTAAATATATCTTCCTAACGTTTAAGTTGGTGAAGATTTGCATCCACCAACAACAAACTGGTACATAGCACCGGACCTTGGTTACAACTGTACAAGAACAAGTCTCCATTACGATACTGAGTATTCCTTTCTTATCTACTTTATTGGTACTATCATGTCCGATGTAGGTCAGTCCCAACAGGATTCGAACACACTCCATTCTCCTAAAAATATCACTACCAATACATTTATTCAGCATTTCGTAGTAATATTAGCATATGAGCTGGGTCACAATAGCTTTATCATGATTATATTATCACTATTATTCAGCCAGAAGATATCGTCCTTTCCTGTCCAGCTATGTCGAGGGTCGTAACGACTACATCAATGGCGTATGTCTGCCGGTAAGAGGAAGTAGATTGTTGAAAATTGCGTTTGCAACAAACTGACGGTTATATAACAGCTCATTATTAAATCAATAGCTGAATCAATTTATGCCTCATTACAGAGATTTTGTTAAAATATTTATCAGTCATAAAAAGTACAAGACTGCATTATGTCATGCATATTTTCTAAGAAGAGTAATTTCTTTTTACTTACGATCATTATACCTTATTCCATCTTAACAATAACAATTATTATATCACATGCATCGTTATTTATATTGAATATTGATTAAATGGTACATATTAAGCAAGACGTAAATATAGTGCTTCATAATTGGATTGTAGACGAGAAAGAACAAAAACGGTCTGTTACTGACACAAACACCTCTGCCTGCAACTGTTGTTGACTTCTGGAGACTCATTTTTGAATATGAAGTGGAGACATTAGTTATGTTTCAAGACGACAACCTGACTGATGAAAAGGTAAATTAAAATATTGCTTTATGTCCCTATATTCCTTATATCAATGAAACAAAACTCATGTTTAGTCATTATTATAATTTCATGTTTCTTTTGCCTCATATCTGCGGACAAAACTTAAGGCTTTATTCGCTTCATTGGTCAAGGATACAAAAGAGGGAAAACTTAAAAATATCGACTGAATCAATGTCCAACATGTTGGTATTCAATTCCTTCAATTATTAAACAAATATGAACCCTTCTTCATTGTTTTCGTCCGTTGATTCCATTAGAGAAATATTTTTTTTATTTCCTTCCATATATCATAAACAATTGGGCTACAAAATCGTCTTTGAATGGACAAAATATATTTTTTTCACAAATAGATAAATATTTTCCTATGGTGTGGCACACGAGGAGATGACGTTTAGTTGGATATGTCGCATTTGTTGGAATTTTTATATTATAGTATTTTCCATGAGAGAGTTTGTGATACTTATAAAATAGTTTACCATATGTTGCTGTGAAAACATATATCGAGGCCTATATTGTATTTCCTCCCTTTGTACAAAAGTTAGCTTCATTTTGACTAACAGTTATCTGAATTTAACTTTCCTGAACACCTATACACAAAAGCAAATCGACCAGGGTCAAAAAGAAAATGTACAATTCATACGGATGTTATCTATGAGCTAACATGT
This sequence comes from Potamilus streckersoni, assembly GCA_016746295.1. Lineage (NCBI taxonomy): Eukaryota > Metazoa > Mollusca > Bivalvia > Unionida > Unionidae > Potamilus > Potamilus streckersoni. The sequence goes on along the minus strand of JAEAOA010002352.1, from coordinate 1,016,717 downwards.
TACAATAAAATAAGGAAAGAATATATCTTGGACATGTGGCTGGAGAATACATAGCAATGTGTATGTATTGTATTCTTACAGAAGATGAACTCATATTTTATTTGTGTGTTTTAGATTGGTAATTACTGGCCTACAGGAGATAACACTTGTCTAGTTGACCCGTTCACTGTGACAACTGTTTCTGAGACAAGGAAAAGCACTTATGTCGAGAGAGTTTTGCAGGCTTCCAAACAAGGAGAGGTAAAAAAAGGAAAAAAAATCCAATTATTAGCTAAACTATTTTTTAAAACGCATTAATTTCAAGTTAATTTACAAAATCCACCTAACGTTCTACGAACTATATGTACCACTTAGTTTAGCCTCAAGATTCGCAAATTAATTGATAATGTATTTTTCCTTGCAATGTATGCCCGCTCCGTTTCTTGGTTTTAACAACCATTTAACACATGGATGGCTGTATGATGCTGACGACAGATAATTAAAATGCTTTTATCAAGGTCACACTGACCTTGTAAGGTAATCAAACCGCATGAATTGTGTGTCTTACACTTTACCGTCTGATCTACCGCCACTCCATGTTTTGCTTGAAGCTTGAATGATAGTGAAAATCCATTTCATGTTAATAGTGAGAGCTATATTTTAATATGTTGAAAATCCTTACTATGTACAAAACTGTCAAACTCGGTGTACTTTTTAGTGTGTATATATATATATATATATATATATATATATATATATATATATATATATATATATATATATATATATATATATATATGCAATTTGCAAGTTTCAATTACATTTGTATATAACTTTAGATATTTTAATGTTTTATTCCTTCTATTAAGGAGAGATCCTTGAAAGTAAAGCAATTTGTTTGCGATTTGTGGAAATCCCAAGAGACAACTCCAGAGAGTGCACGCTTATTTTTAAACTTTCTCGAGGATGTGGAGAATTGGCAACGCCAATCAGAACATCGACCGATAATAGTTCATTGTTTGTAAGTAAATTATATAAGCATCACAAATTTTAAATATCAAAACATTTCCAAACGAGGTTTGTAAATAAGTGGCAATGATTTATTTCAGAGATATTTGCATCCAAACTAAAGAAAGCACACAAATTTACAAAACCACCACAATGACTCCACGACTAATAAAGACGTATGTCGACCTTATTGTAATTATACTATTTTGTCTATCAAATCAAATATAGAACATTAATTTCGGGGTACTTATACATGTTACGGACATGCTGCTAACCAGTGCTAGAAAATTAGAAAATTCGTTCATCATAAATTACGTGCATGCTACTATCCAATGCTAGAAAACCTTATAAATATTAAACGTGAATAAAAGCAAGTTTGTATTATTCTTTGTTATCAAAGCAACTAGCACAATATATGTGTACTCGAAGGTTAATCAATGTAACCACCACGGGCAAGTGCTACATATATTTTCACAGAAATGGTGCGGAACGCAGTGGTCTGTTTTGTGTTTTATGGTGTGTTTTTGAGAGACTCAAGGCTGACAGAGAGGTAGCCATCCGGTCTGTCGTCAGGCAAATGCGCGTTCGGAGACAGCAAATCATACCAAACTTTGTAAGAAACTTATTTTTATCCTCATTTAAAATTTAATGCTTTATATTTTCCTCGTTTTATTTTGCAATAATGTTTTCAAGATTTTCTTTTTTATAGAACAAGAACATATAGGCTTTAATCGATAGAAAATATCCTAGCAGCTGCGTTACATCTATTAATCTGATTCAATTTTCTCGGTAAATAGATTTAGCTAACAAAGACATGTATAAGTCAGCGTTAATATCATTTATTACTTTTTGCTCACGCTGTAATAGTTTATTTACTGTATTCTAATTATACATGCTTAAATTTTCTCAGCTAATTTGGAATTTCAAATAAAAAACTGTCAATCGTTAGAACACATGCTAGGGCAGCATCATATATCATATTATTTCTATCCTTTGACATCTCGTTAATAACTTGTTATTTGTATTAATCTATTATAGGCTCAATACCAATTCTGTCATGACGTCATCCTGGAGTACCTGACTAACTTCGTCACATACACCAATATTTGATCAAGAAAATCTTGTCTGTTTCAATACTTAGCAAACAAACATATGCATCGATGTCAAGAAAAAGAAGACTAGATGTACGTGCAGAACGTTGCTATAAGTATGTACTTAACGTCATGACATGAATACAAAATTCATAAACACAGCACTATTCTATGCATTTGTTATTTTGACGTTCAAATCTACATGATGTGTGCATTTCCATAATATTACAGCAAATAACCCTATGTTTATTTTAAATACAACGTTGGTTCTTGTATACTCCAATGGTGCAATCCTAAAGCATTTAAATTGCATTTCTACAAATTATTATCAATTATTGTGCACGTTTAAGTATTTATTAATTGTATCTATTATTTGTTATTTGTTGTAAACATGTTTGTTTAGGTAAAACTAAAACCCGTCATATACTGCAGATCTCTTAATTGTGTCCTATAATTAGAAGATAACTGCCATTTTGTTCATGACACATTTATCTGTGTATAAAATATGAATGACGATATGCTGATCCGTCGAAAAGAGTCTCCCTTTTAGATCGAAACTATGCATCCCATAATGATATCGAAAACATTTTTGATGGATGTAATATTACTATTGTTTGATTTATTTTACAACAAAGACATGAGTATGGGTTCTTCTGAAACGTAACGATAGTGCCAATCATTTAGTGTAAGAAAACATTCATTAAGGCTCATTAAACAAAAAGCATTTATAAAAAAATAATGTTGACACCCTCAGTCTGTCATGCGGTTTACCAGTCTGACCATAATTCTCTATTGCTCTAAATCAATGTGCGGAAATTCATCTCAGGTTGCATTAAGGTTTCCATATTGCAGCCATATGAAAATGTGGTGTACTTTTGTCTGCTTCTAATAAGGTCTATCAATGTAATATAGGCTCCGGTGGTCTAAAAGTGAGCGTCAGCCTCGGATGCGTGAGGTCGGGGGTTCGATTCCCCGGCTGAGTAATACCAAATATTTTTAAAAAAATTATACTAACAGCTGCCTCGCTAAGCGCTCAGCATAAAGAGGTTACAGTTAGGACTCGTCGATCTGGTGCTAAGATAATAAGACTGGGTGGGACATTATGACGCCTCATTGCTTTACATCACTATAAACTGCCACACTGTAGATATTGTAGCTATGCGACTGAAAAATTGTTAAAGCCACGTTAAAAATCCAAATCACGCACGTTGTCATATATGTTTGGCCCAACATTATACATAGTTATAGTAGGTACACAAATAATGTATTCCACATGTTTCTGAGAACGAGGCTCTGATCACTTTCCTTGGGACTGGAATGCATATGAAAGCCTTTATATAGTTTAATAAAATGGATTTGCAACGATGATCAATTGGAAGGAGGTTTAAATAGTTGATTTCGGATGTTTTAGACGTTAAATGAATGATGATTTCTAGCTATTGTCCTGGTTATTAAATCGCTAGTCATTATGCCTAAAAAAGTTTTCCGCTATTCTAATGCTATTTATTTTTGTACAGCTGCACCATACGAAAAGCCTCAATTAAAGGTAGTTAATTAGAAGTGAACTGTCTTGGACTGCTCATTTACCGTACTGACTAATATTCTATTTAAAAAGTACGTGGAAATTGCCATCATGGAAACACTTCCCAGTCGCAGTTTGACTACTTCAAATTTTCTCTCTTTTCCATAGTTAGTATTAATTAAACTTTGATCCACATACTTTTCGTGCAACACGGATAATACATACAGTGCCAAAATGGCAAACTATAGATGTTAGACAAAAGGTGATAATATAGATGATCAGTCTCCTCGTTCGACTATGCATGATAATAGTATAAAATTTCATTTTCTTGATAATTGTTATTATTTTCTTAATTTAAGTATGCTGGTATCTAGGGTAGTTTGGTTCCGCTCCTATGTACTAAAGAAAGTAGTATGTTCTAGACATATGTTCACATCATTGCAATACAATATTATGTTTACCTTTAATATAATAATAAAGAATATCCAAGCCTTAAATACAATGGTATTTTTGCTTGTCATACATGCATATGATAATTAGGTCAGATTTCATACACTTGTGAAAGGTAAAGAATAAGCAGTGGTTGAATAGTTTTCAAAATGTCAAGAAAATAGAGATCTATATATTGGCTGATTTGTTTCCTCTAGCATTTTATATGGCTAAATAGTGAAATGGATGCCGCATTATGCTTTCTAGCACTTTCTTGGCTTAGATGTTGTATTGTGCTTTCAGGCACTTTCTTGACTTAGATGTTGTATTGTGCTTTCAGGTACTCTCTTGATTTGGATATTTCATTGTGCTTTTTTATGCACTTTCTTGACGTAGATGTTGCATTGTGATTTCAGGCACTTTCTTGACTTTGATGTTACATTATGCTTTCAAGCACTTTCTTGATTCAGATGTTGCATTGTGCTTTCATGCACTTTCTTGATTCAGATGTTGCATTGTGCTTTCAGGCACTTTCTTGACTTAGATGTTGCATTATGCTTTGATGCACTTTCTTGACGAAGATTTTGCATTTTGCTTTCAGGCACTTTCTTGAATGTTACTTTATGCTTTCAAGCACTTTCTTGACTTAGATGTTGCAATATGCTTTCAAGCACTTTCTTGACTTTTATATTTAAATATGATATCAAGAACTTTCTTGATTTAAATGTTGCATTATGCTTTCAGGCACCTTCCTGGCTTAAAACTAAATCATTAGTCAGAAATATACATATATGTTTATTACACGTCCACGTTACGTTTACGTCACGTTACCATATATGTTTAGTACACGTCCACGTTACGTTTACGTCACGTTACCATATATGTTTATTACACGTTATGCTCCTACGGAACAAGGCCTATTATGATTATTTTGTTTTGAACCAAGTAACGAAAAAAATCTAAAACGAACACGTTCTGCAAAGTCTTCAACAAATAATTGATTTCCCTAAAATAAAATGTGAAATGTTAAAAAGAACGTACAGAAATAAATCCCAAATGATCATAAAAGTTATAGCATAAGCCCAAAATATATGAATCTCCAATTAAATTGAAGCGGTGTTCCAAATACATTCCATTATTGAATGTGTTGATGTGCTTGTATAGTCTCGAAAGTGGCTATACGTGTTGTAAACAATATAATTAAAACCTTTATCAAAGTTGGTTCAGAAAAGAAATCCAGGTATACAAAGTTTAATCAGATTTCTTTTTAGCTATCAGCGTCAGTGTATGCAAATATACGTAAGAAGGACTTAAGGATGAATAGTTCCATACAACTAATTGTGACCCTCTTTAAATAAAATACTTATTATTATTATTATTATTATTATTATTATTATTATTATTATTATTATTATTATTATTATTTCTAGTTCAGTGTAACTTCATTATTACGTATGGAATACATTAACATTGATTTTGGTTACATGACTCAGAAAGAAAGAAATTTTTACATAATTATTTTATTTACTTGAACCCAATTTTGCAATATTTCACATACTCAACAAAAATCATGATTTTTGATCTTTTGGGTAATAAACTGTGATTATTTTAGTATTGAAATATGTTCGCAACTTGCGGATAATAAACCATTTATAAATCACCGATGTTACGAATTGATTTTGGGTGACTAATTCATAAAACCAATTCGGCTTTAAAGAAAACAAAGTAATTTGAACTGAATACAGGAAGTATCAAATATGTTAGCTTTTGTTTAAGCATAATGTATCATCAATAATAGCAATACAGATCAGGAATGTAAAAGGCTTCTAAACAATATAAATTTTAATTGAACGATGTGTACTTCAATATTGTAGTAAAGGCTTCTAAACAATATAAATTTTAATTGAACGATGTGTACTTCAATATTGTAGTAAAGGCTTCTAAACAATATAAATTTTAATTGAACGATGTGTACTTCAATATTGTAGTAAAGGCTTCTAAACAATATAAATTTTAATTGAACGATGTGTACTTCAATATTGTAGTAAAGGCTTCTAAACAATATAAATTTTAATTGAACGATTTGTACTTCAATATTGTAGTAAAGGCTTCTAAACAATATAAATTTTAATTGAACGATTTGTACTTCAATATTGTAGTAAAAAACCTTTGATGAGAATTTTAACAATAAAATGAAGAATATATCTCTAGTACGACAGCTAAAATAAAAATCAATAATTAGCATGAAATAAAAAAAATAGTTGATCAATATTTGCTAATAATTTACCTAAATTTGAGGTAATACCAGTCGGGTGGCTAGCATATGCAGGTGAATTTGGAAATCACTTATTTGACAATTTTTTTTTTGAAAATGAATCTTTTTTTCCATTGCATCTGAAAATGACCAATCAGTTTCATAGGTGATTTTGACATGTGTTATGTGAAGTAATCAGATAACGTCCGTTGATTTGCTTTCACCTTAAAGTCAATGTTGTCCCACTTTAACTTTAAAATGACAATTATTTTTAGCATTTTCCATTACGCAGATGTAACTCAGTAACTCTGTATTTTAAAATGGAATTACCATTCACATTATCTTACATGATGACTTGAAAACATTCCGCGACAATACATAAAAATCGCTATTATTACAATCTCCATCTTGACACGTGATTCAAAGTCACTTGCGTGATGCCTTACATTGCACTGATCCCTTCATCACATTTTATATGAGAATTCGTGTTTTTCTGTCCATTTAGAAACTTAGATAGTGAATTGTTGCGAAAGAGAGAACAATAGAATACCACCAATTAAAATTTCTGTAAAAATTAATATATGTGGGCTCCCGCAAGATGTTTGCATAGGAGAAGGGGGGCATGATTGTTTGCAAGTGTGGGGTCTGGCTTTTTTAGAGGGTGGAGGGCAAGTCAGTCATTACCGGGTGAGTTAGTATAGTAAACTGTCTGAAACTAAAGCTAATATTTAATAAACGTTTTGAATGGCATCTTTTGACATATTTTCAGCTTCATTTGCATGATTAAACTTGTCGAAAATGCAGTATGATTTACGGGGGAAGGGGAAGTGACCCCCACTTGACATATTCTGCGGGCACCTATTTACGCCAGGCTACAGAGGGAACCTAGTAAAGGGAGAATACTAGTAAATTCGAACACATCAAGACTGGATAGTTCACTCCCTTATAATAACGCTGCAATACAATACTTTATTGAATTAAATACATTGACATTGCGCCACATTTTCACCAAAATATATCTAACACCAGTAATAAAAACACGTCTGTAAATCAAACTGCTACATATACGTTTCAGAGTCGGTCGATAAACAGAAACATTTCTACGAGCTAAAAATTCAGACAAACTCTGATATATGGGTTCACATATAGGATTTAAGTAATACAATTTATTAATGGATGATAGAGTATTGTACCCTTTCACTTTGCCGTGTTTATTTCACGTTTGTCCTCGCAAGTTTGCATTTAAAGCACTGTGCGCGATTTAACATGGAGTACTTATTCTTGGTGTTCTTCCCCCCCCCCTCCATCTGAACTGGGACTGCATCCTTTGTGTGAAAGTACCGTACTGAACAGGTGGACCGAACAACAAGTTACATGGAAGGAACAAGGAAGTAACTTAATATCAAATCATTTTTAAATGTAAATTTTCGTTTAAACTATGTAAGTATATATTAAATATACTCGCTTATAGGTTGTGCTGTGCTGCAAACTTCACAGACGAAGATCGTCCATATCATACTTTGCCGGTAGATCAAGATCAGTTCTGTGTCCTAGACGTAATCAGTATAATATCTCACCTTTTTTGCCTGGTCATGAAAACGACGTTACACCAGTGTCTATGTTACATGCAGGTGGAATTGACGTATAAGATAGCGAAAATGGATAGATCTTATTGTACTCAATATATATATATATATATATATATATATATATATATATATATATATATATATATATATATATATATATATATATATATTTAACACAATATTACATTTTGTTGACAGTTTCGATTGTAGTTTCGTTTCATCCATAACAAGGGGATGGGGATTGACTTGTCTATACACTGCCATTAGGCCTACGACACCTTGCAATATTTGTTAATTAGGTATGCTGGGATTTGATACTCTATCTACGCTTAAAATTTAATTCGGTCGACCTATATTCGTGGAAACTCAGGAAGCAGACAAAGGGCTAATATACTTGCTCAGAATAAAATTCCTCCTGTCCTTTCCAAATTGTTACAATGCAACCTGTCGCACGTTTTGAAAGACTATTTTTGACATCGGTGAAAAATGGGCATATACTCTAAAGGCATATATATATATATATATGCCGGGTGGAGACACTAAATTTGACTTGATTGACTGGAAGTATACAGCACACTTTCACTGAGTGTCACTATGTCACTATTGACGACGAGGTTAACCTTTGCATTGCCAGAGCCAGTCCAACTTTTGGCACATTGTATGCGAATGTCTGGAATAGAAGAGGCATTAGCATCACGACCAAACTAAAGGTTTACAGAGCAGTTGTACTCCCGACATTACTCTACGCATGCGAAACGTGGACGGTGTATCAACGCCAAGCCAGGAAGCTGAACCACTTTCACACCACAAGCCTCAGAAAAATGTCTCCCCAGCATTCACACCATCCTGATGCAGTTCCAGCTACGCTGAGCGGGACATGTGTTACGCATGCCAGACCACCGGCTACCTTAGAGACTCTTCTATGGTGAGCTTCAGCAAGGACAGCGATCCTACGGAGGTCAGAAGACAATTTGAAAGCTGCATTGAAAGTGTTCAACATAAACCCTGACGCATGGGAGCAAACAGCTGGCGATCGACTCACTTGGATGCTTCTATCTGCACAAAGGCTCCAAGCTGTGCAAATCTAGCAGGATAGCAGCTGCAGAGATGAAGAGGCAAGACAGAAAAACCCACTAATCCCGTGTCCCTTTTGAAACCGAACCTTCCGTGCAAGGATTGGCTGACATCTTCGGATTTCATTTTCTTTATACTGACATTATAGTAATAACTATGGTTATATGAGAAACTGCTGATAAGGAGAGAACTAATATCATCAGAAAATGTTGGATTATATTCTCAGACTGAAATACTACATGCGTAACTGAAGCAGAGGTTCTAATCCAGTCAAAACAATAGGGAGTTCAGATTGTAGATAACTTATAACAACAATTCAATTCAAGACCATGCTATAATATTTGAATGAAATGATTGTTGCAATATTATTAAAGAGACTATTAATATATACCATACAACAAGCTTCAATAGATGAAGTGTTGATACAAATGTAGAATAAGAATATATTCAAAAACTGTTTTTGAATAACATAATTTAATATACATAAATATAACAATACATCTAGAGCGAAACAAACTATTGCCAAAGGTAATTAAATTCAAATTAACGCTCACTGTTTTGTCCTGTAAAAAAATAATTTTTATAAACGGTTTAACAAAACGTAAAGAAAAAGATGACTTGTAAAAGTAACCTTTGGAGCATTTCTTCAATACAGCTAATACGAATGGTATCCTACTCTACAAATATGATCCTAGAAAACGGTGCAAAACAAACAATAATGTTTTGTTTCCAAACGTAGACTTTTGAAGAGATTTACATTGCAATTTATATAGAAAAAAAAACTTTCTTAAGTTTCTCTGATACTTAAATACATACTTTACTAATACACTTAGATTGTTTCGGAAGAAGAAATCTTCATATTCTTCCCTAAAGATAGACGTACTGGTTAGTCCATCTAAACAGCCGTTGCATAGTGGTTTTTATCTGGTTCGTTTGAATTTGTCGTGCAACTTATAACATCCTCATCACTTCCATCACAGCCACTATCACTTGTAGTCGTCTCCCATGTATCATCACTGTGGAAATCTCTCTCTCCCTCAGTGCTGTATTTGCCTGGAAAAGGTTGACTGGTGCTTGGTTGTGCCTGACCCTGTAAAAGCAAATATAAAGATGTTGTGAAGATGTTGACAAGCAATAAAGAACTTTTAGTTTTCTTTTTGCTTCACTTTTTGCACCGGAAGTTGCACACTGCCTTCAAACATTCTCCCTATTTTCTTAGTTGTTTGTTTGTTAGTTACGTGCTTTAAAGTTTCTTAAATTCTTTACATGCTACTGAAATGTAACATTTTATGTTAGACTTGACCTTGTCCAAACTTGCGTTCATTTCTTCTTGACCTGAATTGACTTTTTACTCTGTGTAGATAACTAATACAAAGCTAATTATTCTCTATGTGTATGGTGTACAATCAGAATTATTATAAATGGAAGTAAATATGTTTATTTGGGTAGAGTCAAGGTTTTAGAATTTCCTTCGTGTATTTGTTATAGTCCAGGTTCTGGTTTCTAATGATAGCTAACATTTTATTTTGTAATGTAATTTTCCATTAGGTAATAGCTTCTAGACAATGCTAATTATGTCCTGAGGTCAAGTTGAGAACTATATAATCTTGCAACTGAGAGGATTTAAGTTCTAGCACAATTAAATTTTATTCTATAATGTGTCCAGTATTATTTCGGGCTAAAATTTGTTTTCTTTAAATTATTGATTTAAAGTGGTCATTTTCTTTGGAAATACACTATTGCTCTAATAAATATCTTGGATTGAGACCATCACTAGAATTTATAGTTAATTCAAACCTGGTGTTGTATTACTGTGATTTAACAAAAGACTATCGGTGCATCAGCACTCTACAAGTTACAACAAGCACACCAACGACTTCATCTTTGGATTTTAATTTGGACGTCTGCTAAAATTATTCAGGACTTTATATTATTAGGACTTGTGTTTGTAACTCTAGGTTTAGTTGGGATTTAATGCGTATTTCCTTTTTTACATTTTTAATTTGTATTCTATGGAGAAAGAAAACATTTGTTGAATTTTGGAAAGCTTGTTGCTTTTTCTCTCTTTTATTTTTACATTTTTTAGAACGTAGACTCTTAATAATTTGTTTGCGCCCATTTCGATTCTTGGCGCTTTAAAATTTAACGTTTGGAAGATAACATTTAATAAAAGAGCAAGACGAAACATGCAGGAAAAATTAGAAATAATACAAAATAATGATCAAGAACGTGTGTAGAAATAAATGGACATTAAAAATATAAATGAAAAGACAGATTTTACAAATTAAACTTTTTGAAGAAATTTGTAAAAATTGGCATGTTTATGGTCACTGTTGAGGTGTGCATCATGATATAAAGACTACGAAAATGTTGGGGGAGGGTAGGATTAGAGGCTAAGTTTGGGTTTTGCGTGATTTGATGTTTCACGGCACAGTAATACAAGTAGCATGTTTAGTAAAGCAATTGGAGCAAAGAGCTTTGCTTAAAGGACCCAAGTCTGCAGCTGATACAGACTTGTGCAATGGTAAGATTTGAACCCACATACTTTTGGTAATGAGGCTGGAATCATAACCACTTAGTAAACATGGTTTCTGCCTTCGTTAGTTGCCTCTTAAAGCTTATAGAAGGGTGCGTCAGACCATAAGAGGTATAACTGGTTTAACTAAAATTGATTTGGACAATAAAAGTACAATAACAAATATAATCCTCAAAATGTGAAATAGTGCAAATAAAGCAACAGCAAGCATTCACAGCAAGCACCATCAGGTTGATGAAAACTGTGCTCAGGAAATGGGAGCTAAGTCATTTCCAAGCGCACACTAAGATAACCAATCCAGGCTAACGTGGGATCGAACCCGTAACCCACGAATTACAAGTCCAATGCTCTATCAATTTTCTTTACGCTATATTAAATATTTTCAAATTGTTTGTGTTTACAAATGAAGCCAAAACAACTTTAAAACAAAATAATACTACTGGCTACTGGTATCATATTTCTTGTTATAATGGGTACTGGGTCCGTATTGAATCGGAATAAAGAATAACTAACCAACTCGTGGTCAATGATTCTTGTTGTTCTAGATAATGCACTCTTTGAACAGACAAGAAATACATACCATTTATTTGCTAACTACAGGGCAAAAAATCTAGCACTGATCTATTTGGTTTGTCTGGTTATCTATAATAGTGTGGATACGTGTACAGTCCCTTACAATTGTGGGCAAATGTTTATTTAAAGAAGAATTACAATCTGTAAATTTGATAAATAAATAATAATTAGTAATAGCTACTGTTAAGTAACTCATTTTAAAATTATTGCGTGTATTGTACAAATATATCTCCATAAAATATCCTGCTTATGCAAATACATGTACTTTTCTTTCTTTACTGAAGCATAAATAGCGCTACACAATGAATATAAGCTACCAGAAGTTGTAAAGTTTTCAAAGCTTAAAACACAATTGCATTTTAAATCCCGGAACAGTATTGTGTGACAATAATTTCTTAGAATGTTTCTTCGTGTCAACTTCATATATATAATTAGAAATACCTGAATAGTTCTGGTAAATTGAGAAACCATCCTGATGTCAGATTTTCATGAAACTTTTAATGTGTTGGAAAGGGCTGCATGGAAGAAGAAAAGCAAGTTGCAGTTCACAGAGGGACATCTAGAACTGAAATGTTTTCTACTATAACCGTGACAAAAAATTCTTCATTTGGCATCATATATCTTAGGCGCTGATCTTGTCCTGGACTCAATGATAAAGATGGCAACTTGATTAGAAAACGTTTCCAGTAGGATATCCAGAAACGAAGGTTCCAAAGTTCCATTAAGAGAAAATGTTAATGTGTGCCTTCTTTTATCATGAGGTAGGCTGCCAACGATTTGTGGTTATGCGAAACCGCAACGCAGCGATCTTTTACTTGTTGAGAGTATGCCTGAAAGCCTAAAATCGCTTTCTTCATTTCCAAATTGTTAATGTGGTGTGTAGATTCTTCATGAAACCTTAATCCATGAAGAAACAGACCAACCCGCTCTACGTAAGAGCCCCATGCTGAATCCAAGTCCTCTGCGAACAGGTAAAATTTGGGTTTCGGTAGTATACATAATGAGAGCAGCCAGAATCTGGTCTCGATTTCCCATAAATTTATATTGTGAGGAAAATCTCAACCCAGAAAACGGGGTGTATTATATAGGTCCCTCTGTTATGCAAGCCTCTAAAAGTATAACCTGGAGCTGATGCAAGTAAAGCCTGCATATTAGAACCAAATGTGCTGAGCGTTCAAGGTCGAGAGAGATGGAAAGACGTACTCTGTCTTTACTCCATTCATCAGTTAGAAATTAATCACCACGAAAACGAAATCTTGTGATGGACTTAAAGCTGAGTTCTCTGGTTAGGGTAGAAGACCAAGCCTGGTTAATATTGACACAATGAAAGTCAAGTTTTGTCTAAGAGAGTATGTACTGTAATTGTTAATCAATTAATTGTAGACATATTGGAAGATTGGGATACCAAATGGTTTTTATTGGGTCACCACTACTTACAGGACCCCGGTAACGCTCTCTGTGCGGATACTAGGCCGATCAAACATCAGAGCTAGGAATTAGAAGACTTACCCAGCCAAACAATATCTGAGGTACTTCCTATGTGGCGGATATATGGACGTGAAGGTACACTTATTGAAGAACAACTGAGACCACCAAATCATCCTCCTGCAGTCTTGATGCTGTGGTCTCAATTTTGAATATTCAAGTGAAAAGATTGATAATTAGACGAGACTTTCTCCTTTTTTGTGGCAACCAAGAAAATCCGGGAATGGAAGACGAGAGACTTTTCTGCTAACACCCTCTCTGTGCCTATTGCTCTAATCGGGTCTGATTTATTTGACGAAAACAAATGACGGACCTCAATAGAGGAGGGGAATTATATAACCAAAGCAGGTAACCATCTTTTATGATCATAAGGTCCCTACCTTTGACCATTATGACTGAATAACCTACGAAAAGAGGTTTAGTAGGGCACCAACGGGAAACAAGAAAAGAGGTATTGTCTGTGGGAAGTGGACTGAGCACCTAGGGATGACCACCTTTGTCTTTAAGAAAGAGCAAAGTCTAAGCAAACAGCTACCCTGGGCCTTTATGGCGTGTACGTCTTACGCCCGTATGCCGACTAGAGATGCATGGCTTTAAAGAAGTTAGCCGACGGGCTCTGGTACTGTTATGTATGATTCCGTATCTTGGCAGTGGATGCAAGGAACTGTTCTTGATAGTTCTTCACAGCCCGGCTAGACACAAAGAGGATGAACCCTTCAAAATATCTCAACACCTGGGGGTTGGCAGCCCTCAGAAGGTTCTCACTGTGGTCTAGTAATATATTAGAAGTATTAAGTACATCCCTGATCCGGATAGTTTCTCTAAGCCAGTAAGTATTTTGGAGTTGCAAATCCTGAAGGTTTGGGACACAGATAGCTAGATACGAGGCAGTAAAACACATGCACAACCTTATCAAACGAACAGGATTCCTTCTTCTCGGCTTCTATAACCGAATATTAAAATAAGGCAGGTGACCCAAAAGGAGGAGATACCACATTTGCCTGGTTTGAGTCAACCTAGTTGTCTTCAACGAAAACAGAATTGAAATCCTCATTCCTCTTCGGGTTCAAGACCGGTTGAATCAAAGTCCCTCTGGATAAAGGAATACTTGGCAAGAGAAGAAAGAAAACTAGAAAATGTAAATTATCTGCTTACTGTTCTTTCTTTAAGGTTTATGGTGGTTCTCTACAGTGTCTGATGAAAGGCCTATCCACTCTCTCTATTTTAATCAAATGTGCAAGGCTAAATAATTCAATTGCTAGCAGGTAGACCTCATTTATATGTAGACCGGGTACAAACTTCCATGGCTGCATGCATGGAATCTAAGGAAGGGCCCACATCCCATGGAGATTATTAGGAATAATAGGGGAAATAATAGGTAAGGCGAATGCTGATCCAATATCCTGCCTGCAATGACGTCAGTGATCAAATTCAAGTCCCCTGTGAGATTAAATGTAGTCTGAATATAAGGAGTCTTGAGAGAGGGAGGTCACATGTCACCTGGGAAGGATCATTTCCTTCTAATGCGGGCTAGATAGATAGCGTAGTCAACAACTGGTCATTGCTACAGAAAGCTTACAGCTCTCCCATTGACGTAGGATGGGTGGGGTGGAGAAAATCAACTGACCTTCAACCACTACCAAGTTGTTGGTCAGCAGACTCGCGTTCTGCTCTTTTGGATTTGAGATGGTGCTGTTCCGTCTTTTCGAAGGACGCGATTCGCACTCAGTCCTGAATAAATGGGGACGATACTTCTTCACCCTCTGGAGATGGCGCCCCTCACTCTCCATTTGATTAAACCTTACCCTGGGAGCGGGCCAACTAATTGCAGGAATCTTCGTGGGGACCTAGCTAATCTTTCTCTGAGACCGGAATTACTCAAAGTCAGCAAACCAGGCAAAGTCTGACGAAGATGAGGATATGCTCTTCTACAATTTTGTTTTCTCCTCGCGAGAACTCATATCTCGTCGGACCACAGGCTACAAAATGGACAGCTGTCTGTCCTGTTACGGTGTGTACAGGATAAACAATCCGGGTGTATGTTCCAAGGTTATTGTCCGTTGTCACACTAACACCTTGCTTACACCTTTCATTTGAGATAAATATACTCAAAGAACAAGTTATGTACAAGAACACTAAAAAACATATACACCGTGGATTAAGTCTACAATGATATAAGTATTCTTTGAAAGTAACTCTTTCTTTAGTGTTTCATTAAAATACTTATAAAAGGAAGCAATGCCAAACTAAAGACTTTAAGTTAACCAGACTTTTCTAAGTATCTGACTATTAAGGACGTGCAAATAAACAGTAGTTTAAGACATGCTAATGTAAGGAATTCTTTCACTGAAGGTTATCCGAAATATAAAGCAAAATGAATTTGAGGTTTTGACAAACACACTACAATCGATGCAATTATGGATTAGTGTGCGACCTGCTTATTGCAAGAAAAAAATATACCGACCTTACAGCACAGACATTGAGTTACAGAGTACAAATTAAACAACAAATATAATTTAATAACATTTACAGAAAAAAAACGAATATATATGCTTTATATTACCAGCTATAGCAATATCGTCTGATAAGATATCACTGTTATTAAAATTATCTTTTATGAGTGTTGTTGTGAAATTGTTTGTAATTGTTTGAATCACCACCAATTGTCGCTAAAATATTTAAGATTTAAAGAAATTCCCCGATCTCAATTATAAAACCTGAAAATGTAAATTTTCAGGATATGAATGTTTTATTATTATATATATTTGCATTAAGATTTGTTTTTCTCATTAATGTTTGAAAGTATTTAGATATATTTTATCTAACAAAATGTGTTTAATCGTTTGTTTACAGGTACGTACATATAAGTCCTTATTTACAATTATCGAAAACACTTTCTTTATCTTAAATAGAAAATATCCATATATCTTCATTTTCTTCTTTAAAAACATTGAATGTTTTTACATAAAAATAAACTGTAAACATACCTTAGTCCATGTGTTGCTTATTTGTTTTGAAAAAGAGCTAAGACAGATATATATATATATATATATATATATATATATATATATATATATATATATATATATATATATATATATATATATATATATATATATATATGGACAAATAAATTGCCAGAAATACGCAAAATAGTTGACACATGAGTGGGGGACCATAAAATTTTGTACTCACAAATTAGAAGTTGAGATATGGGTACTTAACATATGTGTAATGCACTCCTAGAAAGCTGATTACATTTTGATAATGGTACAAATAAAGATATAAAAGAAAAATTTTGAGTCAGTAAAGCTTAACAATATACAGCTGTATTTGAGTGTACCTGGATTTGTGAAAGCTGTTTCTGGGAGGACTTGAAAGTAGACAAGGATGTGTTGTAAACTGATGTATGATCTGTCGAGGAGGAATTAAAACCATCTATATCCTCCCCAGGAAAATTCATGTCCTTTTCCTCGCTTTTCTTCGCAAAGCCTTTTGCCATGGGAATCATTTCTTCTTCCGATCTATAGAATACATTTGACCTATTAATATGCCTAGTAGAAGAATGGATCATCTTTTGTGTTTCATAAATTCTTGGACTATACACATGTTTGTCCTCATTAGTATTTCTGATGAAGCAAATTACTATAATAATTACGACTGATATAACAAAAGTAACACTAGAAATCGAAATGATAATTACTATAGTTTGCCCTGTCGTAGGAAGGTTAGAACTTTCCAATGGTGCAGTAATATTTGATTTAAAAAATATCACATTCAATACTGTCCGATTACAATGTTCAGGAACACCGTGGTCTTTTGCAGAAACTATCAAGTCATGAGATCCCAGGTAGGACTCTAGGATAATTCTACTAAGTATAATGTCTCCAGTATTATTATCTACCTGGAAAATATGATTTGTATTGCCAGCCACAATATCATATGATAGTCTTTTATTGTTTCCAGTATCACTGTCGCTGGCAATGATTGTAGTAATTACAGTTTTTGGTTTAGTGGACATTTCCACTATAATAGTGTTATTGTCATATGATGGAAATAAAAATATCGGCTCATTATCATTTATATCACAAACGTTTACTGTCACTGAAACTGTACTACTTTTTTGAATATTTCCATTATCATAAGCTATGACTTCAAATGTATAGTTACTAATCTTTTCTCTGTCTAGTGACTCTGTTACAATGATAATGCCATTTTGTAGGATTCGATAAGGAAGGGTTTCATAATCTGTTGATATTAAATATGAAATCCTCGCATTCTCTCCCTCATCAGTGTCCACCGCAAACACTTGTCCGATATAGACTGGTACAGAAGAGTTTTGATTTTCCATAAGAGACATTGTATAGCTGCTTTGATTAAATATTGGGTACACATCGTTGAGATCCAAAACATTTATTGTAACAAGGGTCGAGGAAGTCAGCTGTTTGTCTTGGCCATTATCTTGGGCAAAAACATAGAAAGAATACTGAGCCTGGCTCTCTCTATCCAATTGAACTTTTACACGAATTATACCATCTATTGGCCCAATTGTGAAGCCGTTGTTTCCTAAACCAGATGCGAATGTGTACAGAATTTCTCCATTTACATCTACATCAGCATCTGTGGCTTTAACTTTGATCAGTGTTTCCCCAGGAGCATTGTTTTCATTAACATTTATTATGTAAAATGCCTGTTCAAACACAGGTGCATTGTCATTCTCATCTTTTATCTCAATAACGAAGATTTTGGTAGTATTCAGAGAAGGTGTTTCGCTGTCGGAACATGCGATCGTCACATTGTACCTCAATATTTGTTCTCTGTCCAATTCTTTGACAACATTAAGTGTATAGACATCTGTCCCAAGTTGCCTAATCCCAAAGTTGCCACAAGGGTTGCATGTACAAGTAACTTGTGCATGTAGGTCCCATTCAGTATATGTTAGATCAATGTATACCACAGCTGCATTTACCAAGGCATTTTCTGAAAGTTGTCCTGAGAACAAAAAGTTGACATTAATGACTGGCGCAGTTTTGTTACTGTATCGTAAATATATGAATACAGATGTCCTAGCACTTTTAACTGGTGACCCACTGTCTTGTGCATGAATATATGCTTTGTATACAAGAGTGGGATTAAACACAAGTGATTTTAACAACGTAACCTCCCCTGTGGAGGCATTTAATGCAATAAATGATGCCATATATACTGTGTCTGTCAACGTAAGGGAATACGTAACTTTACCATTCTTTCCTTCATCTGCATCTGTTGCGCTTACCCGTAAAATAACAGAATTAATAGCTACTTTTTCATCTATTGTAACGTTATAGGAGTTTTGGGAAAATCTGGGGCGATTGTCGTTGACATCTGTTACCGTAATATTTATTGTCAACATACCAGTCTTTGGAGGCATTCCTCCATCAAGAGCAATAACAACTATTTGGTAAAACCCCTGTGTTTCCCTATCTAGCAACTGTTTGATAACTAAGGTAAGAAAATGTGTTCCACCTTCTTCATCAGTATCTTCTAATCCAAACTGTTCACTATCTGGAACTATTTGATATTTCTGGACTGAGTTAATTCCAGCATCGTGATCTGTTGCCACAACATCCAATGGAAAGGACTCGCGTATTGGTGTGTTCTCTTGAATTGTGAGTTCCACTAAACTGAGAGGAAAGGTTGGTGCATTATCGTTGCAATCAGTTACATTAACGACTATATTTATGATTGTATAGAAACCTACTGTAACTGAGTTTGCACCAACTTTGAATGAAAGAAGACAAATATCAGAATTTGGACACATCAGCTCACGATCTACGGTTCCTTTGGCTTTCAAGTCTGATGTACTCGGTTCAACTTCAAATATTCTAGACAGTTGCAAGTGTCCAGAGGTGATCAGAACATACTGAAAACTCTGGAAAATCCTCAGTGTAACACCTGTCTGATTTCGAAGACCTGAATCACGCGCTACATTTCCAAGGACGGTAATCCCCGGCAGCTCCTCCTGCAGAGTGTATACCAGATTTCCGTGAACATAATTTACAAATGAAAGTGAAAATACACTCCAGAGCATCAAACGTTCCAGAATGATAGTTATAAACATGTTCTTTTAGTCACGTATGTCATGTAGTATAGATGATGTACGACAGACCCCCATCAAACTTAGCTACTGTTTATGAGACAGTCTTTAGTGGGCATGTCGGAAAATATTCAACCATATCGGTCATCCAGCAGGTTGTACCCATTAAGATACAGAAATAATTAAACAGTCTGAGCTCTGTGGTTTACATCCTCCCTTTCTTGCTTGCCAACCTGAAGAGAAACCAAACTCATTGTTATAATTATTTTGTATTAATTTAACATATCAGACTAACTAATTTGCATCATCACACATAAATCTATGCAGCTTGTTAGAAGTAATGAGTAGAACAAACAGCACAGACCTGATCTGCCATAACATTATATAATGATTGAGAGAAATCTTTCTTTTTTGAAGTTGGACCCGACTTAAATGCGAATATATCAAGTAAGCTCATGTTTTCAGTTGGAAAGTGAAAAGTTAAATCTGGGGATAAACATCCCGCTCTAAGGTACTTGTCCATTCTGCTCTAGCTGTTACTGTTTCATGCAGAACATTGCCAGCATATGGCTCTATAATACAATCAGTAAGCCTATAGGTAAATTATTCTTCTTTGAAGAGGTTTATACTGTAATCCTGACGTTACCGTCTTGGTGTAAGCCAATGAAGCCGTCACTACATTGATTTTCCTTGGATCTATTCTTGAGCTGTATCGCTATAACCAGAATCTTCTAACCGGTACAATTTAAATGCATGTAATTTCATAAATTATGACTGTGAAGTTCAAGTTATATGTGAGACTTTCAGCCACATCTTTCATTGTTAAGTTGTATTTCATTAATATAACAATCCAAACTGCTTTTAATTCATAAACTTTGTTCATTTTATTCACCAATAAAGTATGCATTTTTCTGCGACTGGGCAGAAAGTGACAATCATGTTATGTTTCTCTATTCACCTGATGTCCTCAAAACCAAAATATTTATTTTTATGTCGTGAAAACACCTGATTTTATAATATGTAATTGCTTATAAGTCGAGTCTAATTAAAAACAATATAAACCCTGATCTTCCGCCACATAATGGTCTGACAGATCAGGATGTATGATATGTGACTACACTGATTACTGACAACAAATTGCATATACCCAGATCTGCTGGTAGATTATGTAATGCCAGTGACGATCAATGTCGTTTGAAGTTAGACTCAACGTGAAATATATATATATATATATATATATATATATATATATATATATATATATATATATATAGAGAGAGAGAGAGAGAGAGAGAGAGAGAGAGAGAGAGAGAGAGAGAGAGAGAGAGAGAGAGAGAGAGAGAGAGAGAGAGAGAACCGCTATAACCAGAATCTTCTAACCGGTACATTTTAAACATATGTACTCAATATATATCCCATGGAAATTATATATATATATATATATATATATATATATATATATATATATATATATATATATATATATATATATGTATAAAATATCCATGGGATTTGATATTTTGTATCTTGGGCCCAGATCAAAGTAAAGGTGACCCACGCAGAAACGACTCTTGGTCATGACTAAGTTTGATGGCAGAACACCTGCTTGGATGAAAATATTATCAAGCAGGATAATTCAATGCTAACAAATGTAATTTATTTCAGGCTAAACAATCATTGGAATAAACGTATACGGTTGATTTGCTATCTTCAATGTCAACGGGAAGCAAATCTTCAATCTCCTATACGTACTATATTTAAGTTATCCTAACACATAATACTTCCAGAAATGCAATGCAGGAGCATATCAGTCCAAGTTTGTGTGTGTGTGTGTGTGTGTGTTTATATATATATATATATATATATATATATATATATATATATATATATATATATATATATATATATATATATATATATATATATATATAACAATCTGCCATTTTGCATCCAAATACATGTATATGAAATTACCCTGGAATTGACATCTATTTATTACCTGATATAGCAGATCATGCTCTTGCAAGATTGTTCTGCTATATCATATAAATAACTTGAATCAAATTATGAAGACTTATACAAAGTGTTTACGGCAGTCATAATTCACCTCAAATGGCTGTTTTCAAGACTACGTATAAAGGTCACAGCTTCGGTGCAAACCTCAATTTCACCATCAAGTTTGAGTTCAAAGTTCTGATTGCCTGAAATGTAAGACTTGTGTTGGTGACATTATGGCCTGGACCTAACTTCTTCATCAACTTTAATTTAATCGCATATGAAGCTATGTGATACATTTTAAGTCTGACATACTTTCACCCGATCTGAATACTGGATTTCTGGTTTAAACTGAAGTTAATGCTGAAGTTGCATTTAAACCATACCTTTTCAGATCATAAAGGGAAAATTCATTACAGGTTAAAATACAGGACCATGAGCCACATGATTTTATCATTACAAAGAAGATCGGTAGCCCCATAACTGTCGATTTATATTTGTTAAAGAATACAATCATCTGCATCTTTTAATGCTTACGATTAACAATTTAGTATTCAAAAATAAACCAGAAAGTAACATCAATCCAAAACTGTAAGAAACGTTTTAAGGAATGGTCTCACTTTTAATAATTTTTCTCTTTCCATTTGTTAGTGGCTTTCTTGATATATTTGTGATTTCGTTCTCGTAGATGTACTTTTGCAAGTGCCAGATGTAGCCAATGACAATATTCCTAATTCTCAATATGTCATTAATTACCTCCTTCTCAGCAAAACAAAACAAAATTTAATTTTAAAAGGTCAGTTTAAGTATATTTTTACACATATGTAGGCAGCGATAAAATTAATTAACAAACAAAACCATTAATGCATGTTTAAAGGCCTATTAAATTTCAATTCATTTCCGAGGTATGCCAATGTCTATGGCAAATTTAAACCTCAGCCTCCGACTGTCCATCATGCATAAACTCAGAAATATGGCAAAATAGTCATATACTATCATTAAATTTTGATTGACCATTAAGGCAGTCTGCTTCAAGGGAAAACTTATTTTGCGACAATTGTTTCTTTTTAAAGTCATAAAATGCCACTATTCTAAACTGTATTAACTGTGTATCTCGAATAGTTATTCTATTATTCCAGTGTGAACATAGCGGTGGTACATGGTTGCATAAATTGTCACACTTTCTTATTACTGGGAAGTTTATTAAAGAAGCAACCTGGAACTAAATGGATTATACTACCCTTAATCATGTACTTAACCAGAAGTTCAGTGTGCTTTACTCATCAAGGGATGCTGTTCTGACTTACTACCACAAGGACCAAAATTAAATTTGTACTATGCTAGGTTTGCATAGCAAAGGGAGAAATTGACAGATGTAAAGATGTAAAGATAATATCTCCATTCAAATTTATCAACGGCAACAAAGAACCATGAATATCTTATATTCAACATGTTAGGATTCAATTTTAACATAATACCGAATGTGACGTTTTACAACAACCCCTTGTGTTGTATATGTACGTATAACTGGTTGTTCTGACTTAATGTATACATGTGTAAAATTGTATTCTGGCTGAACAGCTTTGATGTTGGAGAAGTTCCTACATAAGCTAATCCCCTTACGTAACATGGTCTTTGTCCAGCTCAGGCGGATATTTACTTAGCCACTTCAAACGACAGAAGACCCGCCAAACATGTAGACTGTAACATTTGATGGACCCACAGACAGACATTCGGATGATTGACAGTTTGAACGACTGACCGAGTCAAGAGCCATCCAATCGAAATGCGAGGTGGGTGGGCCTTTATTTGACCCTGGGACAATAACCGATGTTTCGTAGGAATTAAGCGGTTCGCTACAATAAACGATTTTGTTCAGTGGTAGAACTCCGTTGCCAACCGTAAATTGGCCAGATTCAGGGAATCTTTGGAAAACAGCTTCAATCAGGTCAGTGATATTGTTTGAATTCTGCTTGATAAGCTGCTGATTAATTGAAGAGAATGTGTCGTATGTATATTTATATTGCTTGTATTGTAGTATGAATAGTTAATTATGATATTAATATTTTGCATCTTTCATGATTTTAGTTAGTACTTTGTGTACTATTGATTATGATGAAAATTCGTTGCATCTTATTTCATGATGTTATTATGTTACACCTTATTTTGTGAGGTGATATGTTCTCTTCTTTCGTTAGTAATATGTGTGCATATTATTTCGTGATTATTACGTTTACGCCCTTTTGAAAGGATGATTTGTATTCGTGAAGAATTGTATTGTTTGCTAGCCGCTATAAGAATTAATCTTATAATTCTTATGTAGGTTACATTATGGTAGACTAGAAATTTGTTTATGTAATGATATATATATATATATATATATATATATATATATATATATATATATATATATATATATATATATATATATATATATATATATATAGAGAGAGAGAGAGAGAGAGAGAGAGAGAGAGAGAGAGTTAACGGATTGTCGTTTATTAAAGTTTGAATGTGAATATTGTGGATGTGGTACGCTTGTGTAGGAAATATATATAGATCGTCGCATTACTAATCGTAGTAATATTATAATACATCGAGATTCGAAATATTTGTATGTATATACTGACAGGACTCAGTATGTAAATGTTTGAATTCTTTGTGAGATTGTGTTATGGCGCCAATTTGGTGAGCGGCGGAAGAGTATGGGTATTTCGATATGTGCGCATGCGTGACCAAAAATTACCGCCATTACTGATGGTTCGATCTGTTTGATTTAGTGTGAGGTAGGATTTTATGACCCTAGGCTAATACCTTGTGAATTTCAATTAGGAAGCTTCGAGGGACGTTCGAGGGAAGTTCGAGGGTCGTTAGAGTGACAGTCGAGCGACATTGAGTGACAGACGGAAGAAGAGAGGGATACAGGAAAAAGGGAAACGGAAGTAGAGAGAGACAGTCGAGAGGAATACAGAAAGGGGAAAGGAAGGAGAGAAAGACAAGAGGAAGAAGACAGAATAGATGAGTAACACACAAGGAGAAGGGAAACTCTACTCACACTGGAATCAAATGATGATTTAGGCAGTCACTGGGTCAAGAGTGACAGTGATTAATTTAAGATCTTTTAAAGTTATCATTTCATTAAATTGCTATTATTTGAATTTTATCTTCGTATTTCCTTATAATTTATCTGTCGGCATTGCTGACTGGGGGGGGGCTCGTTGCCGTATATATACATATATAATATATTGTCCAGAAGTAGCATTCTGAAAGTGGAACAGGGGAACTTTCTCATAATTCTTTAAAGTCTATAGGAAGAACCCCACCCCTAGACCAAACCCCACACCGAAGAAATAAAACAAACACTGAACAATATATATATATATATATATATATATATATATATATATATATATATATATATATATATATATATATAATACATACATTAAAAGATAACATGCATTAAAGGTGTTGGTGTAAAGCAATTTGATATACCGATACTATTGGTATATAAAATTATGATCCGCCAATGGCGCAATAATACACATATATAAAAAGATCTCTCTATCGTCTGCAGTTGATTCGATTCTAGATCAATGATCAATTTCCACAAATTAGTAACTAGTGACATATAAAAAAAATGATGAAAAGTATTAATAATCTCCGTTTTCTAAATCAGTTTAATATGGTACACATTTTCATCACAATCCTTTCTGCTTTCTGTTCTCCCCGTCACTCTCAAGCATAACGGACAAACTCCGCAGAAATGTGGAATGAGAGAGAAATAGAATTTGGGCTGGATTAAAACCTTGAAATAAAAATTACACCAAGTAACCTACAAGAATATGCTTAGTCTTAACGATATGTGTGCACTTTCCTTGGGATTTATCAACAGTGTTTATCAATGATACAATGTTACAAACCAGTAAATTCCTCAGTTACGAGGCACACATACTATGATATATCTAATGTAATGATATTTGGGGGTGGGGG
The DNA here is from genome assembly GCA_016746295.1 of Potamilus streckersoni. Classification (NCBI taxonomy): domain Eukaryota; kingdom Metazoa; phylum Mollusca; class Bivalvia; order Unionida; family Unionidae; genus Potamilus; species Potamilus streckersoni. The sequence goes on along the minus strand of JAEAOA010002352.1, from coordinate 991,113 downwards.
TGGAGTGTTTGTTCTTAAACATAACATGACGTTTTAGAAAAATCGATTCTTATTATTTAAATATAGAAATGTCCAAAGCTAGCTCTCTCTCTCTCTCTCTCTCTCTCTCTCTCTCTCTCTCTCTCTCTCTCTCTCTCTCTCTCTCTCTCTCTCTCTCTCTCTCTCTCTCTCTCTCTCTTGATCTTTACTATCGTAACAGGATACGGGCTAAAATCTATGAAATGGCGAATGTAGAGGATTTTCCGACAATATCTCGAGACTTACGAATGATGGTGAAAGTTAAGTCAAACTGACCAAATGATGAGAGAGAGAGAGAGAGAGAGAGAGAGAGAGAGAGAGAGAGAGAGAGAGAGAGAGAGAGAGAGATTGTGGGTCTGATGTGTTGTAACTAAAGCAGGATAATGATCAAGTGTAAGTATATTAAAATATTTTAATTACCTCTTGTTGGTTCGTCAGTTGGTTTAGTTTCTATTCCACATTAATATCCATGCGCCTGAAGTTGAATCGCATTGCGTTCATTTGAATGGTGTAGATATCCAAGTGTTGCTACTTCTCTACTTTTATTATCAAAACCATATTTTATGTTTAAATCGTAAGTGTGTATTATATTAATTTAATCAATATTGAGAAAAATATAAACCAAGAACAGAAAACAATCAACTTATCAATATGCATAGGCAATTTTAAATTGCCACTATGACAGAGAACTACATTTTGTAGTGGACACACTCGGAATTGTGAAGAATTCATTCACTAGGTCAATTCACGGCTGTCTGTAGTAAATCTGATCTCCGTTCAAATGTTAAATATATGTATTTGTATGTTATATAAATAAAATATATGTACAGTATGTGTGCTGTATCAATGATATACCATTCGTTGTATAAATTTTTCATTAAAATGTGCCGCTGGTGATTGTAATAAAACCTCTATACAGAAAGGCTTTGTTACCTCCCTGCTTGAATACTCTTTAACTGAATGTCTACAGTATGTAATCCCTTATAAGCCGAGTCAAACTGCAAGCGACGTAGATCTTGATCTGTCATTGCCTAAGGTGACCGCAGATCAGGTCTATGTTATTTGGTTCACTGATTAATCCTAATCCAATGTACATACCCATAGCTATTCGTGCATTATACGATGGAAAATCTGTCTGTGCAATTTGGAAATAGAATCGACTTATTAGAACGTAGTTAGTATATTTAATGATTACGCGGTAATATCTCTTGATGAACAACAATAACATAATAAAACCATTGCTCAAAACGTTCACCTGATTGATTTTTGCAATACAACATAACAAGATTCAATATAAGACCGTGAAAACCGATGTTAACTCAGACATATGAATTGTTTCCACTGTAATATAAAACTGACAGACATAATAAATCGTTATATAGCTCAGACAAGTTTTCTTATTGTAAAGCCATAACTAAACTACATATATCTACAAATATCTTCAATTCATGGCCCTTAACAGTGATCCCAATGCAGCTTGTTGCTGATAAAACTCAAGTTAGCATTAGAGGCGTAGCGAAGACATATGGGGCCCACGGCAAGAACCACGGCAGGAACTAAAATTGCGTCCCTATTAAAGCTTTGAAAATATTAAAAACAACTTTGTTCTGCTCACCGATTTTGCGCCCCCCCCCACCTTAAAGTGGCGCACACGGCACGTGTGGTGTCTTGCCACAACCCCGTTACGCCTCTGCGTAGCATCCTTAATACATTTCCCTTATCAGTACCTGCTGTAGTCCACTAATTAAATTTTAATATATTGATTACAGAATGAATAAGCTAAGTTCCCGATTATCTGGATAAATTGAAAAAAAAATATAGTTACAAAACAGAATCCAACAATCCAAGGGGCCCCGAGTGGCCGAGTGGTCTAAAGCGCTGTCCGTTACGGATCACTGCCATCTCACCTCTGTCTGCGTGGGTTCGAGTCTAGGATTCGGCGAATGTGGATATGTGAGAAAGCTTGCCAGTAGCTTCTCGTGCGTCGGTGGTTTTTTCCGGTGATTTCCCGGTTTCTTCCTCCACCATTAATACTGGCCGCCATGAAAAATGGCGTTAAGCTCAACAACAACAACAACCAACAATCCAACATCATACATCTCCACACAAATTGTAAACATTGAACTTAGAAAATGTGTAGTTTATAAGATGCCTTTACCAGAGACCACTCAGTTATATTAGTTGGTAAGTAGCTAGCCAAACAACCCTTTAGGGTTGATGAGACGAAATGGCTTTCGGTGTGTGTGTGTGTGTGTGTGTGTGTGTGTGTGTGTGTGTAGGGTTGAGATATATATTGTACTCTATTGGCCACTGTCCTTAATTACACTTCAGAACTCCTCCTATTGTTGGTTCTAAACGTCTTTGTCCTGTTACTACAAAGGGGGTAGATAAGGGATGTAATACAGGTAATTAGCTATGTACACAGTCTGTAGGTAGAAGACTAAGTATACATTATTAGGTATAATGGTGTTTTGTAGAATTTAACGCCATTTTTCAGTATAAGAGAGGCTATACATAGCGGCCGCTATAACAGGTGGAGGAAGAACCCGGGGAAACCTGGGAAGAACACTTATCCACGAAAATCTACTGGCAAGTTTCTCACGTATCCACATTGGCCGAGCCCAAGACTCAAATATACGCAGGTTTAATAAACTCGGATCCAAGTCAGTAACAAAAGAGAAAAGGTATCAAAATAGGTCAGCGAACTCCATGAAAGTCATCGAAGATTTAATCAGCGTTAGTTAACTACACATACTAACAAAATAAACTGTGAAATGAACTTATATTTTGTTTAAATCAAAATGCTTTTAAAACAATATGTAAAATAGTGCATATTATCGAACTTATCTCACCTTAATCATATATAAAAATAAAGATGACGTTTGTTAGCTTCGGACAATCTAATTTTTAATTTCTAGAAAAATGTTTACCTTCTGAATGTCATGGTTACTATTATAATGATTATCGATTGTGAATTGTATTATCATTATTATTATTACCATTGTCATTATTCAATCTAAATTGTGTTATCATCATTACCAGATACGTACGAAGATAATTTGTATATAGTGACCATACAACAGTAGAAATTCAGTTTATTGGAATGATGTAATACTCAAAGAAATACGATAGTTTTGACCTGATTTATATTCAATCAATTAAGTTCAATGAGTAGAGAAAAATCTTTATATAATTATACAATAATATGACATCTAAAATGGATTCAATAGGCATGAAGCATGTATGTATATAATATTATAGGAAACAATCAGCGTTTCGAAGACCTAGTTTCTTATGAGTAACATATACTCCACTAATGAGAATTAGGACGTAAATTTGCCCAACAAAAAATAATTACAGCCTGCTACACCATGTTGGTGGATTACTGTAATAGTCACACTGCTCATGTATAGTCCATCTATCAACAATTTGGTTTCTGAGGAATAGCTTCAGAGACAACCATATATGGTATACAGACTTCTGTTGATGAGGACCTTGAATGAGTTTGATTTCCAGATTTTAGATTCCTGTAAGCATTTTTGCACTTATGTCAGGGTCTTATTTATAACTTCTAATCATGGACAAAATGTAGTTATGTTTATACATTGTTTACAAATGGTCATTATCTTAAAATATAATGTACTATCATGAACAAAGGCCAAACACACAATATAGATATACACAACAAAGGAACATGAGGAAATCTAAGCATAGAATAGTTTGAATGATAAAAGAGCCTTTCAGATTCTAGCCCGTGACGCGTGGTGATGTTTGCTTTGTTTATATGAAATTTTATCAACCATCAGCTTCATAGTATTAACCTCTGATTCATACCTAATAAAATAAAGATGGATAGACTATAAAACTTCCTGTTCATCTGAAGAAGGCTTTTAAATCTATAATGTCTAACCAACCTGAATTCATTCTCGAAGCAATCAAATTTTTACCGGAAATTTTAGATTCGTTCTGATGTTATATCATCATCAGATCACTTGATGAATTTACCGTATAGCAAATAAATGCAAGTGTAACTTGGTAAGATATCCAAATATTGTAATTTAATTTTATGCTTAAGTATTATCGACGAGTATCGTTTGGAAGTAAAACTTGAGAAAGTATAAAAAAAAAACTGACATTGAAATGTTGCATTTCCAGGAAAATGGGAAATATAAGAACATGGTCTGATTCCTTGAAATCCCATTCTGTGCAGAATTCACTAGTTAAAAATGCTGTAAAACATATCAACTTATTGAAAGGATCCAGGTAAAAGTAGACTGGTCTTCCACTATTTGAAAACTCATATTTGATGCACAACATCATAGAAGGCTGTTAATTGAGGACCAAGATGAATTAAGGTTATTATCGCTGACGGCAAATGATTGTACGTGTTGCTTCAGTCACCGTATTTGCAAGAAATTAAAATATTTTCTATTTCGTTTGAGTATCTGCGACGAAAAATGCCACAAACAGGAATCTCCAATCGAACTGTTAGTGATTGTCTCATAAAATATCCTATGTCGGATACGTTTTTGTTTGCTTTATGCAAGACAATTATTTTACTGAAAGTTACTCAGCATTATGTGTGCTTGAACAAACATTTCCATGTCTGGGAAAAGTAACAGAATAATAAAAACATCACCTTTATAATTGATTATGTATTAATATGAATATCGGATATTATCTTTTAGCAACTACCACATTAAATACAGTAATACATTTCATGAAAACTAATTTGTCAGCGTGAAAAAAGAAAAGCCACACATTTGTTTTAAATATTATATGTCTTTTTTTCGAATATAATGCAAAATACTGTATATACTCGCTATCACTCAAGTCCAACTGCAAACTCCGCAGACCCAGCTCTGCTGTCACACAATGTGGCGTAAATCTGGGATAAAGGATAGACCCTTAGACCACTCGGCCACCCGGGACCCGTCGCGATATTAAACCAACACATGTATCAACCCGATCAACATATGTTGTGTGCTTATTATTGCATCTGTGCTACAATGTCAGCCTACTTCTTACTAATAAAAATCAAAAGACAGGATAATGTTAATTGGGAAATATACACTATATTCACTTATATGTTGAATCTGATTGCATGCTGCACAGAACCGGATTTCTGTCATATAACACAATGATAGATCTAGGTCCCGTGTAGTCTGTTAAAAGTAATTAATATAACAACATCTAGGGGTGTTTAGCCTGTTAGGAGTAATTAATATAACATCTAGGTCTGTGCAGTCTCTTAGAAGTAATTAATGTAACAAAATCTAGGTCTGTGCAGTCTGTTAGAAGTAATTAATATAACAACATCTAGGGGTGTGTAGTGTGTTAGGAGTAATTAATATAACAACATATATGTCTGTCTAGTCTGTTAGGATTAATTAATATAACAACATCTAGGGGTGTGTAGTCTGTTATGAGTAATTAATGTAACAACATCTAGGTCTGTGTAGTCTGTTAGGAGTAATTAATATAACAACATCTAGGTCTGTGCAGTCTGTTAGGAGTAATTAATATAACAACATCTAGGTCTGTGTAGTCTGTTAGGAGTAATTAATATAGCAACATCTAGGTCTGTGTCGTCTGTTAGGAGTAATTAATATAACAACATCTAGGTCTGTGTAGTCTGTTAGGAGTAATTAATATAGCAACATCTAGGGGTGTGTAGTCTGTTAGAAGTAATTAATGTAACAACATCTAGGTCTGTGTAGTTTGTTAGGAGTAATTAATATAGCAACATCTAGGTCTGTGTAGTCTGTTAGGAGTAATTAATGTAACACATCTAGGACTGTGTAGTCTGTTAGGAGTAATTAATATAACAACATCTAGGTCTGTGTAGTCTGTTAGGAGTAATTAATATAACAACATCTAGGTCTGAGCAGTCTGTTAGGAGTAATTAATATAACAACTTCTAGAGGTGTGTAGTCTGTTACGAGTAATTAATATAGCAACATCTAGGGGTGTGTAGTCTGTTAGAAGTAATTAATATAACAACATCTAGGTCTGTGCAGTCTGTTAGGAGTAATTAATATAACAACATCTAGGTCTGTGTAGTCTGTTAGGAGTAATTAATATAACAACATCTGGTGGGTGTAGTCTGTTAGGAGTAATTAATATAACAACATCTAGGTCTGTGCAGTGTGTTAGGAGTAATTAATATAACAACATCTAGGTCTGTGCAGTCTGTTAGTGGTAATTAATATAACAACATCTAGGTCTGTGTAGTGTGTTAGGAGTAATTAATATAACAACATCTATGTCTGTCTAGTCTGTTAGGATTAATTAATATAACAACATCTAGGTCTGTGTAGTTTGTTAGAAGTAATTAATATAACAACATCTAGGCGGGTGTAGTCTGTTAGGAGTACCTAATATAACAACATCTAGGGGTGTGTAGTCTGTTAGGAGTAATTAATATAACAACATCTAGGTCTGTGTAGTGTGTTAGGAGTAATTAATATAACAACATCTAGGTATGTGTAGTCTGTTAGGATTAATTAATTTAACAACATCTAGGGGTGTGTAGTCTGTTAGGAGTAATTAATATAACAACATCTAGGGGTGTGTAGTCTGTTAGGAGTAATTAATATAACAACATCTAGGGGTGTGTAGTCTGTTAGAAGTAATTAATGTAACAACATCTAGGTCCGTGCAGTCTGTTAGGAGTAATTAATATAACAACATCTAGGTCTGTGTGGTTTGTTCGGAGTAATTAATATAACAACATCTAGGGGTGTGTAGTCTGTTAGAAGTAATTAATGTAACAACATCTAGGTCAGTGCAGTATGTTAGGAGTAATTAATATAACAACATCTAGGTCTGTGCAGTCTGTTAGGAGTAATTAATATAACAACATCTAGGTCTGTGTAGTGTGTTAGGAGTAATTAATATAACACCATCTAGGTCTGTGTAGTCTGTTAGGAGTAATTAATATAACAACATCTAGGTCTGTGTAGTCTGTTAGGAGTAATTAATATAACAACATCTAGGTCTGTGCAGTCTGTTAGGAGTAAATAATATAACAACATCTAGGTCTGTGTAGTCTGTTAGGAGTAGTTAATATAGCAACATCTAGGTCTGTGTAGTCTGTTAGGAGTAATTAATATAACAACATCTAGGTCTGTGTTGTCTGTTAGGAGTAATTAATATAGCAACATCTAGGTCTGTGTACTCTGTTAGGAGTAATTAATATAACAACATCTAGGTCTGTGTAGTCTGTTACGAGTAATTAATATAACAACATCTAGGTCTGTGTAGTCTGTTAGGAGTAATTAATATAACAACATCTAGGTCTGTGTAGTCTGTTAGGAGTAATTAATATAGCAACATCTAGGTCTGTGCAGTCTGTTAGGAGTAATTAATATAACAACATCTAGGTCTGTGTAGTCTGTTACGAGTAATTAATATAACAACATCTAGGTCTGTGTAGTCTGTTAGGAGTAAGTAATATAACAACATCTAGGTCTGTGTAGTCTGTTAGGATTAGTTAATATAGCAACATCTAGGTCTGTGTAGTCTGTTAGGAGTAATTAATATAACAACATCTAGGGGTGTGTAGTCTGTTAGGAGTAATTAATGTAACAACATCTAGGGGTGTGTAGTCTGTTAGGAGTAATTAATGTAACAACATCTAGGTCTGTGTAGTCTGTTAGGAGTAATTAATATAACAACATCTAGGTCTGTGTAGTGTGTTAGGAGTAATTAATATAACAACATATATGTCTGTCTAGTCTGTTAGGATTAATTAATATAACAACATCTAGGTCTGTGTAGTTTGTTAGAAGTAATTAATATAACAACATCTAGGTGGGTGTAGTCTGTTAGGAGTAATTAATATAACAACATCTAGGTCTGTCTAGTCTGTTAGAAGTAATTAATATAAAATCATCTAGGTTTGTCTATACTGTTAGAAGTAATTAATATAACAACATCTAGGTCTAAACTGTTTGCTGTTTTACGTGACTTATAAGCAAATAGAGATGGAACCAAATAAGCGTCTAAAGAAGTTGTTATTCCTTGTTTCTCAATAACAGTACGACTGTACTTGTTGTACTTAATGTTTCACTGTGAACGATTTGTATTCTACTGAATGAGTCAGAATTTTAGAACCAACTGTTGTGGACACTGTCATGTCGTGCTCTTAAAATCAGCATCTACAGTAAAGTAGTGATGAATGAATATGAATGGCAAAATCTTGTTATATTTATGTTCATTGTAAAGGCGTTTTACATATCCAACATCAAACTGATATCAGAGATAGCATATTTTAAAAGTCTAAATACTAAGACGAAATCACACAGGCAGATCTCTCTCTCTCTCTCTCTCTCTCTCTCTCTCTCTCTCTCTCTCTCTCTCTCTCTCTCTCTCTCTCTCTCTCTCTCTCTCTCTCTCTCTCTCTCTCTCTCTCTCTCTCTCTCTCTCTCTCGCGCGCGCGCGCGCTATTTTAACACAACCAATAATCAGTACCTTGTATGAAAGCAATGTTCTACTCTTCTTCAAATTATTTCTTCTTGGTGTGCAAACTGATTAGTGGGTAACTCCGATGATCAAAAAGTATGTAACACACTGTTCATGAAATGCTACACTGTTGTAACAAAGTACAGAAGGTCTGTTGTCCTATGGATGCATGGATCAGAATGTCCTATGGATGCATGGATCAGAATGTCCTATGGATGCATGGATCAGAATGTCCTATGGATGCATGGATCAGAATGTCCTATGGATGCATGGATCAGAATGTCCTATGAATGCATGGATCAGAATGTCCTATGGATGCATGGATCAGAATGTCCTATGGATGCATGGATCAGAATGTCCTATGGATGCATGGATCAGAATGTCCTATGGATGCATGGATCAGAATGTCCTATGGATGCATGGATCAGAATGTCCTATGGATGCATGGATCAGAATGTCCTATGAATGCATGGATCAGAAATGGGTTTAATGCATGATACTCCAGCAAAAGGACTGATATATCACATCAATACTGGTCACAGTTATATAGCAGCAAAATTCTCCTATCAGACTTACATCTATTTTATTTGAATTAACCTGGCAGTTGCCCCAATGATATAAAGTGTTTGGCAGGATACTGCTAAATACAAAATATTGTATTTGTTTATATTTAATCAATCTTAACTGATAGAATTGATCAGTTCTCAGCATCCATAAGAATTTGTGGGTTGAGTGCACAGGCTAGGAGAGGTATTGTGGTATGATGCCAGTGTTGAGTTACGTAAGTCTTGGATTTGAGTATGATTGTGATTTGCATTTTTAACGTAGCTTTAACAATTTTTCAGTCATATTGTTACGAGTTTTGCAGTGTCCCATCCAGTCACATTATTCTCATTTTTCGGACACCTGGCCGACCAGTCCTAACACTAACCTTTTAATGCTGAGCGCCAAGTGAGGCAGCTGTTAGTATCAATTTTGTAAATCTTTGTTTTGACCCAACCGGGGATTGAACCCACCACCACCCGCATTTGAGGCTGGAGCAGTTCCTGGATTTGACACTTGGTCAGTATGCACATATTCTTCCATGTGACGTTTTGGTGGCAATGATGGAATAACATTAAGGACTATCCCACTCAAAGATTTTAACTTTCAGTTCTATAAGGCAAGTCAGCATGGTGAATGATTTCAAAACACAAGCTAATATATCTGAAAAGCGAGGTGATCATTTGTAGTACCAGATCAGGTTCTGCAGCACAGATGATGCAAGGGGTATAGTGCCTATATACTCTTCATGATATCCCTATTTCCAGTAATGAATGTATTTACTTGTGACATTATAAATTGATTAGTTAAACTGAACACGTAGTTGATATTATGAGCTATAAATCCAATAATAAAGAAATTTGTTTCTACACTAACAGCAACTGACTCTTAGTTAAGCTGAAAAAAAAACGGCTTAAAACAACATGAAACAGAGACCATCTTTGAAACCTTTCATTAATTTCATAGGCTCAGCCAGCCAAGTACATCTAACAGCCGACTTAGGCTATGGGTGCGTTCCCAATAATGATCCCGCAACTCGATATCGCATAATTCAAATTTCGAAATTATGTAACTTTAATGTCATTTATTGTAGCCGTTTATGACTCCTTTTATTTTGATTTAGAAAAATAATTTTACTATTTATATTTTCATTATTTTCATTTACTAAAAATGCCAAATTACAAAAATAGCATGAAATCACGTTAACACGAAATTTGTGTAAGTCGAAATTACAGAATTCTACAGAAACCTTACAAACAGTTTTTAACTGCTCAGTATAACAGCTTGCTCAACGGCTGTTATAGAAATAGTCAAGGTAATAAAGCTAATGACTTTAGTTTGATTGTATAAAATATACCATTCTAGAACTTACAATGTGAGCCTTCTAACACGAGATGTGAGTAATTATAAACTGAAACCAGTCTGGAAAGTATTATTAGTATTGAAGACTTTGAGCAAATTACAATGCTTATTGGTGTTTGATAAAAAGAAATTGAAAATAAACTTTGGGTAGAACGTACAGACTTTCAACAAACAATGTTGGAAATATTCTTCTCAGAAAACCCTTTTCATAAAAAAGAAACACTAGTTAGCCTCAAATCTGCACCTGGTCAGTCAGATGAGTTGATGCATTAGAAAATTCACTCAACTGCCAGATATTTTCGCTCACCATTTCAAGATAGGCAGGTGAATTTTCAGCCCCTGATAATGTCATTAAATATAATCATGCTGAGGAAATGAGCTAAATGCCTTTCTCATTGGCACACCAAGAAGCTGAACCAGGATGGTTTGGAATGATATAAAACCCACTACCCTTGGATTACGAGTCCAATGCTGCACCGAGTTATCATTGCTCCTGTCAGTAAAGCAGTGATTCTAAACTATCAATTACCAGAATCTTTGCATATTGAATTTTTATGCTCCTTTTCAAGCATTATTACCTTTTAATTTTTGATCCATACGTTTGACGTGTCACATGAATGGTGACAAACTACATATATAGGGCTGCAATATGCACACCAATTGTAGATGTATGAACAGATTATCGTATTCACTATTCACCTCTTACTCTGATGCAGCAAAGAATAACAATGTATGGATTAATCCTCTGGATTCTAAACAATTCCTAACATAATAGTCTAATAACATGGTTGGTACTTTGCTGCAAATAAATCATTCATGTGTATGAGAAAGGAGAGACATAAATTTACATCTGATTGTTGAAAGCCATGCTTTTAGGTAATTCAGATGACATCTTTGTGAACAACGTTATTATCTTCTATGGTAACTAGCTATACACAATAAAAAGTACATGCCCATGTGGTATTCTCATTATCATTATATATTCTCCTAAACTTTATTCATTTGTATTCCCCCACCATAAACGTAACATAATGCCAGTATTATTTTGTTCGAATTAATTTCCAGGCAGTAAAATCTAAGCACGACATATGTAGGCACCTACGATGAATTAATTTATGCTTTAAACCAGTTAGTTTGTACTAATTATCGAATCTACTCGCTTACAAGTCAAATCCAACTTCAAACAACACCTAACGAGCCAGCACATCAGGGTTTATCATAATTTTTTAGTGATTATTTGTAACAAAATGCGTAGACTCTAATCTTCTGGCACATTATGCGATGGTAGATCAGGGTCTGTTAAGTTTCCAGCTTGCCGTGCCTTATTTGTGTGTGTGTGTGTGTGTGTGTGTATATATATATATATATATATATATATATATATATATATATATATATATATATATATATATATATATATGGTCCGTTAATGAGGACAGAACTTAGTATTACCATAATTGCTTCTTATTCAATCCACAATACTCTGATATTAGACTCATGTATATGTTAATGATCCATATTATGATAAAACCAAAATATACATTATTTTCAAAATTTTCTTCAACAGTTATAAGGCGATTGTTTCTAGAAATCAAATAGACTTTAGACTTTAATACTTTTAAAGGCATTTTTTATAATTGTAATGTTATCCATTTTGAATATGAAGATCTACAACACAGTAATTTACCTGTTTTTGCAACATACCAGGGCTTCATGTACTCTTCTCACTCCGCTCTCACCACCTCTCAAAATAAATGATACGTTATATTGCAATCTGTTATGTACGATGTAATGTACTGTGAATGAAAGCATATGCGTGTGATAAATATGTGTGTTCAGTTTCTGTTTTGAAAATGACTTACCTGTTCACTGTACTGTTTAATTGCACAATTGTCAGAATAACATGTATTTTGTTATTCGTCAACTTGTCACGCGTTAAACAGTTTCTAATATTTAGAACGAGTCATTCCTACACGCACACACAATACACGCGCAACAGACTAGAGATGTATTCCTAGTCACCGACGTGAAACATAGGGAAGCAGACAGATAGTGCCTGTTACGTGGAATAATGGCAAGGGTCATTTCTTTCAATGGCATACTGATCCAAGATAGTCTGTTTAGTACATTCTTGAATTATATCAGATGTAATAAAATAGGACATATTCAGGTATACTTGATTCAGCCAAACCTACATTTTTTCCTGTTGACAACAATTAGCAATACAAATAGCAATGCATTGTTCTGTCAAGATACCGATCGATGACATTTTGTCGAGTATATTCTCTAATTGTATCAGATGTTTTTTGGTGTAGTTCGTTTTTTGCAGACAATACATGTGTAACTTTGAGAACATGATCTGATATAACACTTAGAACGACGCAACTTCGGGTTATTATACATTTATTGCGTATGTTTTAGATAAGCTTTGTTTCTTCTGTAGGCTCTTAGTTACTGGTAATAGACAATTATAATACAGATTTTATATTAAAACATTTCATCAATGCCCGTTTCACAATAATGCCGGAATTATAATCTAATTTTTTCTTGGTTTTTTTTTCGTTGTATAAATACATTACAATCAGCAAGATGTTCATATTTTCTACATTCTACTCCCATTGTATTATTAAAGAAAAAATGTATGTCTATACAAACTTCATAAACACCTTTCAAAATAAAGGAAATATAGTCTGGACATTTTCTGTGGCCATTACAGGACTCTACAGTCCATAGTCATTTAGTCTCTTATGGCATGTGTCCTAAAATGCTTTAAATTTCAAACATTCTGTCTCAGATACCATAAACTTTGTCTAATAAAGGAAAAAAAATTACAACTGCATATGCCAGCAGCATGATAGGGTAATGTCCGCTCACATTTATTAAATTACGCTATCTTCCCCAAGACAAAATCTACCCCAAAACTTAACAGCTTCAATTTTGATAGATTTTCTTGTAGGAAACCTACCAATATTTCTACACAAATGCATAGTTTTAGGTATGGTTTTTGAACAAGTAAACTTCACGCACGAAATCGATAGTGATCAGTTATGTTGTCGCATACACGTGTTTTGCAATACCGAACAATAATATCACAACTATCTCAAACTTATTTGACTTAAAAATGTCATATTAACGCAAGAAAAGCCTATCTTACATCACCTGAGTCAGAGTTATTTTCACCAAAAAAGATAACTTCATCTCTGAACAATGTTCTCTTTGTAAGAATAATGTTACAGAGCTGTGTCGCCAGAAGATTGATTATTAAGTGTAATTACAGTAATTGAACTTCTTCACTTCGAATTATGTTTACGTGCAAAGGCAAGTGCATTTCAGAATAAATCACGGCCTCCTCGGAGATTGGAACAAAAGATTATTATCTGAGATAAAACATTTAGTCATTCAATGCCGTAAAAAGCAACTGTTGTCGTGTTTAGGTACGGCTGGATATTAACCTAGTTTGCTCAAATGTTTCCATAATTGCTAAATCCCTGACCAGTTTCTTGAGTGTTGTACTGCAAGATTCATTGATCTGAAAAATATATCAGATTTTTTGTGGTAAATTAAAGGATATGCTTACGAGTGCATCAGTTTTATCAGCTCCAAATTGCAAGCATTTATTTAAAATGTCTGTTATTGCAAGTGATGTAGGGGTAGGTTGAGCATTAATTCAAGAGGATAAAATTGGTGTGGTTAGTGCTTGTGCTATTTCTCTGGAGACCTAAATAAACACAAGTGTATTCCACACTCAAGAAGGAATATTTTTTCTATTTTTAAAATGTATGATAATATAAGTGATGTTGGGTGCTGGTGGAATATTGATTATAGAAGATAAAATTGATGTGGATCATCCGTGTGCTCTTTCTCTGGAATTATTTCGCAATCGAGAAGGAATGTTTGGCTTTAATACTGAGTTTGCAATACCTTAAAATGTATATTAGTTCAGCTACTTTTCCAATTATATCAGTGATCTAAACCTATTAATTTTATTAGAGAAATGAAAACCAAAGCAGAGCTTGTTGAGTTTCATATAAAAGGATTGCAGCATTTAATTTACTTACATGAAAGGAAAATATAATTTGATTGCAGATGTACTTACATGTGTATAAGTCTTATAATGCTTTATTTTGTATTGACTTTGCGTCATTCATAAGACATTATCCTATCTAATTTTAATTAGATACTTGTCTAATATGTTAAATAATTCTTTATTGTATAAATGTTTCGTTTTCTTTTTGAGCGGATGTATATTTAATTTATTTTGTGGGTTTGACTTTTGTTTGTTATTGAGGGTAGAATATTTTGAAAAGCTCTTTACTGATATTTGAGTTCAACATATAACCTTAGAATTTTCTGAAAGACACTTTGTGACCCGCATCCTGGCCATTCAATTGTAAATTTAGTTCTACATACGACTTTGGTAAACAAAATGAATTTATTCATATCTTTAAATAACAGTCACTCGAACCATTTTCGGTCGCATTCAGATAATAGTCATTTATTTAAATTATTCATGGGAATTAAAAATACTCATTACCATTTTGGACAGAAGAATACTTTCGGATTATTTGGATTATTATGCGTCCACTCAAAGACATTCATGATTATATCACTGTGTTTTTCAAGATTAATCAACTTATTAAAGACTACTGGTACTTCGGTACATTCAATATTGTAATTCAATCAGATCAGTGTATAATGTTTTAATTATGACATACCTTTAAGGATTGTCTGAAATTGTACTCACAGTACTGTAATTTCCTTTTAAATTTCCACTTTTTAACTTAATGTAATAAATCTGTTGGTTATTTAATAAACTGTCTGGTTTCGCTTATTTCTGCAACTTTGTTTACAATGATAGGGTCATTTCACATTATTGGTCAATCTTTAGAAGGGGTCGCCTTTGCTAATGATATTGTTTAGTTATTAGGTATTGATCACGGTGATTCTCGTTTTAGTATTAAGTTCTCTCTTTTCTAATCAGGGTGAGAGAAGACAATCACTCCTTGTCCAACTGAAACATAATCACGATATATCATGTTCGTGTCAGATGGCTATCAGTGAAACGGAAGAAACAAAAGTCTCATTTTGTAATTTTGTGAATCTTTATGATAAAATGGAGACCACACCAAATGCCTGCTCTTCACATGTTCAGTGAGCTAACAAGATGTACTTCCAAGACCTATCGCCATGAAGTTATTTATCTATCCCATGACACTCCTTTGTTTCGTAATATAGTGGTCCACCACGTATCGATATTGTAAAAAAAAGAGCACTTACTTATTAACTTATTATCACCAAACTACTATATAACAAAATCAGATTGATACTGGTTCTGTAACTTTGACCATACTTACTTTATTTTTCAGGTCTTGATCGCTAAATTGGCACATTGGAACTCAGCATATATGCTACACAAAATTTTGATGTAGTGCAGGAAATTTGAGAATATTTTGCTTGATTCTGACATTATTGTCCTTTGCGGTTTTTCATTGATTATCTTACAGTAGCAGTCATGGTCAGTGAGCAGTTAGGGCTACATATGTGAAACCAACATCTGCATGGATATTATTTACTCTCGTGCCTGCTGCGCGGTTTAAGCAACCGGGCAAGATTCTTTATCCACGAATATCACTAAGAAAAAAAACATTTAGGTTCAGCCACTTTGTCCATGTGGGTATAGTGCAAGCAGGTAAAAACTTTTATTCCAAGTAACAAAATTAACAGCGAGATTTGTATTAAGCATTATATGTTCATTGTAACCTCAGTACCCTGTACTGGAAATTCTATATCTCCAAATTAGAATTCAGCCTTACTCTGCCGGTATTGTTGAGACTAGTTCTGAGTATTACTAGCGGATATAATACTATTCAAAACATTTGCAATCAGCATGTTTTACATTTTACATTGACCGTGGTGGAATATACTTTAATGTTGGAATGTAACTGGAACGAAGAAAAGGTGATGAATATGATGAAAAAAAGCAACACAGCTTTAGTCATGAATACATTCTGATTCTGTCTTGAAGAATTTTCCACCGTTTTGAATCTTTTTACTTCCTTTATCCATCGCATCATTTATAGCTTGGGTGTCTTTACGTTTCCAAATTTTACGAGAACCGCAGAGAACTCACGGCGTTGTAATTTTAAATCCATCTTTGACAAGTAATAAAAATATACAAACGACTAAGACACCGCAATAAAAGACTACTAAATTAAAGCCATTATTAAAGCTTTCTCCATAGAATTCCAAATAGAGATAACAACGCAAATCCTCGAAAGTTACAACCAAATGAGAAAATGGCTTTAAGATGAAAATCTCAGTAAACGAAGAAGACATAGGATCTCAATGTAATCACCTTGAACTACATCTTCACACACTCATATGAATCAAGTATAGTATTCTTTTACATCTGCTGAGGTATAAAAATATTTTTATAAACAAATCACCTACTCTTTTTATCTTGTACTTATGTTTTATTTAAAGGTAAATTTGGAAAGGATCGTATTGATTAGCAAACAAAATTACATTAACCGTTTACATGCAATAAATGTCTAGTAAGTGTTAAAGACGCCACACCAAAGGAATGTTGTCTGAATTTATTGTAATTAACCTCAATTGGCCATACCCAATTTAGTTACGATCTTAAAATGACGTGACCATGAATAACGAACAATTATCGACACTATTACAATTTTACACATATCTATGTACCGACACTAGTACAATTTTACACATATCTATGTACCAGGAATTATGTTGTGAAAACGTTGAGTGATAAGCATTGAAACGTTTACGCCAAAGAAGACTGTGAGTCGAATACACAAAGAATGATAATTGTTAGTTGAACAGTTATTTGCCCTGGAGGTAATTAACGGTGTTGGTCTTTACCTACTCATTTTAGGTTATGTAATGTAATTGTAACTTGATTCAACAAGATTAAACATGGATCACGCCATTCTTCTTCCGACCATTGCGTATTATTTCATTGAGAAGTATAGATGGCACTTTTCCAACAGCATAAAGCACATTTTCATATTACAAGGCATAACAGACAAACATTCATATATACATAAATGCATACATACATACTAACTACCTACATGCATTAACGTATACCTACCTACTTTCATACCTGCCTGCATGGTAACTTACTACAAACTACAAATCTATATATTTACCTATCTATGTAACTACGTACCTAAGTACGTAACTAATTACCTACCTAGGTAGATAAGCACGCATGCATGCATACATGCGTGCGTGTGTGCGTACGTACGTACGTACATACACACACACATACATACATACATACATACATACATACATACATACATACATACATACATACATACATACATACATACATACATACATACATGCATACATACATACATACATACATACATACATACATACATACATACATACATACATACATATCAGTTCAAGAATCAATTGGTTTCAGTCATTTTAGCTTGTTTTTTTGTCATTTTATCCGTAGAACCTTTAAAGTTATTAAAAGAGAATTGTGTTTCAAAGCAAGATTCCAAGATTAATCTTCTTGAATGTGTCTTTGTCTCTTATTTGAAATATCAGCACTGAACGTGTTGCGAAGTGGTAGGAAACAATATTCATTGCACTCTATCAAAAATGAAACTAAAGTATGTCAGAATTGCAAGAGAGTTTTAAGTCTTGCAATAACGTTATTGCTCTCTTGCCAGTCCGTATTTTCACTGACTAGATAATAGTCAAACGAGTAAATACATCGATCTCATCTCCAGTGCCAAGAATAGATGAAAGCATTGTCTAAATTGAAAATGCAAAATAAATTTAAGTAAAAGTTACTTTTGCCGTACTTGTTTCATATCATTAGGACATATATTGTTACAAGATCAAGTTAAACCAACATATGTTAAGGTCAAATATATCTCTAAGTACACTGTTCGTATTAGCAAAAAGCAAATGATTCGATGTTTGTTATGGCTGGATAATATCGGAAACGTTGATCGAATTTCTCCATTATTAGGAACCTCTGGAAACTATGTTGAGTAAGTCATACAAATTTCATTGGTCTGAGAATTGTCGGGAATAGTTTTACAACTTAAAGGCAAGGCTTGAAGGTGATCCAATTCTTTGAACTCCAAATTTCAGTCAGTTATTAAAAGTGTCTGTTAATGCAAGTGATGTGAGGTTGGTGGAGTTTTAATTTTACATTATACAAATGGCATGGATCATTTAGGATGCTACTGTTAAAATATACACATGTACCATATAAGGTATTGACCAATCGTGAAGTAATATTTAGCACCGATATTGACTTTGCAAAAATTTGGTGTGTATACTAGTTAAGTTTCTTCTCCGATTACTGTAATCACTGATTACAATCCTCGTATTTTCAATATCAAACTAAAAAGCAAGAAATTAGAGTGCTAAGATGGCGTTCGATGTTGCAATAATATAATACTGACACATGATACATTGGAGGAAACGATAATGTCATTACCGAAGCACTACAATATATATATATATATATATATATATATATATATATATATATATATATATATATATATATATATATATATATATATATATATATATATATATATATATATATATATATCAGTACTCTATTGTTTCTTGTGTATGTTTTGTGCAAGTAAGCAGTCATTCTTAAGACACCTTCTTATGCAAATTTAATTAGTACAGTATCGCATACTTAATTAAGAAATATGTTAATGAAAGCTTTATTGCATAATACATTATTTTTCTACAGGAGTGAATGTGTTATTCACATCTATATTGTGTAACTACCTCTTGTGGATGATTTTAGATCGTATATGAAGATAAGGGTTTAAGAAGACATTTACATTGACATATGTTGTCCTTGTTTGTAAGCTACATATAACTATGAGCAGGGATTTTTTTAGTTCAAAACGTTCAGAAAAAGATTTGTCTACAATTAGAATAGACTTTTCTATTACTTTCTCCACATTAAATGAAAGGTGTAAATATAATAACAAATAATTCATTCCTGTTTTATATTTCAGGTATTTTTATATTCATAATATTTATCTTTTTGTTGTGCTTATCTGTTGTCCGTGATCGTATATTATACTTTAAGCTAATGGTAATTTATAACCAAAAACAATACACTACAAAAAATGACTGTGCCACCAAATATTCAGGTGATTTTTTTATATATAATCGATATACTTACATGGACAAATATACAAATCCAAAATCGCTCCCTTGCCATGAACATGTACATAAGCACACCAACCCAAAAGTAAAAACACAGAAACAATAAGCATACCAAATACCAGATAAAGCAAGTGTGACAAAAGGAAAACATCTACAGCATATGTCAATTAACGTTTTAAATTCGTCAATCCTGTAGGATATACAGAAACATTATCAATCAGAAACAACAGAAAATTTCACAGCTATAACGTTGAAACAATGAATATTTGTACCTGCAATTTCATTCCCTGTAATCAAAAGCTGCTGTTGTTTCACCGAAACCTCTCGAAGAAATTCGTTTAGACTTCTTTTGTGAGTTGATAGTATCACTAGATGCAAACTGTTCAAAAATGGAACATGTCCATATCCACTAAAAGCCCATTACGGACTTTGTTTTGACCCTCTATATATGTAGACCCCAATTTATCGACACTGGCTCAGTCCATTTGTTTATATAATTTCCTCACTGGTGAAACAGATTTCTAAATAAGAACAATTTAATAAGCTACGCCACATGGATCATGATTCTGAGTTTTTCTTGTACATCATTGATCAGGATTATTTTCTACACCAAGTACAGGTTGTAGGATACATTCAAACACCACTTAAATCGCAAACGGACAGAACTTGCATCTTGTGTTCGTGATCCTTAAACTGAAATAGGAAAGTCGCAGGTTTGAACCCCAACTGGGTCATACCAACGACTTATAAAAATAGTGCTAGTTGTTGTGGTTGTTGTTGTTTTGGGGCTTAATGACATTTTTCAGCACAAGATAGGCTATAAATGGCGGCCAGTATTAATGGTTGAGGAAGAAACCGGGAAATCCGCAGAAAGAACCACCGACCCAAAAGAAGCTACTAGCAAGCTTTCTCACATATCCACATTCACCAAATCTTAGACTCGAACCCATGCAGACAGAGTGATATGGCAGTGATCCGTAACTATTATTATTATGACTTTATTTAAATAGGGTAACTCAATTAGCTAAGAACTAATCTACCTTGAGGCCCTCATTCAAACTTATTTTTCCTGCATCTGTGAAGCTACTGTATATACTGGGTTTGGAAAAAGGAAATAGAGTTGACATTTCTAATCTGAACTGTAATACTATTCCAGAGCAAAGTTTCAGAGTATTGGAAACTTTTTTAAAACTAATTCCTTATTTGGTTTCGGAACTTTGTAATGTTTGGTAGACATTGATCGCAGATGGGGAGTATTTCCAGGTAGCCTATACTTAAATAGTGATTGGAAATAAGCAGGAGCACTATTATTGGCTATCCTGTACATTAACTTGGTTTTTCTTAAACAGATTCAGTCTTTAATATGTAATATTTTTAACTTACCAGCTAAATTTCCTTGCTTTCTTTCTGGATTGATATTAACTCAAAAGCTCTTTTTTGGAGACATGCCAGCTTTGCTAAGTTTTTATCATTTGAATTACCCCATACTGTATTAATCTAAATAGGGTTGTATGTAACTGTTATAAAATAGTTTTCTGTGCTTTCCCGGGAGAAAGTATCTTATCCTACTGAGAAGCCATAAACTTGAATTGACTTTTTTACTGATGTGTTTGATATGTTCAGTCATGATAGGGTATTATCTACCAAAATACCAAGTAGACTATCATGACAGACCATTTGCAACATTTTATCCTTCCATGTCAGACATAGTTCATCACTATCAAGTTTTGTTCTTTTGTTCCGTGTTGAGATAAGTAATATTTTAGTTTAACCAGTATTAACCACCATGCCTTTGCATGTGCATCCGTTGTCCAGTTTGTTTAGGGCATTCTGTAAAGAAATTTAGAGTTCTTGCTTTGTGTTTTGGATGTCTGACAATGTTGTGTCATCTGCATAGAGATCTGTATATGATACTGAGTCCTTTAGTACAAGTGGTAGGTCATTAATAAATAAAATAAATAGTAATGGACCAAGAAATTGAGCCTTGTGGTACTCCACATCTAATTGTTTCAGGTTCAGATAAAACATTATTTATATAAACATGTTGTGTTCTCTCACTTAAGTATGAAGTAAAACATCCAACTGTGCTTTCATCACATTGGTAAATTTTCAGTTTCTTCAAAAGGATTTTATGATCCACCATGTCAAAAGCTTTCCTGAAATCTATAAATACAGAACCTATTATTCTACCTTGGTCAAGTACTTGAAGCCATTTATCAGTTATGGAGATCAAGGCAGTCTCACATGAATGTTTCTGTCTAAAGACAAATTGATTAGGGTATAACAGAAAGTGTTTGGTTAAATATGATATGAATGAATCATGGACATGCTTTTCAATCAATTTTGACAAGTTTGGTAGTATTGAGATTGTCTGGTAGTTATCAGCATCATCCTTAGGACCAGATTTGTGAATAGGAGTTACTTTTGCAGTTTTCCATATTTTCGGAACAGATGAGGATGCAATACTTAAATTGATTATGAATGTTATGCTATCTACAATAGCAGAGGCAGAAGATTTAATGAGTCGTGGAGCAATCTGATCAACTCTTGTAGCTTTCTTAGTATCAAGTTCACTAAGATATTTCTTAACAAAGTTTTTTGAGATTGGTGGGATAGAGTAACAAAGAACGCTTTAGACCACTTGGAGCCCCAAATGGTACTAGAAACTGCTTAACTTGGCACTCAGCATTAAGTGGTTAGTGTTAGGACTGGTCAACCTGGTTTCAGGATAATGTGACTGGGTGGGACATGATGATACATGTATGTGGCATAATGCCTCAGTGTTAGAAATCATTATAAACTGCCACACTGCAGACATCATAGTGATTGGAAAACTGTAAAGCTACATTAATAATCCAAATCACAGACACACACACATCATCTTTCTTCACATTTACAATAAACTGAGTTTAATTAATAAGTAATAATTAGTTATAAAAAAATTAGGAAATAGAATTGCCAAAAAACAATCAATTCTAATTAGTTAAACCACTTTATTTTTACTTTATTTGGTTAAGACAAGCAGAAAAACAATAATTCACCATTCGGTTTTTCCAATCATCCTGCCTTACAGCTCTGTTACAGTTAATTCTACTTATTAAAAACAGTGAAGATTGTATGAGATGAAAGAACATGTCTTCATACCCCAAAAATTTACCAGTGTATATATTACTATTAATAGACACTATGATAAGACTCAAGTTCTATTTATCCATAAGGTCAAGTTGTAAATAAATACTCATTTGTATCTAAATTGATTTTATATTTATGTTAATATGGGCTAAATACTAAATTTATATTTATTTTAAAATTGATCAGGATTATGAATTTATATTTATGTTAATATTGCTTAAAATATTAAATTTATATTTATCTTTAAATAAGGGCTAAATATTCTATTTATATTTATATTAATATGAGCTAAAATATTGAATTTATATTTATGTTAATATGAGCTAAAATATTAAAGTATTATGCACTAAAGCTTTAGCAGTAGTGAGTTTACCACAAAGACATGGTGGGGCCCCGAGTGGCCAAGTGGTCTAAAGCACTGTCCGTTACAGATCACTGCCATCTCACCTCTGTCTGTGTGTGTTCGAGTCTAGGATTCGGCTAATGTGGTTATGTGAGAAAGCTTGCCAGTAGCTTCTTGTGGGTCGGTGGTTCTTTCCGGTGATTTCCCGGTTTCTTCCTCCACCATAAATACTGGCCGCCATGAATAGCCTATTGTGTGCTGAAAAATGGCATTAAGCCCAACAACAACAACAAAGACATGTGGTCTAATCATAAATGTTAATGTCACACATGAAGGTCTGTATTCTTTCTTCTTTAATATCCAGACCAGGACATTACTTCATGGAAATGTCTCATCGTAACAATGAAAAAGTCTGATATTCATTTCAAGTGCTAAGTCTCAGAACTTTCTAGTAAAAAAATAATATTAGTTTTATGGCAAAAAAGAAAAATTAACAATCGATGCATTTAATAATTCTTTATTAGGCAAACATTTACTAATTAGCATAAAAAAAGCACTTCATCAAAGATATCTGCTAAATTCTAAAACAATGAACTGAAAAGCTGCATACTACCAAACTATAAAAGCTCTTGTTAAAAAAATAAGCAAAATTGATAGAAATGTCACAATGTTGGTCAAGATAAACAAACCTTTGACAAATAGAATCAATAAGTTGCAATTTTTTATCATTTTCGAGGGATTGTTTTAAAAAAATGGATAAAATTCAGTTGCTTGCTGTCTTGGTAACAGAAACAAACAACATATCCCTCTAACTAACACCAGTTTTAATCCTGAGCCAACAGGGCTAGATTCTGAAATAACTCCTGGTCATATAATCTTTAAGTCTTTGAAGCACAAACCTTAAAAACAAGCACAACATATAATAACTTTACTATTCTACTATTTTGTATGAAATAAAGATGGAATAATAAAAACTTACACCATTTCATCAACAAACATTTCTCTACTAGTGTTTCAAATTTCACATTTTTATCCTGAATTTGAATTTGGACTGAAACAATTTAGTGAATATGGGTTGGATAAAATTAACCCTTGACATTTGACCTTTAAGCTCATGTTTAAATATATAATCACAGGCTCTCTTTCTAAGGTGAATAATCACAAAAGCATTTCAGGAGTGTCAGTCAACTAACCTGTTGTGAAATAATAGTACCAAACTTCATTTCACTGTCAAATTGAATATGGCATGGTATCTGTTGATATATATGTTGATTCTGTTGAAGTACATTTCACTGACAGGCACAATATCAGGTCTATTACAATTATTCAAACAGTGGCTTAAATGGAATCTATTTTATTTTTCTCTATAATAATATTTAATAAAGAAATCTTTCACAATAACAAAGGCATTAAAGTTTTAATTATTATGTTTTATTTCACTTAATGAAATCATGAATTTTTAATACCAATTCCTGTTTACAAATTCATTGCAAAAAATAAAAGATGTGCAATTACAAATGGAGGGTGTGCATTTTATTTTCTGATATGATACCTCATGAATGATTCTCAGTCATAAAAAGCATGGACAATGGGGGATGGAGGAGGTGACTTGCCTGTTTGCAGTTCTTTCGGTCAACATATACCTTTTGGGATACTAGTAATATGAGTCGGGAAAAACTGAAATAACTTTAATCCTAAATCTTACTGACTTGGCAAAGATGGTTCAAAGTATTATTAGAAAATAATTTTGTACATAAATGCATTTATATAACTGTTTCCTAATCCAAGAATTTTAATATCTAAGAGGAAGCACTGAAATACTTCATAACCATTACGTTTTGGCACATGAAGGTATTTCTTTTACCCCAATAAGATGAATCATTTAACGTCATTTTTTATGAATAAATGAAACCAAATCTGTTTACAATAGCACACAGGTAATAATACCTTCCATCAATAAAATTGTCTGACAAGTAATTCCTATTACCTTATGTAAGAATTACCAGTTGACCATTATGTTAATCTTAGGCATAGTTAATCTTGGACACATTAAATATTAGGCACATTAAATCTTGGGCACTATCAATCTTAAGCATTTTAAATGTTGGGCACTGTTACTCATAGGCATTTTTAATCTTAGACACTCTTAATCTTAGGCACTTTTAATCTTAGACACTTTTAATCTGAGGAAATTTTAATATTATGTAATTTTAATATTAGGAACTTATAATCTCAACAATTGTTAATCTTATGCATTGTAAATCTCAGGCACTTTTACTATTAGGCACTTTTAATCTTAGGCATTGTTAATCTTAGGCAATTTTAATCTTAGATGTTATTAATCTTAGGCACTTTTACTCTTAGGCACTTTTAATCAAGGGCACTGGAAACGAAATGGAAGATCATGTAACTAATATTATACTTTGCAAAAGAACCATTCCTGCAAATGCATAAATAATCCCATATATATATATATATATATATATATATATATATATATATATATATATATATATATATATATATATATATATATAAAGAATACAAATCATATGGCAAATAACAACACTTTCAAGCATACTGGATCCACCAAGGGATCACATATGTCAGGGATTGATTAAAATAGATGCAATAAACTGACGACGAACAGTACGAAACTAGTAACTAACTAGCCTAAGCGCTTTCAACTCTTAATGAGTCTTTTTCAAAGGCAAATACAAAACATATATACGACAAACAAATAAACACAAAAACATTGTGTTTGTAAACCTCTACATGGCTGTCTTCACATGTGCTAAAACTATAAATACAACCAGCTTGTATAGACTAGTTGCAACTTTGTCAGTTTATTGCATCTATATATATATATATATATATATATATATATATATATATATATATATATATATATATATATATATATATATATATATATACATAATTTTATTCAGCCAAAGTACCACACATTAGCTTTCGCTGATAGCTGTTATGACATTCCAAATATTTTGTCCTTATCAGCTTTATAACAAAGTTTATAGCTAATATTTTGAACATAAAAGATTTTGTGGTTAATTTCACATTATCAGTATTTTACATTTTCTTTTGATCTCATTTCGTGTCATATGAATAGTTTTGCTCTCTATGGAAATCATTTTATGAATCAAAGTCAGTTACTTTAGTTACATCTCAAGATGCTCCAGGGAACATTCACTAAACTGCAGATGTGAACATGATTCACAATGCTGCACTGAATAAACTATAGTTTCAGTCATATTGGGATAATCTGATTATATTGTTTGTGCTAAAGAAGGTCTGGATAAAATATCATAAGTGTTTTTAAATTTTAAGAGGAGATTTGATCTTTGATGACTAAAAAAAGCTTTCCTTTCCTGTCATGTTTGGTGAAGTGGAAAGAATGATTTTAAAGCTATGTGTCATCTCTTTTTCTTTTCTGTAAATCTGCATCATCACTGCTGCTTGTTAAAATGATATGTATTCAAACAAATGCCATTCATGACAAGATCCTTTTTTAGATGAAAAGAAATACATCTAGTATAATGAAATCATATGTCTAGAGAAATATCTTGTAATAAATAAATAATACATCTTTGTAATTTTCAATCAATTTCTTCATTTTCTTCCTTTATCTCTTATTTATTTATTTTAAATTAAATGCACATTTTAGAAGCACTGGAATCTGTTAATCCAACTGTGTAAACACTCTGAATTTTCTCTGTATGATGTCAAATTTTTAAATATAAACCTGCATGAAAATGTGACCAATTCCAATTCCTTCAAGTAATTTTGTAATATTCTAATGAAGACAAAATACTATTAACTCAGAAACTCTTGTGTCTATATGAAAGTAGGGGACTGGTCACCTGGTGTAGCTGCTTTCATGACAGTGTGTGTATTCAGACATGTCCAGACAGATATGGGTCACATTAAGCAATGATAAAAAGATATCTAACATTATAATTCACTTTTACAATGCTACACTAATATTAACTTACTTTCAATATTATGAAAAAAAATTCATTTACATCTTTTGATGGATTACTACGATTGAAGCACCATGACTACTATACTTTGTGGTGTGGAAGAGTAGGTGGCCATTCTGGGTGGATTAAGAAATCTCCTCGAATAGGCTTGTGAACATAACGAGATTTCTTCATGTTTTCTATATCATGGGCCCTTCTCTGTTGAACTGTGCCAGCTGAGTAATGGAGAGGGCGCATGGTGCTGGGCAAATGGTAAGAATAGCCAGGTGGGAGGTCAGGATGATGATGAAGATCATTTGTCTCTGTTAATAATAATAATAATAATAATAATAATAATAATAATAATAATAATAATAATAATAATAATAATAATAATAATAATAATAATAATAAAATTAATAATAATAATAATAATAATAATAATAATAATAATAATAATAATAATAATAATAATAATAATAATAATAATAATAAAATGTTATGAAAAAAAAAATCTTCAAATTTCCTTAAACTCATGAAATGTAGTTAATGCTTTTGCTGGATGGCTTTAGTTTAAATATATGATAATCAGTTAATCATAATATAAATTTTATACAAATGAAGTGTAACACTGTCAGAGACATACTTTTATGGAGTGGAGATCCATGAATAAAATATAAGAAAGGGCCATGCAGAGGCAAGGTGGATGATATAAATGAAATGTTATTGCCAATAAGCATTTGAAAGAAATATCAATAGCAAATGCTAAGCCGTAAGACTTACTATAAATAAAGACCTTCACATGGTATCAGGAAAATATAAAATAAAACTAAACAAATATCTGCAGCCTACAGCTTGAATTCTCTCTCTCTCTCTCTCTCTCTCTCTCTCTCTCTCTCTCTCTCTCTCTCTCTCTCTCTCTCTCTCTTAAATCTTCTATGCATTGTCTAATTTCAAGCATTCAAACAAATGTAGAATACATAATATTTAATAATCAAATATTTAGGAAATGACATGTCTATATGCATGCAATTTAAGATGTCACCTATTAAATATAAAAAGTCAGTCTGTAAAATCCTATAAAATTTAGTGGATTCCCTCAAGGAAGCTGTTATCTTGCACAAACAGCAAAATGTTTTACAGGCACACAAAATCAATTATTAAGTTGAATTTTTTAAAGACATCAACAAGTATTCTATAATTTTAAATAACAGATAATGCTTGGAAAGGCATGGAAAATCAGTCCTGATAGAAATTAAGACAGAAGTGTAATAGATCTTTCAATTCATGATTAATACCTCTCTTTCCAGCATAGTGCATCCAGCGGTGGATAGATGGCATGACTGTTGAATATTTCTGAAGCAATCAATGGGTACATCAATGTTATACTATGAAGTCTGAATTTGGATAAATAATGATTATAAAACATAAATTGGACAGGTCAATAAATAAATTAGCCAAGTCAAAGAATACATTAGTCAGATCAAAAATGAACTGGAGAGGTTCTATTATATATAGGACAGGTCAAAGGATGCATTGGCCAGGTCAAAGAATTCATTAAATAGGTCAGAGACGTTGGAGAGGTCAAACAATACACTGGCCAGGTCAAAGAATATACTGAACTGGTCAAAGAATATATTAGACAGATTATAGAATATAATGGATACCTCAAAGAATACATTGGATAAGTTGAAGAATACATGGTAAGTTGATCTAACATAAGTGACTGATATAACAAGTTTCATCAGAAAATCTTAAATACATAAAGTATATGTTATTACATTTCTGAAACATACTAAACAAAAGTCCAATTAATGCAAGTGTGTATAACAACAGAATTTAACTTTACTTCCAATGGCCATCTTGTTGCATCTAATGTTATTTGACAATCAACAAAGTCAAAATATTCAATCTACATTCTTACATTCTTAATTTCAGGTTTCTTCTTGAAATAAGTGAATATCAAGACAAATATTAAAAGAAGGGAACAAAACACTGAACACAAAAAATAATATTCACAAATGTCAGTCCAGATATTTTATTGTATTACGTTATATAAACATGGGAAAAACCTTGGTCTGGTTATTTTCTATATACCTTAAGTGATATCAAGAGAATTGTGTGATTGGAACTCTGCCACAAATAGCATAAGAACTGTAAAGGACTTTTCAAGACATAACTGATGAGTTTCTACTAATCAACCAATCAATACTCAGTTATCTAAATATAAGTATCAAATTAATCATGGAGAACATTGCATATTTTTAAAAGAATTTATGTCTGCCAGTAAAGGACTGAGAAGAGCTCTGGCATCAATTATGACCTAAGCAAATCTATGTAAATCTTTCCATTAAATATCAAACTCTTACATTGTCCTGAGACTCCTCATTTAGTCTTTGTTCCTGGAATTTGTCAATAGCACTGAATACTAGATGGTGATCTGTGAAATAAAAGCAAGGTTAGAATCTGATTTGTGTTCAGCTTTTTTTAAACTTTGATGCAGACAATTAGTATTATTATGATTTAAGCCTCATTTAAGCATCCCTCAAGACACTGTAATAATAATTAAGCATCCCTCAAGACACTGTATTTAAGTCCTAATTAAGCATCTTTCAAGACACTGTATCTAAGTCCTAATTATGCATCCTTCAAGACACTGTATTTAAGTCCTAATTAAGCATAAACCAAGACACTGTATCTAAGCCCAAATTAAGCATCCCTTAAGACACAGTATCTAAGTCCTAATCAAGTATCCCTCAAGACACTGTATCTAAGTCCTAATTAAGCATCCTTCAACACACTGTATTTAAGTACTAATTAAGCATCTCTCAAGACACTGTATCTAATTCCTAATTAGGCATCCCTCAAGAAACTGTATCTAAGTCCTAATTATGCATCCCTCAAGACACTATATCTAAGTCCTAATTATGCATCCCTCAAGACACTATATCTAAGTCCTAATTAGGCATCCTTCAAGACACTATATCTAAGTCCTAATTAGGTATCCCTCAAGACACTGTATCTAAGTCCTAATTAATTATCCCTAAATATGCTGTATCTAAGCCATAATTAATTAGTTTTTTAAAACCTCTGCCACAAATAGCATAAGAACTGTAAAGGACTGTTCAAGATATAACTGATGAGTTGCAATTAAGCATACACCAAGGCACTGTATATAAGTCCTAATTAAACATCCCTCAAGGATGAATTTAAAAACAATTTTTAGGAACTAATCTAAAACAATGCAATAATTAATCAAGACACTGTATCTAATTCCTAATTAAGCATCCCTCAAGACACTGTATCTAAGTCCTAATTAAGCATCCTTCAACACACTGTATTTAAATCCTAATTAGGCATCTCTCAAGACACTGTATCTAAGTCCTAATTAGGCATCCCTCAAGACACTGTATCTAAGTGTCCTAATTAAGGATCCCTCAAGACACTGTATCTAAGTCCAAATTAGGCATCTCTCAAGACACTGTATCTAAGTCCTAATTAGGCATCTCTCAAGACACTGTATCTAAGTCCTAATTAAGCATCCTTCAACACACTGTATTTAAATCCTAATTAAGCATCCCTCAAGACACTGTATCTAAGTCCTAATTAGGCATCTCTCAAGACACTGTATCTAAGTCCTAATTAAGCATCCCTCAAGACACTGTATCTAAGTCCTAATTAAGCATCCCTCAAGACACTGTATTTAAATCCTAAATAGGCATCCCTCAAGATACTGTATCTAAGTCCTAATTTAGCATCCCTCAAGACACTGTATCTAAGTCCTAATTAAGCATCCTTCAACACACTGTATTTAAGTACTAATAAAGCATCCTTCACGACACTGTATTTAAGTCCTAATTTTAAACATCTCTCAAAACACAGTATTTTAATTGCAATTAAGCATACCTCAAAGCAATGTATATAAGTCCTAATTAAACATCCCTCAAGGATGAATTTAAAAAACAACTTTTTGGGAACTAATCTAAAACAATGTAATAATTGTTGATTAAGTATGTCCATCTAGCCAATGACATATTTTCATATATACTGACTAGAGTCAGGCCTAGGGCAGCAAATTCATGGGGCCGCAAACTTCTGGTAGCATTTTAAACAAAACAAACACTGAGGTGAACAAAAAGCACACAACCAACACAACACTAATAAGTAGTTTCAAAAATAAGATTTGTAATTTCCATCCCTTCTCTTCCTGTTGCCCCTCATCTTTTTGCATAGGTGGCACTTCTGTATTGGACTATTGTAGGTAAAAACCAAAAAATGTTGCTGCACACAATGAAAGATCCCTTTCAAGACTCACCTCCAAACTATGCTTAGGAGTATGTTCCAAAGACTTCAAAAACTTAAAACAAAATTTTAACATCATTCATCATTGACATTGTTCTT
This sequence comes from Potamilus streckersoni, assembly GCA_016746295.1. Lineage (NCBI taxonomy): Eukaryota > Metazoa > Mollusca > Bivalvia > Unionida > Unionidae > Potamilus > Potamilus streckersoni. The sequence goes on along the minus strand of JAEAOA010002352.1, from coordinate 959,664 downwards.
GGAAGAGTGATACCAAAAAAACTTTACCTGATTGACGCAAGAAGCACATGGTTATTTAAAAACAATGTACAGCAAAACCCATGAATCATCATACAGATATTGCAAAAACACATACATGGTACTATCCTTATTTAATCTTTTATAATAGTGACAACTTATGTTTTGCAGGAAAAGAAAAGATGTTCTAAGTTAGAAATAAATGAGTCTAGTTACAGGTTTCCTAAATTTGACAGGTTGCCACAGACCACAATCCAAACTGTGTTACTATATGTAACAGTCATGTGAATCCTCATTACAATTAACCAATCCTTCTACAAAGGGAGCAGACATTGATGTACATAGTCAATTTATTTATATCTCTCATGAAAACCTCCACAGTGCCAATAATGGCATAATGAAAGATCTTTTCCACCCTGTTTCAATGAAGCACAACAGATACTGCCTAAAGCATATGTCCATTGAGATGCAAGAATGTGATAAATGAGGTTTTTTTTGTTTTTTCCAGATGAAATTTATTTTTACTGTAAATACTTGCTTATGAGTTCAACTGCAAACTGAACAGACCCAGATTGCCATTTCATAATCTGATGACATATCTGGGTCTGTACAGTTTGTTTCGAGTAATAAGTAGAACAAAGAATACAGACCCTGATCTGTAGGTGCATTATGGGACAGCAGTTCAGGATTTTTATTGTTTGCAGTTTGACTCAACTTAGAAGTGAGTATATATTGTAGCAATTATAAAGATCTGTAATGTTTCTTTGTATTGATGTTTTGATGGCATGGCTATTTTAATCTTCATGAGGTCTGTTACATATATGTGATTAAATTGCTTGTGTGTAAGGTTTAAAATTCTTTTTATTTAATTTTTGTTTCATTGTATTTAATTGCAATGAATATAATGGCTCGGATTTAGGATTCTTTATTTTAGTAGTGAGATATAATTTTAGCACAAACTTTGTTTATTAAAAATGAAATAGTAATACATGAGAGTTGGCATTTAGTTCACCTTACCTTGGTAACAAATCAACAGGAAGTTAGAATGATTGGTCAGCATCATGGACATACTTTCTCCACATGATCAATGTTTGTAAACAACCTATTTTTATGATTGGTTTTTAAATCGATCTTCTCTGGACAACATGGCAAAACTAGCGTACTAAGTAACCACATGACCAATCTCGCGAGATCTGAAGTGATGTTTTTGAGGTTAAATACGCGTTTTTAATATTTGTTTATGCAGAGTCATACAAAACCTTGAAGGAACAACGCATATCTATATATTTATTTTACATTTGTTGCCAGAATATTTTATTTTTCGTCTGATTTTTTAATTCAATTTTTTTTCCTGGACACTCAACAAGTCGACTTTTTTATGAAAAATTCTAAAAATTATTCAAGGAAATCAATTCTGGAATTATTCGGAAACAAAGACTGCAATTCAAGTTAAGAATTATTGTTATTAATATATTGGACTACATCTGACTTCATTGCCCTCCAAAACTGCACATCGTTGGGACTCAAACCTGGATTCTTATAAGACTATTTAGTGATAGGACTTCGTGTTTTTATTCTTAGACTCATATTTGGATTATATTCATCAACTGTAAGTCCTATTTACAAATTTTTACATTATTGTCTAGGGAAATAAATTGTTTTGTTGAAATATACAAAGCTTGTTGGCTTTCACTCTTTTCTTTGTTACTGAGTACGAGCCCTTGTCACTTAACAGGTCAAACATACAATAGTCAGTGAATTCATCACCTGATTACCTTATTAAATATGTTACAGTTGTTGTTGTTGTTGTTGTTGTTATTGTTGTAAGGTTTAACACCATTTTTCAGCACAAGATAGGCTATACATGGTGGCCAGTATCAATGGTGGAGGAAGAACCCTGGAAAACCCAGGAAAGAACCACTGACCCATGAGAAGCTACTGGCAGGCTTTCTCACTTACCCACGTTAGCCGAGTCTGGACTCGAACTCATGCTGACAGAAGTGAGATGGAAGTGATCTGTAACGGACATCGCTTTAGACCACTTGGCCACTCGGGGCCCCCCAAATATGTTACAGACTTTTGTTTATCAAGTTGATACATTTGTTATGTCATGGGTCACTTAGGTTTTGGAAATTAATATAGCCTTGCAATACATGATTTATAATGCCAATAGACTACATGTAAACTTAAATATTAAAATGTTTCTGGTCAATGTATTTTAGTATTTTAAATGTAATATGAGTCATGTAATATTTTAAAAAGAACTTAATGAATAGAGAAACAGATATACATAGAGGCCATAATTATAGGTATTTCTCTTTCTTTTCAGGTCACTACCTTTATCATCTGCTAATTTCATCCAGGCTTCTGCACCTTGTGCTGTTACTGGATCCAGACTTTCTTTAAGCTCTCCTAGCTCCTAAAAAGTATAGATAGATGATATTGTGAACAATGTATGGCTGTTTATAACACATACTTACAACTATTATCCTGCAAATATGATTACGAGTCAGCAACTAAATATGTGCATTTTATATAAACTGATGCATTAACAAATCTGTATTGAAACACTTGAGATGTAGAAGAACATATCCTTGGTTAATTCAAAAGAAAATGTAGCTTAAAAAGTGAAAAGGTAGAGTGTTAAGCAAAGTATCGATGAGAAGAATGAGTAAATCCTTTTTTAATTTTTAAAAGGAAGGCTACAAATATGTCATACCAATAACATGCCATATAAGATTGCTAGGAAAATAACCTAAAACAGTCAGGTACTTTTAAGCATATCCACTGAATATGGAAGAGAAATAAAAAAAAAAATAGAAAAGGAAAAAGACTGGAAGTATAAACAAAAGAATGCAAGAATGAGTGAATGGTCTAATTAATTACACAGAAATGAAAATAGAAAAAAAGGTGTTGTTATTTATGATGTGATGTAAAGGTATAAGCCTGATTAAGGTAATAGGTGTCAAATAGTAAGGTGGAAAAAAAAAACATATTTGGTTCAGGGTATGTGAACCCTTCCCTGCAACACTCTACAAATATTGGGGGAGGAGGTATGCCCATAGCCAAATGTGTAAAGGTTCTGTTCAATTATGGATAGATGATAAGTGCAATTACTCATTGTTCAGGACTTGCTTAATTCTTTCTTGGGATAAAAGTCTGACTAATTCTATACCTGAGATAAATTTTTCATTAATTCCATCTTGTGATAAATGTTTGGTTCTTACTTGGGATAAATGTTGGATTAATTCTTAATTAGGATAAATGTTAGATTAATTAACATTTATCCCAAGTAGGAATTAATCAAACACTGATCCCAAATAGGAATCAATCAAACACTGATGCCAAGTAAGAACTAATCAAACATTGATCCCATGTAAGAACTAATCAAACATTTATCACAAGTAGGAATCAATCAACATTGATCCCAAGTAGGAATTAGTCAAACATTCATCCCCACTTAGGAATTAATCAAACATTTATCCTATGTAAGAATTAATCAAACATTGATCCCAAGTAGAATTAATCAAACATTTATTCCAAGTAGGAATTAATCAAACATTAATTTCAAGTAGGAATTACTCAACATTGATCCCAAGTAGGAATTAATCAAACATTCAAGAATATTTAATGAAAAAAATAAATATATATATACATATATGTGTGTGTGTGTGTGTGTGTGTGTGTGTGTGTGTGTGTGTGTGTGTGTGTGTGTGTGTGTGTGTGTGTTATTTGATGTCACTGAAAAACTGCTACTCAGTGTGTGATATAAAAAAAGTTTGACAGAATTTAAAATATTTCCCGATATTGGCATATATGTAAATTGTACAATTCCATCATGACCCTTATTATGGAATTTAAAAAAAGATGGTTGATCCATTCATTTACTGGATATCTGTCTTCATACTGCATAACGGCGGCTGTTTTTGGACGGGATACATATTTCTGACCATAGCCTTTCCTCTGGGCCTGGCCTTCATGGTGCAAGCTGGCATCAACTAAAGATGGTATAAAATTAATATCTTTTTTACTATAGATGACATACAGATGTTCTTGAGTACATTTATATTATTTAACTCATCTGTTTTAATCTTAAGCAAGACAAGAGAAGCCACTTGTAAAGAGATCATATGTTAGAGAAAACCAATAATAGTGTAAAATGCTGAATAAATAACTCTCTCTCTTCCTTTGCCATTTAAACATACAACAATGAGAAATCATTATGCATTAAACAGAACTTACTCCTCTTCTGGATGCAAAGTCACTGCATGACTGAGATTCTGTTTAAACATTTCACCAAAACTATGGCTATCAGTCTTATATAACCACCTAGCGAAAACAATTAAAAGTTTAATATTTAGATAAAGAATAATTGCTTCTCAACAAAGCAAATAAAACAAAACAAAAAAAAAAAAGGAAAGAAAATATGGTTGCAACAGAGGTAGTATATTACATGGAAAGTAGATGAATAAAAACATGAATATACACATACACACTCAGACAGACTTGTACACATACATTCATATTTACATACATGTATCCAGAACAATTTCAAAGTTAATACCATCCTCTTATTCTTAATCAATTGCTACATCTCAGTGGTGACATAAGTTCCACAGACGTACAACCCAGCCATGTTTACCAGTAAGTTGCTCACAATGAAAGCAGATGACAAAAATACACTGTATCACCCAGATGTTTCCATGAAGACATACTATGCGATTAATCTTAATCATATATTTTGGGTCAGATATTTTTATATCTGCCATACTGGTCTTTAAATAAAAAGAATATGTTATGGTAGTGTGCATACATACATACATACATACATACATACATACATACATACATACATACATACATACATACATACATACATACATACATACATACATACATACATACATACATACATACATACATACATACATACATACATACATACATACATACATACATACATACATACATACATACATACCTACATACATAAATACATACATACAGACATACATAGATACATACATACATACATACATACATACATACATACATACATACATACATACATACATACATACATACATACATACATACATACATACATACATACATACATACATACATACATACATACATACATACATACATACATACATACATACATACATACATACATACATACATACATACATACATACATACATACATACATACAGCAGCAGCAAGAAGTTACCTTGGTAAACTTCCTTCCCAACAGCAGCATCAGGATTATGAAATCCAGGTACATAATGAAGGCGGTTGGTTAGGAAGACTCTGAAAAACAAAATTGAAAAACAAAATTGTGCAAATTTTAAAATCATTATATGTACAGGTATGTAGGCCATATATAATACAACTACTTTTAATTCATTAACATTTGTTTGAGTTTTACAGTTGTTATATGCTGTGTCATTTTGAAATCTTATGTTTGTGAGTTTGCAAAACCAGCACATATTTGTTGGTAGTTAAATTTGAGCACCGAAGAAAGGATCATAATTATATTGTTTCCATAAAATATAATATCTTATACTGGATATTCCTATTTAAAATTTTAAACCAAAAATGTCTCATATAATTGTATAGAGTAAGAACAAAAGAAAAACTGATTCAATGATGTATTGCTCCAAGACATACACTAAAGTCTGGCAAATTATTTTAAACTTTTTTATGTCAATTTGATTACAACAAAAATCTCCAACACTATATGAAAATCTTGATTTTAATCAAAATTAATTATATTTTATGAAAAAAATATTATTTGTATTAAAATACTACAAAAAAATGCATAAATGGATTGGTAACATAGATCAAAACCTGAAAGCAATGATCATGATATTTCGACATTATTAGAGGGTTTTCTTCAAACACAAAAAGCTTACACTGTACTTTACTCATTGACAATGCCCAGACATTGCAAACATACTCATGTATCTATAAAAAGCTGTCATACTGAGTTTAACTGCCATGCAATCTTTCTGAGTGTAATTGCCATGCAATATTTTTAATTGATTGGTTTAGTAATATTAAATGAATTTAATTGCCATGCATATGGGCCATTAATTGGTATGACAATATTACTGTGTGCAATTGCCATGCATATGGTCCATGCACTAGGTTACAAGGGCAATCCTACTGAGCATAAATGCCAATCTTATGGGCCATGTATTGGTAAGCCAATCTCACTGAGTGTAATTGCAATGCTTATTGGTAGTGTAATCAAGCTGAGTTCAATTGTCATATGGGCCATTATTGGGTATGACAATCTTACTGGATGATATGGGCAATTAATAGGTTTAGCAATCTTACCAAGTTGAATTGTCATGAAAATGGCCATGTATTGGTAGGGCAATCTTATTGACAGCATGATCCAAGTTAAACAAAAAAAGTTAAACAGATGCAGTTAAAATTTTAAATTTCTTTATGGATGTGATGTTACTTTTGCTTTAGCAAATGTATCATTCATAGAAGTTAAATAACTTACCTAAGAATACTAATATTTATTATACACTTAAATGTGAAATAGAAAGACATTGGTGAAATAATTTTCCTATTATTTTTCATTCCTATATTTTCACATGTGAAAATATATCCTTATATTTTCATGTTTGAAAATATAAGATTTCCCATCATGCCATGTGACACTTGATTGGGAGTGCATCATAAAAGTTCTACCAGCATTAACAAAACAGAAACTGCCTAACATTTCAGACATGATATTATTCTTCAAAAAATTAATTTGACCAGACCTTATTCACATATCTCCACTTACTTCCTTGATAACAATTAAAAAAACCTGTGATGCATTGCTGAATCTGTTTTCAGATAGAGTCAAACAGTTTACAAAACAACAAAAGTATAATAAACTGTGACCGGTGAGGTCAACCCAATCCTAGAGCTTTCTTAAGTCATGTATATTTATATGATTGTATATTTATATGATCTGGCTGTGAAAGTGAATTGATGAAAATGGGGTGGGGTGAGCATGTGGTGCAGATGAGTAAGAAGTTTAATCTTCTAAACTTCGATTCTGGAGCAAGTTTGGTGTATAATAAAAAGAAAATTTTCTTTTTCTAATTAAGGGCTAAAAAATTCAAAATGAGATACCAACTGACCCTGCCAACATAATCAATGGGGTGTTCATTGTTTCATGCAAATGGAAACTAGCAACTAAATCTTCATGCCATATATAATGTGAGAATATGAGAGAGAGAGAGAGAGAGAGAGAGAGAGAGAGAGAGAGAGAGAGAGAGAGAGAGAGAGAGAGAGAGAGAGAGAGAGAGAGAGAGAGAGAAAGAGAGAGAGATTCACCTTCAGTCCCAAAACTGACCATAAATCTTTCATTTGATGGCAATACAACTAAGAACTTTAGACACTTGAAAACAAGATGATTGTTCCATTCCGGAATGGAGATGGTATGATAAAGACTGACTGTTTTGGAAAGGAGGTAATATTAAGACTTTCATAATACACTTACAGTCAACTGTTATTTCAACAAAAGCAGTATATCAGTACATGCTTCACTACTGAAAAATATGTGGAAACCTTTTAAATAACAATTAAATCAAATGCCATTTATTTATCATAAACTGTATCATTAAAAGTTAAAGTAAAAATATCATATAGAGTTGGCAGATACTTTTAATTCTTTTCATTTTCATTAATTTTATTATCAAGAATGACCAAGTGAAGCCATTATATGAATTCAACTTTAAATAGTAAAAAAGTAGAAGCTTCATATAAAAATTGCATAAATCACATTTTATTTTGCTTTATATTATTATTCAAACAAAAGAAAATTATAATTTTTATGTGTACATTGATATAAACACCAAGAACATATTAATACATGTGTATTTTGGTGCATATTTCGTTGGTTTTTTTTTTTTCAGTGTATTTCAGTGTTTATAGTAACCACAGGTTGATGGCCTTGTTGTGCAATCAACATTTCATAAATAAAGTTTAAACTATAAAGACTATTTAATTCCAATAACTTTGTATGCACTTGCTTTGGAGTCCATAACAGTCGTCATCAAATCAGATTGAATTTATAGATTTAGATTAAGTCTCTGCACCTTAACTGTGTTTGCATACATCATGTGCCTGCGCATTGAAGATCTCATGAGAAGTCGTAAACTGAGGAAAATAATGGGGTGGAAAGTCGCGTGAGGGGACAGTTGACCGAAATTTAAAAACTCGTACGTAAAATTAAACCTACAGTGGCGGGTGTGGCTTATGTTTCCGACCTGGTTCCGATGGCAAAGGACGCGTCGGCTCATCTAAATATTTTGGGGAATGAAAAGAATTATATGTTGTTGGCTCTCGGTCCACTGATGTCCACATTTGTCTTGATTTGTTTCTGATAGCATCGAGTTCTTTCCCAAATTCTGGATCTGCATTTTTCTCAATATATTCCCTCATTTTTTGTTTGTCCAAGGGGTAGGCCGAATGGGCTCGTTTGAGCCTAGAGACAGGGTTTCCATAACCCGGCAGAATATGCGCCGTAGCCATTTGGTACGAGTCTGACACTCAAAATTTAAGCTGCAGTATATACTTCTTTTCCTGGCTTGCTCATTGTGCTGTTATTCAAATTAGAGAAGGACAGCATCTGTTTACATTCCCCAAGCAACCACAGGAAGCGGTCGTCATGCGGATTGTATCATATTTAACACTCTTGCTCATTTGAAGCTCATTGTTAGACAATGTTTTCTCTAGCTTCTTTAACACTATGATCAAGCACCGATTAGTCTGGTTCTTAAAACTGTGCAATCCTTTTTATATCAGTTTACCCAAGCTCGTATTCAGACGACGGCTTAGTTGGCCCACGCTTATTTTAACACAAAGAAAGGGCCTATAAGGCCCAGATTACGAACTGATTCGAACTAAATGCCCGGTTAATTAAGACCATTTGAAATTATGTCATGGATTTAAATGTGATAATTGCACTTGTTTAGCAAATTTTTTTTTTTAAATATTATTTTCCAAGAACGTTGTGTGTTTATATATATATATATATATATATATATATATATATATATATATATATATATATATATATGTGTGTGTGTGTGTGTGTGTGTGTGTGTGTGTGTGTGTGTGTGTTATTGAACAAAAATATATAATGAGAAAGCAATTTAATATATTTATTATGTGCTTTAAATTAAATAATTACTTTCAAATCTTTTAAAGATAATAATGGAAATAAGTTGGTTTGCTGGTTTAAGATTTTACTCAAAAGACAACAACCTAGTGTTAACAGTGAATATAACCTTAATGATGACAGCGAAGTGTGTTATACTATCACTGTACTTATTAACTCTTTATACAAACTTGGTGGGAGTTGGGGAGATGGGGTGGGGGTCAGGTATTTAATTTTTTAAATATAATGCAAATAAAGCACGACTGGCACGAGAAATTATTAAATATATTGGGTCCATTTATATCCATTATAATTTTGATACTGATCTGAGTTGTGTAAGTTAGCTCAATATTTTCTTCAGAGAAACATTGGAATGTTACTTTGTATTCACAAATCTAAATATGGTAACTCATCTATCTATCTATCTATCTATCTATCTATCTATCTATCTATCTATCTATCTCTCTCTCTCTCTCTCTCTCTCTCTCTCTCTCTCTCTCTCTCTCTCTCTCTATCTATATATATATATATATATATATATATATATATATATATATATATATATATATATATATATATATATATATATATATATATATATATATATATATATATATATATATATATATATATATATATTGCAAAGAGATTTATCACAATCTTCTTCTCATTTCCTGCTATAAGAAGGAATTAGTCATGTCTTAAGAACTGTTTTGGCCCTTGGAGAGAGAGAGAGAGAGAGAGAGAGAGAGAGAGAGAGAGAGAGAGAGAGAGAGAGAGAGAGAGAGAGAGAGAGAGAGAGAGAGAGAGAGAGAGAGAGAGAGAGAGAGAGAGAGAGAGAGAGAGAGAGAGAGCTAGCTCACACTATCTCTGTATCTCTTAAAATAATGTGTAACGCATAATGGTGTAGCTACGACTACATCTACATCTTGGAAAACTCTGGAAATGCGGTTATACACAGGATTTATGTAAAGAAATAACAGAAGAATCATTTCTAGTTTGAATCAAGCAGCCTGAATGTGCCAGCGACTTGGCCGCATATTTATACTAGTTCAAGACACCCCTTAACCTTTTTAGGTAAAGACCTGGACAAGGTGTGTCATGCTAGCACCATGCCTGTACCTCGTGGTCCAAACCAGAGATCCAGTTTATTTTAATGGAATCGTATATGTTCTTTTTTGCGTCATATTCTGCCTCATCAGCATAATGGCTGAAACCTAGCTTACTAAGTCAGACAGTAGGTTAAGAACTTTTGCCATTGAGTATTATTTTGTTGATTTGGCTTATATGTGTATAATACAAGGGCAGATTTGTACCTGTTTGTAAAGGTTATTTGTTGAGCTAGTTTACACATACAAGAATGAGATTTGTACTTGTTGTAAAGAAGCAATCCTTATGAAAACAAAATATACCTTTAATAAATAAAGTTACTCTGCATATATTTTAATGGAAAATCAAACTTTTTACATTATCTATGCTCATGAAGACAGCAATAACTACTAAACATAATCAGGCATAAGTAGTCCATTGTTTTTCTTATAATATTTCACGTCGATGAATGAGGCTGTAATTTGGCTGTTAGAGTTAAGGCATGGTTTTGGGTGTTCTGAGAGTTTGTGGTGGTTTTGGACATGGGCGCCGAATATAGGGACAACATGTTTTGGCCTATATCCGTTAAACTTATTAGCTCAGCAGTTAATTGTTTCCCATAATTCTGCGGGAGACCATGGTGTGGGGTGTTTCAAGGTAGTTTGGAGTGTTTCGATGGACCCTATTTCGATGTTTCTAGTAACACCCGTATTTTGGGCCGAATCAGCAACGGTCCGAATCTGCCATGGACAGAATTAGCCAGAATTAATAAAGTCATTTGTGCCATAAGATGAAAACGATGGCAAAGTTTGAATACTCGATTTAAAGATCGAGATCATGAGCTTAAATTAACTTTCCAATTTGCAGTTTGCAGATTGCGCATTTGACTCTCGGTACCTGGAGAACTCTCTCGATAAAGAATTCGCCTGAATGTATCTGGAGAAATTGCTCCAGGTTGGTTGGAGAAATCGCCCCAGATTGTCTTCACACACACACACACACACACACACACACACACACACACACACACACACACACACACACACACACACACACACATACATACACACACATTAAGAAGACATTGAAAACAGATCAAATACTATTGATTGTTGTTGATTATTGTTTCTTTTCAACTTAGTAACTTATTAAATGTATAAAACGCTAATATTTTTCTTTTTTTTAAAATAAAAGTTGGTTTAGTTTGCTTAACCTCTCTTGCCGATTAGTCGCATTGTTACATTTACTTTTCTAAAATATTACTATATACTTAGCCTAATTCCTCGTTTTAAATGCTGACGAACTGATTCTAAGGTAATGTATTTTATTTTCTTTGCCGAATGCATAAACCTTGCATGTTTGCAAAGACATACGCAGAATAGGCCAACATATTGTGAGTCATGAAAACACGGATACTATTTCATAATGGTATTGTTTTGAATAAAATGTTCCGACGACAATTGCGCGTTTCAAACAGTAATTATTTTAGTATATTTTTTTTTTCAATTAATTCTTATTAATTCTTAATAAAAGTTAATTTAGGGCATTCTCCGGTTTTTATAACTAACTAAGCATTTGACATAGTTAATGGGGTTTGCTGATGCAAATCTGTGAAGTTAGTGGACGAACAGATGGGGTGAAGCCTTTAGATAATCACCACGTATTCCAGTTATTCTAACCCAGGTTTGTTTCTGTTTTAAACAAAAGAGTATTCGATGATTTAATTTAGATCGTACTAAAATAAGTGGGAAAGATTAAATTCCATCGAAAATAACGAGGGCTCATTTAAAAAAATAGAATTTAAAAAAATAGTTACAATGAAGGGTATGTTTTTGATGAAGGGAGATAAAATGTATGAGGAAAAATATGAAAATTTAAATTAGTCTGATATACAATGGGGATGCACTGAATTTTTTTTTTTAACCCTGTAGGACACCACGTAGATAATTATAGTGACAGTACTAAACAGCATTAACAACAGCAAAATGATATTCCGCGAGGACTGGTAATAATAGTCAGACATATACAGAGCCTAAGTAAACACTTGTTATAGAAAAAGAAACATGGATTGTATATTCAAATTTCAGTATGAATTTTAATCACCAAGAATTATACTTAGTTATACTTATGCTTATAGTTGCTTAATAGAACAATTCAAGAGGCGATACAATAAAGCAATAACCACCATGGAGAGACAAACCCCAATATCGTATATATGATCTTTTCTCCAAGGGACGAGTTATTCTCGAGGACCTGCATTCATATCAATCAATTTTTTCAATTCGCTCGCTTCAGATTGATCATTGGAAGTTTGTATATGAGCATTCGAAATATTTTCACGTTTAGGCCTTGCGAGGTATCTTAATTACTCGAAGTGGGGGTGAGCGGGTTTGTCGTTTCGTGGGTGAAGAACTTGACTGCACGCAATTTAGATCGTTATTGCTTTGTATGTGATTCAAAAGTATCTTCTGATAGACTATCTTCATTTCGCGAACTATAATCTTTTTAGCGCTAGATATTTCTATTATAGCCGAACTGAATGCACGTCGGAGGTATAACGGTACCAATTGTACAACCCTAGGTGGGTGTAGATTAAAGAGTAGAAACATCACATTGAGAAATAAACAATACAATTAGCTTTGATTGGTGCATTATGCAAGAATTGTACATTTTTTTAGGCTTAAAAAAAGTTTAGCATCATGGGAGATCATGTTAATTCATGACTACATCATATTTTGTCTTTTTTGTTAAAATTTTTTTAACATGGTACACATGGCTGAAAATGTGTCTGAGCAGCAGATAGGGTGAACAGACCACATTTTTGTAGAAGCAATACAACTTCCAGTAACACTAGTGTCAGGATCTATATTTTTTTTTCTTCCTTGTTATTTGAACTGTTGTGGTTTTTGTTTTTGAAGTAATTGTAGATGTTGTTATGGTGGTCGTGGTTGTAACCATACAATATAGTTATCTATCTCATTGATAAACTCAATATATCTTGGATCACCATTTCGGGCCTGATCAACTCCGTATAATATGCGAAATATTCATTTGTACCAGTCTTCAATGCCTATAGAACGACCACGGTACTCGGGTTTCAGAAATTGTTCTTTATTATTAAAAATTTTCACGGTACTTGTAGCTAATCGTTTTATTTTTTTTTTGTCGTTCCAGATATCAGTAATAGTATTTTCAGCAAATTTATCAATCATCGCAGTTTTAACTGTCTTGTTTTGGTTCTCTTTCTTGTTCTAGTTTTGGTTCTGGTATACATACCTTTATGTCACCTATTTCAGCACGAGCTTGGTCCATACCCTCAAGTATTTCTTGCATTGGTTGAGCAGCAGCTATTTCACAAGGAAGTTCTCGAAGAATCTTTTTGTTATTTTAGTTTTTTTCTATTATTTTTCCAGTTGCTTTATCGGTTTGCTTTAACGTGGAAGATGACCTTTAGTAGCTTCTGTAACAGGTTTAAATAATTGTTTTGCATCATCATCATCATCATCATCATCATCATCATCATCATCATCATCATCATCATCATCATCATCAGTCCCATAGTCGGGTAGACCGTTGGGGCACCACACAAGACCGAACAACCAGCTTCTTCCGTTCCGCTCTATTTTCCGTCTTTCTCAGTGAGTCGCTCAATGTCAAGCCTGTCCACTCTCGAATGTTGTTTTCCCACCTCTTTCTCTGCCTGCCTCACTTTCTTCTTCCTTGTACATTGCTTTGCAGGATTGTCTTGGCAAGTCCTGATGATCGTGAGACATGCCCATACCACTGCAGTTTATGTTTTTCCACTGTTCTCAGGAGGTCTTCGTGAGGTCCAATGGCTTGTCTGATTCTTTGCCGTATTTCTTCATTGGTGTGACGGTCTTTGTATGAGACGCCGAGGATCTTTCGGAAGCATCTCATCTTTGTGGCTTGTATCCTTTTCTCTAAGTCATCTGTTATGGTCCATGCTTCACAGGCGTAGAAAAATATGGAGATAACCAGTGAGTGCATCAGTCTGACCATTGAACTGAGTGCGATGTACTTGCCGTTCTAGATGGGCTTCAGTTTTGGCTTTGATCCTTCATCTGTTACATCCCCCCCCCCGATACTTTAAGTATCGGAAGGTAGGGGAATTGTTATGTACCTTCTGTAAATTCCACCTGAGACTCCTGACGCTTTTGTAGTTGTTGCTTGACATAATCACGGACGGGTAGATATGTTTTAATTGCCTTAGTTGCTGTCGAGCTAGTTTAGCTGTGAGAGGTTCCATTATTGATATAATAATGATTTAATTACAGCAGCAGAGAGGGTGACGACTAATAGTGAGTGTCAGGGTAAGTAATAAACAGGAGTCTGCAGTTTTATCAATAAAGCACGACGAAATTTCTGACAACATGAAATCACCTTAACGATATTAAAAATAAACACAAGGAATGCAACGGTGACCACAACCCTCCGCTCGATTCAACATTTCTCACCCATCTTTTATCGCTTCAGAATCCTAAGAAGACTGAAAAACTATACTAATACCGTTAAGATGATTTCATGTCAGAAATTTCGTCGTGATTTGTTGATAAAACTGCAGACTCATGTGAGAAACAAACACGCAAAAAATGAAAACACACACGTCAAAAATAAAGTAACAAAAGGAGCTAACTCAATTAGAGAAATCTCAGACGGTTAGAGGTTTCGGTTTGACCTTATTGACCCTTACTTTCAACCTTTGTAGGAACCTTATAATTCGCGAATAGACTCTTCCAAAAAAAAAAAAAAAAAAAGAGCACAATCTCCGCTTCTCTGTTGTGACTAGACAACTCTTATTCCAACAGAGTTATCTCTCTTAAGTGCAATTATATACCTGCTTCTATCCTTGTCAACTTGACAATCTAACATTGTTCTCTATGACAGCATGTGACATGCATGCTGAGGTAGGATAGAAAGTATATTTATTTCACAAAACATTAGCATTGGAAAAACAATAGGTACCGTGACACCAGGAAAATAAACTATAACGGACATGCGCAAACGGAATAAACAGGCATCAGTTGGGGAGGACGTTCGTCTGCAGGAACATTTGACTTAACCCTGAACGTAGTTTTTAAGTCTTTCGCATCACCAGGCCTTGCCGAACATGTGACAGGAATATTGTATATGTTTATGTAATAACATTTTGATGAATGCTATGTGTTAGATAAAGGGAAAGATTGGGCTTTTGAAAAGTAATTACACATATTCGTAATGATACTTAATTTCGTTTGTATGTCACACCTTTCCGTGTTTGCATAAGGTTTTGCATTATGTAATGTAATACATACATTTCTTGCATACTGGCTGGAAAATAGTATCTGACCGAATTTCTAGACTACGTCTTTGTATAATTACTGGATAACCATGTAATTCATGCATTTAGGAACATATCAGTACTATATAGTACTATTATGATAGTACTAATAGTAATATTATAGTCTGATGCTACATCCCTGTTTTTTATTACCCCTCTACCGATTTCAATAACTAAAACGTTTAACGTGATAAAAAGTGCACAGAACTAAGTCAACTGAATCATTGATTTATAATTTCTAACCTGTGATCAGAATGGCACTAATACTGGTATCCCCTTGCACCTTTCATGCTTAACAGTATTTCCATACTAAGACGACGCCATATTCCTTACACTATGGGGTAGTTTATTTCCATCCGACAGCATAATGACATAATTCATCATATTCGGTAACTGCCAGATAATTCCGTAAATTATCATAACCTTGAGTTTGTAATTATTTTCCTTTGCACACATAAACATATTAATGAAACCACTTGTTAAATTTTTTTCTTCTCATTCTTTTCCTTTGCTTGATTCTACACTGTAGATATCAAAAACAGATGACATATGTATGTACATCTTTAGTCATATATACATCCCATTGCTGAAAATGGACTTGTCCAGGAACTGGAAATGGGTCTTAGGCATGTCCGTCTATAATATTGACAACTTCTGTTAAGCATGAAACTCAAAGACAATGATGGTGTTAAGGCCATTCTACTCACAGTCTGTTTAGAAAATATAAATCAGTGAATGAATTGACTAAGTTCTTTACACTTTTTATCAAATTAAAGGTTTCTGTTATTGTAATCAGCAGGGTTGAACAAACCAACAGGTTATTAGGCTCATATTATTATACCTTTAGTCCTACCTTAGGCTACGACATCGTAGCTAAGAGAACCATAGACCAGCAAGTGGGTCTCTGCTTTTTTTTCTGTTTTCTGACAGCTGCAGAAAACATTTTTAAACAGAGCAATTATGTTGATAACTGGATATTTTTCATGCACATTAGTGTTTTTAATTCTAGTTAATATTACTGACTCTTCTGGGGTGCCAAGTGGTCTAAAGCACTCTCCATTACAGGTCATTGCCATCTCACCATCTCTCTGTGTGGGTTCGAATCTCGGATTAGGCCAATGTGGGTATGTGAGAAAGCTTGCCAGTAGCTTCTCATGGGTCGGTGGGTCTTTCCGGGGTTTCCCTGGGTTCTTCCTCCATCATTAATACTGGCCACCATGCATAGCCTATCATGTGCTGAAAAATGGAGTTAAGCCCTACAACAACAACATTACTGACCCTTCTACTGGAAAAGTAAATATTCAGACTTAAGATAATATTGATAGGATTCAAGTTTTCATAACAGTTACAATATGTATGTAGAAGGCACATTGCAATGGGAAGTCTGAATGAATAATTTAAAATTTAAGTTTATGTTAATGCATTTTTATATTTAAGATATTTGTAGGATTGGATATTGACCAAGATCCATGCATGTGAATGAAATCATTGTACATCTGATTGGCTAAGATTCTTTTCATATTTCTTATCCAATGTTGATCAAACCTGGAATATGTGCATATGCCAATAACATTGTTGTTGTAGGGTGTAACGCCATTTTAATGGTGGAAGAAGATCTCAGGAAAATCCCAGAAAAAAAAACTACCAATCCATGTGAAGCTACTGGCAAACTTTCTCACATACCCACATTGGCTGAGCCCAAGATTTGAACCTATTGAACCTACGCAGACAGAGATATGAGACTGCAGTGTTCTGTAACAGTAAGCGCTTTAGACCACTTGGCTACTTGGGGATCCGATGAGTTTAGTAATGAATGAAGTGCAGAATTGAGATAATCTTGCATCTGACTGGCTGAGATTATTGAGATTATTACTAATGGTATTTCTGATCTGATGTTGATCAAACTTGAAACACAAGCTTACCGTATATCAATAAGATCTTGGATGACTTTGATAATCCGCACATATTTGTGAGTGTGAAGGTTGCTTTCACTATGAGGTTTTGGTTCTGGGGCATTGGGTGTGGGGTGCTTTCAATATTTTATTTAAATTATTGTAGAAGTTCCATCCAGGCTTGATTTTGGTTGGAAGTTGAATTAGTGAATGTTATATGTACTGCTCCAAGCCCCCAATCGGCAATGCTGATGGCTAAATGATTAATGATACAAAAAGGGGGAAGTTAATAAATAACAATTTAATAACAATTAAATAGTCACATTTGACATTTCCTAAGTATACTTCTTCTGCTCGACTCTTTAATAGTCTATCACATCAATTGATTTATAGTGTGAGAGATTTCCACCTTTGTGTTCTACTCATCTGTATATTCTTCTCTATCTCCTAATTCATTCTTTTCCTCACTGACTTCCTCCAAGTTCCTTCTACTCCTCTTCCTCGACTCCTCTACTCAACAATTCTCCTCCTCTATTTCCTTCTCCAGAAGACTACTTTTCCTCCTCATCCACCTTCTGTCCACCTCTGTCACCTCCACTTTGTCGACTCCAACTGCACTGCCACTCTCACTTCTGTTTCCCTCTTAGAGTCTCAGGATTACTGAACTTGAACAGGAAGTTCTGTCTCCTGAAAAGCTTTCTGTGAAAACACAAGAATGGTACAATATTTTCCTTAGCGATTACATCTCACACTACACACAGCCTATCATCAGCTAACAGCTATTTAGTTTCTCTAGTCATGCACGCATTCATTCACACCAAAATATGCATACATTCTTTTATGGTAAAACACAACATAATAAACACAACATAATAAAAGCACAGTATCAATTACTCGTATATATACAACAATAAATTGCTTCACATCAGTAACTCCCCGCAATTCTATTACACAAACCAATAGCACTACAATCAGATGCATCTCTTTACATTACAATTCATACAAAATATACAAATATTTAAATATCCATGTTCTGATATATTCACACATCTATTCTAACTAATCTTACATCAATTATTACCCCAAACTCCAGTTCAAACATGTGTAAACTCTAACATAACACATTACTAAATGTACTGATTACTGCGAAGTAACCTACCAGCGAATTTCAAAATTAATCTACATAATTTTCTAGGTAAACTCAAATCCATATCTCAAATACACATATAAATGAAACACTAGAAGGTAATTCTATATACTAAAATAATCCCAGTAATTAAATATACATTAACATACTACAAATAATTATAAATATGACACCATACTGTTCTGACCTTTTCAAAGCTTTTCTTTTATTTGGGTTTATTGATGAGTGACATTCATACATAGTAATAATGTGATGATGCATCTAATTGGAAGTTTGGGAGATATTACATAATCCTACTTAGTAACTGTAAGTTATGTAAGAAAGTTTTGGAATGGGGCTGATTTTCAGCTGCATAGTGGGACTAGAAAATTTATATCTGATTTAACTAAGAAATTTTCGTTTCTATTTTATGTATGTCTATTGCCATACATCTACATCTATATTAAGCCACACATAAACATCACATAAGTTGTTATGTGTTACAAAAACACCTGTAAAGCACCTGTCGTTATGTCTTGATTAAATTCATGTAATACATTTCAATGAAATTACTATTAAAAACAAACTGGATGCATTGTTTTATATAAAGTATCTGATAGCTATGACTATATCCCCAGTGCACTCATTGGAAGTTGGCACAGAGCTGCTATAATAATTTCAATACACATTGTAGGCCTCTATTTTAAATCGATTGTTGCAATTTTCAAGTTGGTGTTTTCTCTGTACATTTGTTGTATTGAAATATACTTTTTTGATTTGCCTGATACTTTAAAGGACAAAAATATGGCTCTTACCAGATTCTTTGGCATCTTTGAAGATTTTCATTGCTGAGGCCGCAAAAATATAATTTGTGTGCAGATAAGATGTGTTATGTTGCATTGTTATGCAAAACAACAAGTTTTGTACAGTTGACCTTGAAGGGGCATCCTCTACAGTAAGATGGATCTTGCAGCTCATAAACATCTCATTTAAGACTGCTGGGGATTGAACATCAAACATATTTCTAATTTATTATGTACCCAGATTTGGGGTATACAGTGGGATCTGGCAAGTGGTAGGGTTAAATTATGTGAAAATGGTATATATCTTCTGGATATTTGTTTAACTGTTGAACCAGCTTATAATGCAGGGTCATGTGTGGATTTCTTTTTCTGTTTTGTCTAAGAATTACCCACAAAATTGATCTCTGTACAGTTTGAAGATAATTGCAAAAAAACATGTAAATGAAACATTTTGGTATCACTTGTGTTATTATCAAAAGCAGCTGTTAGTGTCTTTAAATTAAAATCAACATCATACAATTTACAAATCTTACGAAGTCCTATATTTTTTTAAAATTTGCTTCTCAATAATCTACCATATTTGTTGGAAAAAACTTTCATTCACTGAGCACTCCCATCACTAACTTTAATTGCATTTTTTGATCTGACCTTTGATTACTTGGATTTATTTCTGATTAACATTTGAAACTTTATTTATGATTCTTACATAATACTGTTTATAAGTCAATTGAAATGAATTGATCTGGCACACTAATGGTACCCCTAGGTCATACTCTAGGATTTGCATACCATTTAAACTGTTCTTTATTCACACCACTTTATTTGATTTGATACAAAAACATAATTAATATGATAATACAAGAAAATCAACTGTTAATTGATCATTATAATGATAAAAAAAACAGTATGCAAATTGGAGAGAGATCAAAATACAATTGTCACTTTATTAGGTTTTAACAGAAATGCTTGCAGACATTGCTGTGATTGTAGATTGATAATTTTCATATTTGAATACAAAAGGACATAATGTGTATACAGTAAGGTTATTGCATTGAAATTGATAACTAAGACAGGAATTTTACTTTTTCTATGGATCAAAATTTCATGATTGTTATGGAATGAGCGAAAAATTTCTCTGTTACTTGAAATTGCAGCATCAATATTTAACCTATAGAACAATAAATACAAAATATAGTTTTGATGTTGAATTTTATTATTTCACAAAATCAATGTCCCTAGTTTTCAAAAATATGTGAATCTTGTTTTGTTTGGAGTAAATAAAGAATCAGATACTTGTATGTCCAAATTCATGTGCAAAAAGCAGTGATGTAATTCACATTGTCTTCAGTTATACACATGTGTTGAAACCTTTTAGTGTAATATTTTTAATGAAACATCAGTGGATGGTTATCCTGAAAATATAGATACAGGAAAGCAAACAACTTCATTACAAAAGCTTTTCTTAACAGATATCTCAGCATGATTATAAAATAAATTTTATACCACTAAACTGTCCCTCCCCCTTATTCTTTTCAGTGTCAATATCCAGCCAAAGTGAATTCCCATTAAATTGTCAAAGTCTGTTGGTAACTTTCCTTGTTGCTTATACTGCAGTCAGTGCATTTGAACCCCACTTTGCACAAGTTCTTGAGGGATAGGTTTATAATGGAATTAAATGAAAGTAAAGGAGTCCAAACAATGCAATAAAAAAATGAGAAAGGGTAATTAATGAACACAAGTAACACAAGAAATGCTTCATAGTTTTCCTTAATTTCCATTCATAGATCAGCGAAAATAATCGTTGAAATTGCATTGTTCCACTGAGTATACAGTAGTCTACTTGGATTAGAAACCCTTTTGTTTGTAGCTGTTCCTTGACTTGAGTACTGTTGGGCAAAAGAAAGGTTTCCAGTCAGTCAACTGTCCCAGTTTTTCATTGCTGACTGTAGTGCTTTTATCCTGCCAAGGTAAAAAGAAAAATTAAAAAACTAAACTTCCCAAAATTAATTTGTTCACCTAATTGAGCTAGTTTTGCCCAGTACAATTGAAACATTTAGTACTTTATATATATATATATATATATATATATATATATATATATATATATATATATATATATATATATATATATATATATATATATATATATATGTATACACACACAGACACACACTCACACATTAAAAGAAACATCTAACTACACTAATCTTAAAACCAGTGCAATTGGAGATACAGACAAGTTAATTTTTTTCCCTTATGTAAATTCACTACAGAAGATGAATTATCCCATTATATTGTACATTTCTTTATGTCCTTTCTCATGCACAGCTTCAATTTTAGTTACAGACACAGAAGATTTGAGAAAGAAAGAAAATGACAGCTATCAAACATACTTTACAGAAGGATCTGTTCCAGCCAAATGAAGAAAGACTGGTGGCCTTTGTCCATGTAACAAAGGCAGGAAAGAAGAAGAGAAGTAGCTTTTTGTGTGCAACTTGTGAGTATTTTTATATCTTGAGTTTAATTACCAATTGAGAATATTAATTATTCTATAATTACTGATTGTCCAATCTTTTTTTCTTAACATGCACTGCATGTTTCCTAACCTAATGCACTGTGCTCTTTATAGCTATTACCCTGTTTCCTAAATTAATTTACTGTATGTACTCTTTATAGCTATTACCCTGACTGTTTCCTAACCTAATGCACTATACTCTTTATAGCTATTATCATGATAGTGTTTCCTAACCTAATGCACTGTACTCTTTATAGCTATTACTTTAACAGTTTCCTAACCTAATGTACTGTACTCTTTATAGCTATTACCCTGTTTCTAAACCTAATACACTGTACTCTTTATAGCTATTTCCCTGACAGTGTTTCCTAACCTAATGCATTGTACTCTTTATGGCTATTACCTTGACAGTTTCCTAACCTAATGTACTGTACTCTATAGCTAGTACCCTGTTTCCAAACCTAATACACTGTACTCTTTATAGCTATTTCCCTGACAGTGTTTCCTAACCTAATGCATTGTACTCTTTATGGCTATTACCTTGACAGTTTCCTAACCTAATGTACTGTACTCTATAGCTATTACCCTGACAGTGTTTCCTAACCTAATGCACTATACTCTATAGCTATTTCCCTGACTGTGTTTCCTAACCTAATGCACTGTACTCTTTATAGCTATTACCTTGATAGTTTCCTAACCTAATGTACTATACTCTTTATAGATATTAACCTGACAGTGTTTCCTACCCTAATGCACTGTACTCTTTATGGCTATTACCATGACAGTGTTTCCTAACCTAAAACAGTAGAAAAAATGTAGTTTCTTCATGCAAAGCAAATCTCATCCTTAACAAAACTGAGCATGCAAAAAAAGGTTGAATGCCAACAAAATCAATCACATTTTATTTCTGCAGATGCAAAAGTCTGCTGCAGCCACAGGTACTTGTATTTGTTAGTGAAGAAGAAAAACTGCTGACTACACCCAGTCCTATTCTACAATTTTCTTTTCACTTACACAAGGTGATAAACTTGAGCAGTTTGAAATCTGTCCCATTCCTCATTCTATGCTTATTTAATTTATTCCATCAGCACCTTCATACATTGGTTAGATATCTCTGCATAAAAAAAGAAAATCCAAATTGTTTCCTTATGTACAATTAGGGAGAGATGATGACAAGAAATTATCTTAGGTGAGATCTGCCCTTTATAAAAAAAAAGGGTTGAGGAAGAAATGGTCATAGGTCACTATTTATCTAAACTTCAATATTGGTCTCTTTCTTTCTTCTCCACGTTCTTATAGTATACTGATGTCACTTCTAGTTGTATAACCTTAATCCGTTAATTAATTCTGAGCATACTCTGTTCCTTTTCTTTGTATCAATATTGTTCTGAGCTGCCTTCTGAAAGGGCATTTACATATTAGCTTGCTTTGTTAGCTTGAATATGTTGGAAAATTGGTCATTGTGACTGTTATGCAGAATTTTCCAGAGATCGAATATTATCTTTGGATACATGTGCTCCAAAATAGGATTGTTTACTAACATAACCTTCCTTTGTCAAATAAGTAGTTTATTGACTACTATGTCAAATTTCCTATCTGTTCCATAAAGATGTATAAGAGTATTTAGTCCATCAAAGCTTGTGCAGACAGGTATTAAAATAAATATCTTTACATGTATATGGTTTTATAGCATATGATTTACAGGGCGAATTTTGATTAGTGAAACAAATGAAATTTGCATTATGCTTTTAAATTGCCTGTATTTTAATTAGGCTTAGTATTCTGACATTGGTACATTTAATTTTGAAATACCACTGAAAGGGTCATGCAAGATATATATTGTCCATCAAGCATGCATATCTGACTTGTATTTAAACCATTTCAGGTGCAAAATCTCTCATTGGTATCAACATTAACACTTTCTCAGCTCCAATAATCTGATACACTCATAACTTCAAAAATTATTGTGATCATCACTGTCATCAGCAAGTATTTGCCAAACAAAAACATAATGAATCACACTGTGAATCAGACATTTGGGGTTTTCTAGGTAGCCTGATTTTAAACACACATTTGTAAAACTTTTTTCATGAGTGGTTCAAGCTACGCTGTAATTTTTATTCCAGAGAACATTATTCTAAGCAAATTTAGTTTCACAACCATTCATGTCACACTTGAAGAACCCATATGAAGAACAATTGCTACCCGAAAAATAGATGTCCTGACAAGAACAGTTAAATAAAAATTGTATATGTTAACAAGCACATTTTCATGCGTGGGACTTAGAACAAATTTGCAGAAGTTTTCGCATTTTAGTTCTCCAAGCGCATGAATGTGTACAAATTTTGCACAATTAGTGTGATAGCACACCCTGACAGCAACTCCAACACAGACTTTCAACATGGTATTCTTTCCACTTCTGCTTTTAGCCAGCTGGTTATTTTGGCATTTCCTTTTGTTTACAATTTGCAGATTTGTCCCTTGTATTCTGATAGGAGGCCAGGTAATTGTTTAAACAATGAAACTGGCTTAAGAAAAGGGATTTTTGGCCCCCAAAATTGATATTGGACTGACCAACCATTGACTATCATTGTCAATTAAGGGGTGAACACTGACTTGCTTGAATAGCACAATTACTGTAACCAAGTAATCATGTACTTATTTATGGTCTTTTACATCAAAGCAAATAACATCTGAGTTTTAAGGTATTACATTTATTTTGAAAGCATTTTTTTTAAAATATCTTTGTTGTAATTTGGAAGGATTCTTTAAGTTTACCACAATGGTGCCTGTAATTTGAATCCAAGGGTGGTACTGCATTTAAAGTCTTCAGTGTACATGAAGTGACACCATGATGCAAGCATGCTCACTAAATGCAAGTGTTATACCAAATGTTATTGTTGATCATTGTTGTCATACTGGATCACATTATTAGTGAATTAGGTATTTACCTTTTCAAGGCAAAATATTATTGTAATTATTTGTGCATTGATATAATATTCTACTGCAATAATGCCTAAACAAAGAATAATAAACTGAAGACAAAAGAGATAGGTCAGAATACTCACTAGGATTTTAATACTTGGAGACCAGGACTCCTAACTTACAAAAAATAGGAGTCCCAGCAAAAAAAGTTGCAGTCCTGTCCCAGAAGCAAGTTGAAGTGGATGAATATCCATTAAAATGCCAGGAATAAACAGTGACACAATATTTTCAGTTTTATTTATTGGTACTTATTTATTATTCTCTAAACAAAAAGTATGTATTAAAATTGACATCATGTTCAAATATCTTATTATTAACTACAATATAGTTCACTTTCTTATATGTCACATTTCACAAAATTTTTTGATGCTTGGCTTTGGATCATATTTCTCCACTCTAGATCCCTCTTCTTTAAAATGCATCAATTGTGTTAAGGTCCTTCCCTTCATCTTGATTTTGTTCTGCACACTAAAGCCTCTCTGGAACGTTTTGGATGTCACTGGTTTATTATTGAATCAAATGTTAAACTATCAATTGTTTTATATACATTGCAAGATATTTCGGTAAAAGTGGTAATTTTAGAAAAAGGTATTTTGTCAAATACTTTTCATTAATGCTTAATTTAAAAAAGAAAATTATGTAATTTGAGTCAATATTTTAAATTTTTTTAAAAAAATTAGTGCGCTCTTTACAACATGATAATGTCCATAAAAATATAAATTTTTTTAAAAAGAATTCTGCCTATCACTTTAATTACATAGTATGTTAATTTATAAATTATGTAAAATTATAAATGTTCTTAAATTTATTGTAATGAATGAGTGCTTAAAACAAGAATTACTGACTGACTTGACATTTTGTTATAAGTTACAACAGTTATTACTATACATCTCAACAAAGTCGGAAGTCATTCACCCTTGGTCAGGGTGCAGTTTAAAAAGTAAATGCACACATATACCCCTTACATAACAGAAGTTATAACACTTTTAGTAGTAAGGAAAGCTAGAAAGAAAAAAAACTATTACTTACATGTTGAACAGTTGATTTGCATTATTTTGCATGATGAGCCTCTGCAGCAAGTAGGTGGTCTCTAGATGTCTCATGCCTAGAAAATGTGGAACTTTGCAGATTTGAAGAACCAGTAGTTGCCATTGAGTTTAATTTCCCACATTCTTTACACTGCTGGCATATAGCTCTTGTTTGTACATCAGAATGAATTTTGTCAATCCAAGGAAAGTTTTGGTTCCAAATGCTAAGGCATCACATACTTTCTTACACTTGTCTACTGTCGCATCCGAACTATCCAAACTATCAGTTCTAGCAACTTTAGCACAGTTCTGAATCTCATTGAAATCTTTGTCATTTTTCCGTTTAACTCTAAAATACTTGTCTAATTTTGCAAACAGCATTTTGTCTGGTCTCTTGATATTAAGTTAACAATATTTATACGGCTACAAACGGAAATGAAATTAATAATAGTGATTGCTCTGGGCTTTGCTAATTTCGCAAATTGCGATTTTGTTTTCTTTATTGGTGACAAAATATAAAGTAAATGTATACATATACTCCTTACATAACAGAAGTTATAACACTTTTAGTAGTAAGGAAAGCTAAAAAGAAAGTGAAAACTATTACTTACATATTGAACAGTTGATTTGCATTATTTTGCATGATGAGCCTCTGCAGCAATTCCAATCTGATATTCATTTCTGCAGGAAAAACAGCAGTGAGAAATCTGAAAGCTTGCATTTTACTCATTTGGATATCAGTTAACATTTTTACTTATTTAGAAGCCAAGTCCAACTGCAACCAGTATAAACTATGATCTGCAGGCAAATCATGCACAGGCAGGTCAGGGTCTGTGTTGTTTATTTAGTTGATTATTCCTAGCAAATTGTATGGATCTAGGTCTGCTAGTGTGTTATGAGATGGCAGATCTGAGTCTGTGAAGTTGACTCAACTTACAGGAAAGTAGATACAGCAGTTTGAATTTTTTATTTATGAAATTAAAATGTTTTTTTTTAATCCATATAAACAGTGAGTGTTGCAGAAGGAATGAACCAGACAATGGTTTACCAAGTAAAGAAAGCAGAAAAAGGAGAAGTCTACAAGAAAAAGATGACTCGCTACCTGAGGGATCTCAAAGTAGTTGATGGAAAAGATGCCAGAAAAGTAATTTCACTTTTCTTATCTAGGGTTGCCAATCAAGGATAAAACTTGCATCTGTAATGTAATGTATCTGTGTCCCAACAGGAGAACTTGTGGAAATACTTTGGATTCAAAGATTTGGTAACTGAATGCTGATACAGATGTAGAAGTGGCCAGTGACAAAACGAAGGCATGAACGATAGCCTTGTTTTTGTATAGATTTAGGAAATAGGGCATAATATCTGTGTAAAAAAGACATACAGGCATACATATTCTTATTGACAATATGGTTATTTATTCCATTTTTGTCTTCTTACATGAAAAACAATATAAAGTTAGTGATTTTCTGGTCCTGTTTTTGGGCCAGAGTTTGGCCCAGTTCCTAGCACAAAAAAACCTGTCAAATTTTCCCAAATAAAGAAGTCTTCCAAAATTTCTGATAGCCTGTCTATAAAATTACCATAATGACTATACTAAGGGATCTAAAGAGTCAATGTAAGGCTGTTTAATTATTCAAATATTTATGGATCCTTTATTGGTAAATTTGCATCAGTTAATAGTTTGTAAAATAAAACATGCAGGACTTCCCAATTCAGCCTTTGTATGCATAACAATTTTGAATTCCAAGACACTCAGATCGCATTTTGAAAATGTTAGAAAAACCCCAACAGTTGTAGTTATCTTTGTCTTTCAGAGTATGGATACCATAGGTAACACTGCTGAGTCTTTGTACATATCACCCTTGATAACTAACACCTTGATAACTCACCCACTTACAGTGCAGGGTCAGGTGTGAACTCCTATTTTTTAAAAATAGAATATACAAATAAAAATCTTAATCAAAATTGGTTAATCAAACATGGATGTATCACTTATTTTATCGTCAAAAACAGTTAATAGGACCTGGAAATTTGAATCAACATCATAAAATTATATCTGGGACCCTGAATGGCCAAGTGGTCTAAAGCGCTCTCTATTAAGGATCACTGCCATCTCACCTCTGTGTGGATTCGAGTCTAAGATTCGATGAATGTGGATATGTGAGAAAGCTTGCCAGTAGCTTCTTGTGGGTCGGTGGTTCTTTCCGCGGATTTCGCGGTTTCTTCCTCCACCATTAATACTGGCCGCCATATATAGCCTATCATGTGCTGAAAAATGGCATTAAGCCCCACAACAACAGCAACAAATTATATCAACTCCTAATAAGTAATATATTTTGTTTCATGGTATTTCCAAACAACCTGCTTAGTACCCTGTAAATATTGATATTCAACTAAATTTTATCAATGAAAATGTCACTTCTGTTGGAGGCAGTATTTTAATAAATAATCAATTGACCGTAACAGTTTTGTCTTAAAGCATTTTGCTGAAAATTAAGTACCGACATTGTTTTGAGATGACTTTTGGAGGTATTTTTGTTATTGTTGCACTGAATTAAAAGCTGACCTCCTTTGTATTATCATGTTAATTGCATCTTTTGTACCAAATAATAGAGGTTGAATAAAAGATAAGCTAAAAGGCATGCACATACTACATGTGTAAGCTTTCGACCCTGGTCATAAATTGGTTGATCTTATTCCAGTTCATTAATTGAATGCAGTTATAAATATTATTGTGAATGTAATATAATTATTCTACCTTAAATTAACCTACTGATTCATAAATATGATCACAGATAGCAAGGCAACCAAGAGAAATGAAAGCTTCATCAAATCAAGAGCTTTGTTTCACAGATAAAATCATTGTGGAGAAGCAAGTTTCAGAGAATTGCTGAATTGGCACTTTGAAATATCCTCAAGGATGAGGAGAAGTATCACTAATATTTGAAATGAAATCTCAGCAGAAATATTTTTCTAATTGTGCAATAAAAATATTTGATGCAAATTATTGTTTACTGAAATGATTGTCGCTTGTTTGTGGTAAAATGTGGTGTTTCATCAGTTAGTTTGGTATTGATGTCATATATGAAGCAGGTAACTGGACTAATCAACAACAACATAAAGCAGTGATGTAATACACAGATGTTTTCGTTTTACATGTGAATGTTGTTTGAAGCTAGTTGGAATAAAGTTAACAATGTTTTGGATGTTGGGCATCTTGAAATTTATACAGAATTACAAACAACTTCATTATGAAAAATGCTTTATTGACAAGTAATCCCCCACCCATTGTCCTAATGTTTTCTTGATGTCTGGCAGGTACGGGATCCCACATTTTCGTGAGATCCCTCACTTATAGTGTGATCTATGTTTTTGGACCCCATTTCACATGAATTATCAAAGGAGATGCATAGTTAACATTATCAAAAAAATTGTTGTATAGAGAGCTATCTCAGACAGTCTTAAGATTCAGTAGTTATAATTGTGTTGAGCAGTTTTAGTCATTGATATTATTATGATTATATTCAGCTTCTGCATTTAGCTACATTTCTCTGTGACTTTTACGTTGTTTAATTGAACTCCTTAAAATTGTATTTGGAGCTATCATTGTTACATTAGTAACCTTTGTATCTTCATTTCTTACGTTACATACCATGGTACATTTTCACTGTACTGATGCTTTGGTAGTTTCTGTAAATACTGCAATTCCTTTACACAGGGAGTCAGTCATTTTGTAAGCTTAATCATCCCATTTCAGGTACTTTTTAGATGACAACCTGTATAACAATTAACAAAACATAGGGAATTCATCTGCTACAAGGTACTGACAATTTTAATTTTCATTGGGTGGGATGCAATTTCATTTCAGGACAAGCAGAGGTATTTTATTATATTTTTACCAGAAGGTTATTATTTATAAATAATATTGTGGATATAATTTGATGTTATACTTTTAAGTCAA
Organism: Potamilus streckersoni; assembly: GCA_016746295.1. Taxonomy (NCBI): domain Eukaryota; kingdom Metazoa; phylum Mollusca; class Bivalvia; order Unionida; family Unionidae; genus Potamilus; species Potamilus streckersoni. Next base: position 929,752 of record JAEAOA010002352.1, on the reverse strand, counting down.
AGCAAGATATTTTTTTCCATCTATGTGCCAGAAATGTGAAAATAAAATAAATCCAAACTGTAGAAAATTAAATTGTTGGTCCTAATATGATTGCATTACTGTAGTACGTATCACTATATGCTGCAAAATACAGTGGTATACCATGGTACAAATTTTTCATGGTACCCATCTCCATACAGACTCAGCTTTTGGTCAGTTGTATGATATTCTACCCTGTTCTAGCATTATTTAACTCCCTTAACATTTTAATGACCTGTCTTCTACAGGAAACAGCTGACTTTGACTTGCACTTTGAGAAGGTCTACAGATGGACTGCCAGCAGCATTGGGGAACGGGATAACTTCATTAAATATATCTGGAAGGTAGGAATTTTATATACAGTGTAGACACAAGAGTAGGAAAGAAAGAAAGACAAATATGCAAACAAAGATAATGAGCAGGATTAGGACACCAAGAAATGATTGGCAGGCAAATGCAGGGAAAATACAGATATGATTTTTCAGACATGTTAAGATTTTGAATCATTTTCATCATGAATTCATTACTGGATTCTAAGCCTGGACAGCACCTCTGTAGGACCAGAATTTCCCCCAGTTCTTAAATATGCAAGGCACATATCTATTCAGTATTAGTGTTGTCTCCAGCTTTTCCACTTTCAATATTCACATTATTCTAACAGTGAGTTATAAAGAGTTAAGTTACTAGAAATCTGAATTCAATTAATATGAAATATGTCAAGTTCACTACGTTCATGAATAGATGGAGGAGACAGTATTTCAGAGCTCTTTAGAAGATTTTAATGAATTGTATAATTTGCTTCATGGATTGGAACTAGTTGATGGTGTAAAATTTCAATAAGGTATTTTGTGAACATCATAGAGAACATTTTTCAATACCATCCTGAGTTACATCAGTCAAGATAATCATCATGCTTTTGAGAGTTAGTCAGCTCACTGATGATAGCTTGCTTGGTGTATGGTTAGTTATATGACTGTCTTTTAAGAATTTTCCCAGTATGAACAAGTTTGTTCATTTCATACATGAATAGAGCATCCAGAACATCACCAGCTTGAATTGTTTACCTTGCTAGAATGTGCCATGCTACAGAATTGACTTTGCTTACAACAGGAAAGAGACCTTTACTAAGTTGCCTTAAATACTTAAAATTATGGTTTCTACTTTGAATGTCTGTCAGAAGTTCTTTGTGCATTTATTCAGTTTATTTATGTCAAATACATAAATTTGCTGCTTATCTCAAGATATGCAGTATCTTACTTATCGTAGTCGAAAAGGTCACCCTCTTTCTTGTGATAGTGACTCCTGTCTTCGCTTTGTATCACAATTTTGTTAGTAGATAGGCTTGGCCCTTACTCATTCTAGCCATAATTGCACAATAACATTAACACTGATTGTACCATTATGTGTTGAAAATATTTCTCTCAGCATACATTCCTCAAGAAAAGAAGGAACTATGCAGTTGTTAAATGAGTTTTTGTGGATGTGTGGGCACTCCATTGAAATATAGAGCATCTTTTGATCCTATGTTGGGGATAAAAATATGATACTTTGTGCATAACAGGAGATGTACCATCTATTCTCACTTGATAAGTCATGCTGCAAACTGCACATACCCAAATCTGCCTTCAGTAGAACAAAATGCATAGAGCTTGATCTACCAGCGCACAGTGATACAGCAGATCAGAATCTATGTTTGTTTGCACTTGAGTGAGTATGTATGACAGATGTGCACTAGGGTATGCGGATTTGAAAATGTCCCACAAGAATGATAAAATGGTAAAAACTTTGCCAGATTTATGCCACAAATACTGATCTTCTTATCTTTTTTCATTAAAGGCAAAATTAAATGAGACCCAATTGATCATTATGTATCTACATATATATTTATTGTAATCAAGGATATACATCATTTAGATTACCAAAGGGAATCATGTGACATGCACCATAATAGTTGATTTATGATTGTGCAGTATGATTTTGATGAGAATTTAATGTATTTTCCATTTCACTTCAGCTGAGTCAGAGGTATCTGGATCAAAAGCCAGAATTTCTGAATGTACCCAAGAAACTTATGGAAGGCAAGTCATCTGTAAGGACATTGTTGCTTCAGATATCATAGAGGAAAATTTGCACATTTTTCCAGCCTTTTGGATGCTGTATGTCTTAATCAACTACCATGACCTCTTTAAAAGACTGTACACTCTTGTAAATACATTAAGTGTTACTCTGACTGCAGTCACCAAATGTGACTGTCAGAAAAAATAAAATAAAATCAGACTGTGTCTTGAATCTGGATCTTGATTATGCTAGTCATGTGGAGGGTTCTACCACTTGCACTTCAGGAAATTGAAAACAAGTGAACAAAAAAAATATTCACAGACATCCTTTCACTAAGTCTTACATTCAGTTAATTTGACAAGATATTTATATTTTAAAAAGATTGGAGATTTAATTTTCATTTTATGCCACTATTAGTAGTGATCATAAACATAAATTTTTCTCCAGCAACGAGTAAACTTTCATGGCACAGAGAAGGTATTTCAGTCACTTTGGAAAATTCCATTGCTTTTATTCAAGTTTAGTGCTGGCATTATTTTTATTAAAGATTGTAGCCAGCTAGCTTTGATGTAGGGTGCATGTATTTTTTTCATGGCACAGAGAAGGTGTTTCAGTCACTTTGGAAAATTCCATTGCTTTTTATTCAAGTTTAGTGCTGGCATTATTTTTATTGAAGATTGTAGCCAGCTAGCTTTGATGTAGGGTGCATGTATTTTCGAAGTCGCTGCTAAAGGCCATCTTTGGAAGACTAAACAATTGCCTATTTGATATTCATGCCAGAACTGGCAGCATGACAAAACTATTAGAAAACATAGGATTTTGTTCAATTTGGGACCTTGGGCTTCTGTTGAGATAAATGTTAATTTTTTTATCTCAACATAGTAAGCATGACAAATTTGGAAGTAACAATTGACAGCAGGCCTGGGACTTTGCATTTTCATCCAGATAGGTGGCTTGTTGGCATTAGTGATTAGGACTGTATCAGTGAAAATTGGCATTGTAAAAGTGTTACAGGCTTAAAATTTCCTGATACTAATTAATATGCCCCATCTCACCCATATTACTTTTCAAGATGATGAAGTATGCCAGCAGTTTTGCAGTCTCACTCAAGGTATACTTTAATGTAATATTGTAATGTAATAATGTAATGTTACAGTATTGTAATGTAATAATGTAATGTTACAGTAAAAATGCAATGTCTCATTTAGTCATAATATTTTATGATTAAAAGACTGGCCAGTAAAATGGTATGGGAAACATTATGTGAAGGTTTACTGTCTGGTCTCACAGATGAAATGAGAGAAACTGTTTATTATTATTTTAATAGTTATATTCAGTCCATTTTTACAATTTGTTTGATCTGGCTCATCAAGTGAAACACTATAACATGTAAACTAAAAGGAATGATTCTTAACATAATTACAGAAATACCAACCATTATCACAATTTTTTTCAACCATTCATAAGGTGAGGACATATTAAAAAAACAATTTTAACTGGTTTCTATTAGACAGTTTTATTTTGGAATATTTAATTTTGGATATTCTTGACATAATTTAGCAATCATGTGAGACATTTCAGAGATATAATTTTTCGTTATAAAAGAAACTATGTCATACCTAATTGTATGAACTCTTTGCATTTGTTTGTTTTTGTAAAGTTTCAAGAATTTAATTAAGTTATGAAGAGCTGCAAAAAAAATTGAATGACTCTTAGAAACTGGTATAAAGCAAAGCCGTGTTTTGTTGGTGACCTTGGAAAACTCTAAACACAGAAAAACTTGTATTCAAAATTTAGTTGAACAGACTTTTAGTTTTGAAGTTTTACCATATTATTCTGTTTAGAACAAGGTGGCAGTACCTTGTCCAATAAGACTTTAAAGAGGAGAATTTCATAGAAGTTCAATTGGTATGTTGACAGAGTCCAAGCATGTTGAAAAAGGGCATACAAGTATGGAGGGTATGGATGTAACTGGAATTGCAGAGGATTATCAAGCCCTGACAACAAAAGAGGAGCAGGATTTGGATCTGCTGATGTCAGAATGTCAAGTTGCCATTAGTAATGCAGAAGTTTTTGCTGAGCAGCTGTCCAAACAGCTGTCTGTTCTTGATGGGGTATGGCTATTGTAGCTCCAACACATCTGAGAAACATAATTAATTAACTTTAAAATAAATTCCTTTTTCACATATTATATTGGTTCATAGACTCTATAAGTTTGATTAGGGCAAGACTTAGGTTAATAAATTTGTTCCTGATTTTGTATGCCAATTTGTACATGTATTAGCTTTTGTCATGTTGATAAAGTTATGTCCAGATAATTCAATTTGATATCTGTTTCATTAAGGTACATAGTGGAAACATAGAAGAAAAAATGTTTCTATAATACAGGTTAATTATTGTAATACAGGTATAAAATAACTACTTATAATATTGAATGTTATGATTTTATCCAGTTTTCTGCGTTTTTCAGTTGAATCTGATGATTTTGCATGTGGGAATTGTTTTAAGTCTTTGAGCCAAGCCTGCCATTGCTAGAACATGCTGGCAGGTCAGAGTTTTGCTCTCGATTCCAACTTTGAATTTTATATTATCTCTACCATACTTGCATCTCATCTAAGTGTGCACAATACGTGGGAAAATGCATTAAATTCTTTCCAGTTAAAACAGTTTTTTTTATAGGCCAATATCCACTCTATCATGGGATCAGAGGATCAGGTGTTGAACTTGATGAGGCTTCTGGATGATGGAATACAACAAGCTGAGAAGATTGAAGAAAAATTGGACTCATATAATGTTATACTGCAGGTAATGACACTTTTATGGACATTATCTTCTTAAGTAAGTTCCAAGTTGTAATCCTTTGGTTTAGATCCATTATACCATTTTGGGCCAAAAGGCTTTTTGTTAGCCTGAAAATTATGCAGTTTGTCTAATAACAATACTGTCCAATATACATTTATTTGCATATTGATCAATGTTAAATTATTGACAAGTATAATTTAATAAAGTATAAAGAGAACAGAATAAACTGAGAAATTTGAACATGACCTTTTCATTTATCATATGACCTGTATCACCAAATAATGATGCATGCAATTTTTTTATCAGTTTTTAGTTCTACTGGTTATAGATCAGAAGAGCCTATAGGATTGCCTATGGTCAACCATGTGTTAATCTCATAGCTCAAGTTTGTTATTGCTAGTCCTCCTAAACAACTTGACGTATTGCCAAGAAACTTTAAACATGCATTCATCCTCGGGTCTTGTTGGCTCTAAATAATATTTCAACATCATGGAAATGCCATTCTCACTACTCTTTCTTGATTCTGTATGAATGGTATATCAGCAAGGTGTTCTCAGTGAAAATAACACATTTTGATATTATTTTGACTCCATGGTTTTAAAATAAGGAACAAGAAAGAACAAAAACCAGCAAGTTTTGTAAAATTGAAAATATAATTGATTTCCCTAAAATACAAGGTGAAAAATTAAAAGGATCTTGCAGTTTGGTGAACAAAATCCTAAACAGTCTTAAATGTTCTTATCAGGTCCTAAAATATCAGGTAATCTGAATAAGTTCCAAGGGTATTCCAAATGATGGTATGTAGGACTATTGCATATCTATCACAGACAACATTTTACAAGTCCATCAAGCACATGCTCCTCCTCATTGTGCTCAAGTCTGGAACCTCCTTCAATTAGTGGAACCATGGTGGTGATAAGTGTGTTGGTGCATTGAATCATTTGAATCATTGAACCAGCCTACCAAGGTGTATTCTTAGGCAATGCATTTTTCAATTGCATCAGCACTTATAACCTACTTGTGTTGCTGTGCTATAAAGTACCAAAACAAACCTTTGATGGGTAGATTCAGAGGAGAACTCGGAGTTGCCATATTCTGGGGAAGAGGAGTATTCCAGTGGACAGTATCTCTTGGGGGTCATGCAGTCCTCATAGAGTGGTTTCTGCCCCAGTTGTTAACAGCGTTGTTTTTTCAACTTTGGGGTTTTCTGTATGTGTACCCTTTACCATTGTTCAAAATAACTCCACAGGTTTTCCACCAAGTCCAAATCTCCACTGCTCAGCTCATCCTACTAACCTACCCAGTGGCCCCACTTGGCATGGTTTAGTAATCTGCTTGACCTGTTGGTGGATGAGCCTATGAGATGACCATAGTGGAGGGACCTGTTGTTGTAATACAGGGAGTCTCTCCACAACAGCCTGCTAATTCTCCACCTTCATGCTTGTCTCATCACAATCTGCACAACAAACCCTACAATTTAAAAACAACACATATGACACTCAACTAATGTCACCATGGCAGCCATCTTGAGAATCTTGTTGCTGCTCTTTCCAAACAGAAGTCATATTGACCTGAAGTTTTCACCAAAATTCTTATAGTGACTAGTTGGTCCTAATTGAAAACCATGCTAACTTTTTAATCCTGTATGGCCTCTGTGGTGGCCACCTTTAAAGTATTGTTATTCTTCCCGAATACAGTTCCATTGGCAAGGGATTTTCAACAGAAAATGTCTTATAATATCAACCTGTTCCTAGTGAAATTGTGCCAGTTTTGCATCTAATGTCTTGATTATCTTGTGCTTAGTACTAGTCCTGAGGGTCTCCAAGTTGCTGAGTGGTCTAAAGCACTCTCCATTGCAGATCACTGCCATCTCACCTCTGCATGGGTTCTAGTCTAAGATTCTTCAAATGTGGATATGTGAGAAAGCTTGCCAGTGGCTTCTCGTGGGTTGGTGGTTCTTTCCACAGATTTCCCAGTTTCTTCCCCCACCATTAATACTAGCCGCCATGTATAGCCTATCGTGTGCTGAAAAATGGCGTTAAGCCCAGAACAACAACTACTAGTCTGGAGTAGATTGTCATATCAGCATGGGGTTTTCACCAGTAAGTATCCAATGATTTCTAGTTAGTCTGAAATGAAAATAGTGTTGATGTTACATCCTACATGGCCATCTTGAAAAGCTTGTTATCACACAAAAATATCAGATATATGGTTTCAGCAGTTTAAATGAAGAAACATTCCTATATTGGACCCGTGGAATGGGGGGAAGGGACGAAGAGTCCCATTTAGGGGTTAAAGTTTTAAATTGCTTAGTGACACTGACATTGGTTTATTTATATCTGACATTTAAAAATTTTTTTGGTCAAATTTAAATGTGTTATCATCAACATTAGTTTTATAGCAATTGAATTATTTTTAAAAATGAAGGTTTAATAGTTGATAATCCTTTCTTTTCCTCATGGCTAGGTTGTTAAAGATCAGATGGAAGTGATGAAAGACAAGGATACATTGATCAATATCAGCACAAAGAATCATAAAAAGCTTCTGGATGAGCTAGAACATCTTGTGGTAAACATTATTTATAATTTGTTCTGTAGCTGGTTATACTGTATATGTTCTTTCATTTTTGTTTTGTCAAGATCCCATATTTGGAAATCACTTTTTTGATGTCACTGATGGTCTCAGTGTTGTTGTAAACAGTTCAATAAAGGTTTTTCTTAAGGTTTTCATTGAGCAAGGTTTGACATGCCGGTCCTGGTTGTTTGATGTTTTGTTGCTGCCTCTGTCAGATTTTAGGTGGGTAAACTACCTGGCTAATAATGCTTAGAGAATGCCATGAAACTGTCTCGGTCATTCTATGTCTAATGATCTGACTAAAGCTTACCAATGTAAAACTGAATTAACAAGCACAACAGCTTAAATCAACTTTATATGTTATCATGAACACAATTAGTTACATATCAAACCAGTTGAATGGAATTTTGATACAGAGAACTTTATTCCCGCTGTTCAGTATTAACTAAAACATAGGTGAGTTGTCTCAAGTTGTATTTTGATTTCTTATTGATTTGTTACTTAGGATAAAATAATACAAGCTGCACTCTGAATTTGGATCACAAAACCATGTGTTCACAGCAATATGTTCATAATCACATTTTAGGTTTATCTGAGTTGACTTTTACCTTAACACTTCACTAGTAGAATATCATTTCTTCCTCCTTTCAGGTTAGTCTTGATCTGGATATGAAATTCCAGAAAGCCCTGGCTGATGGAGACTTGTCCTCTTCCCGAGGTATCCTTGAATGCACTGAGGCTGCCAAGGAACTGGAAAAATCTGTCAGTGCTGACATTCACCCAGGTAAATATCCCTGCCAAGTCTTTGAAATAAAATATATTGATGACAAATGTTACATGGAGGTAAACTGGTCTATTTAATTCCATGTTGGCATTGGTTACAATAAGGCATATACTGGTGCTGACTTAATTTACAGCAACAGTTCCTCATGTGGCATGATAATGACAGTAAAAATAGCAGAATTCTCAAGACCCCTGTGTTTCAGTTTGATAAATTACCAGCTTCTTAATTGGAGTTTGAATGTGGATTTTACACTTCATTTGTCAGATCTAAAATAGACATAGTCCATATATCACAAACATTAGAAATAAGGCTCGTCTGACATTTTCATCCTGCAAAATCATGGATCCCATTGGCTAAAAGAAAGTAAAGTCCCATTTCAGCTATACCGGTCCAAGATCAGAAAAGATCGTGCATCATCTCATAGGTTAAAAGAAAGTAAAGTCTCATTTTAGTTATACTGGTCCAAGACCAGAAAAGGTTTTGTATTTTCTGTCTGTTGTTAACCCATCATCTCTTGTGTATCCATTCCCCATTTGTAATTATTATAACTACTCCAAAAGTGCTAAAACTTTGCGTACAGTTTCATCCTGAAAATGGTGGTCCTTGAATATTTGTTTTAACTGCCATGGCAGCCATTTCAAAAATCTTGTCACTACTACCTTGGAATGGATGATCAACGTGTTGATGGTCCTCATTGAAAATAGTACCAATATGGCCACCATAGCACAACATCTTGAAAGTCTTGCCATCACTACTTCTATTAAAGTGATGGTCATTTTGCTTGAAGATTTTTTTATGACATGAGATGGTTTTAAAAGAAAATAGTGCTTTGTTGTCATCCATGATGGCTGCCATATGGTGTGGCTATCTTAAAAATCTTATTAGCACTATTTCTCCTAAACTGATGGCCATGTTGACATAGGGTTTTCACTAGAAATATTTATCTTGATGTGCAGTTGGTCCTAAAATGAAAATGGTGCTATTTTTTTATCTGACATCTTATGGCTACTTCTTTTGAATGAACATGTTTACACTAGCTTTTCACCTAAACACTACAGCAGTATATAGTAGGTTCTGAGTAAAAATGATGCAGATCCAACCTCCAATACGGCAAGCTTAATTGTCACCACTACAAATAAATGTTGTTGCAATCAAGTTTGGAAACTAAACCCACATCATCTTGGGGCCAAATCACAGGTTATAAGTGATTGCTGATAGTTCATTTTGTTTTCCCATGATTTCTCAAAAACAGGAAAAGTCAGGACCAGGAAGACTGCAAATTTTTTATATGTGCTGTAATTCAGGCTTTAATGTTAAATTTAATATATAAATAAAATTTTACCTTAAGTTTTACACCTTCAGTATGAAATGAAAATGAATAAGATATATCTTTCATTTTTTAAAACAAGATAACATAAGTTTTTATAATTTTAATATGTCTAGAAGATGAAACATCAAACTCTTGCTCATTGGTACTTTAGTGAGAGCAATGAAACTGGCTTTTCAGCTTCAGAATATTTTTGTAAACCAGAGAGTATGAAGTCTGCCATATGCAGGTGCTCATCTGTGAGAGAATTTCTGTACTTTGATTTAATTATGTTCATTGTGGAGAAGGTTGATTCGCATGTGTATGTTGATCCAATCATGATCAGAACAGCAATAACAAGTTGTCTGGTTTTTAGATACTGAGTCACTGACAAATGTGGACGAGAAATCAGTAATATCCACTTCTTGAAACATAAGTTTAGGATGTTTTGAACCTGAAGGACTGTAGTTTCAAGCTGAAGGACTGCCTGTTAGACAGAAAACTTAGCTTCAGCTGTTGCTGTCCAGTCACCAGCAGCAGGAACTGTAAATGGGCTGGTAAGAAACTGGAAAATGCTCTCAAGACCTTTGAATTCCTAAAATTGCTCTGTGATTTCATGTTGAAGTTGCTGCACAAACGTTGCAGTTCCTAACAGGTGATGTGAAGGATTTATACTTTTTGTTTTTTGGAAATGCAGCTATTGATCATTAGGCAAGTCTTCTGCTAAAAAACTAAAGGCAAAATGTATGACTGTCTTTTGTCTTCCTTGCAAGCATAAATTTAATCATTTAAATATCCAGTGATAACAACCAGGAAAGCAACAATTGCCATCTGATTCGAATTACTCAAGAATATCACAAACTCAGCCACTTTGCTAGATGTTGCTAATTGAAGAAATTCAATGGCTTCATTACACAGGTTCCAGAATCAATAGCGTTATTTAACCAATGAACATCGTTATGGACAAGAAGATCATTATAATCAGATGAAGTCTCTTCAAGGAATGCTCAAAAAATGTTATGCTGGAGTGCGGAATTACATCATATACAGTTAATCATCTTCATCTGACACCATATTCATTACACTTGCAAATTCAGCCTTCAACTGGAACATAAAACTGACTGATGACTGATTTAGTGATAAGATAGTAGTTTTGGTTGAATCTCTTTCATATGTGCTGCCAATCCCTTGCTTTTTCCTGTCATGGCAGGAGCTCCATCTGTTGTTAAGGACACTAGTTTAGAAACCTGTAGGCCAGTTTCCTCCAAGAATTTGCTCAAACATTGAAAAATTTCCTCACCTGTGGACTGTCTACTTAAAGGAAGCATTGTCAGCAGATTTTCAGAGAAATCCTTTCCATTGAAATAGTGAATGTAAACAAATAATTGTGAAATATCAGTGCCATCTGTAGACTCATCACATGCCAATACAAAAACTTTTGCTCATTTGAGATCTTGAAGTAGCTGCTGATACATGTTTTCTACAAGGTCTTCAAAACGCCAGCTTGCAGTTCTGTCAGAAAGAGGGCTTCCTGCAATCGCTTCAGTAATTTTTTTATTGTCAAATAACTTCAAAGCCGCCTCTATCATGCACTCTTTCACAACTTCTGCATAAGTGAATGGCTTTTTTTGTCTCCCCAAAGTCCATATTACATAAAGCAAAGCCTCTGATGCTTTTTGCTGAACTGTTGTGGTCTTTTTCATCATTGCCATGCTGCTCTCAAGACCTATTTTGAGTACGTTTACTTTATCCAAACGAAGACTCTTATCATGGAGGGTATTTAGAATCAAAATTCATGTGCTTACTTCCGTAATGTCTTTTAATGTGTCCACTCTTTATTATGGCAACCATCTTGTGACAAATAAAGTAAATGGGTCGCTCTTTGGTCTGTGCCGGAAAGATAAACAAGTAGTCCTCTGTTCATGCTTCATGAAAAGTACGATTTTTGCAATCGATTTTTCATCACTTGTTTGGATTTGCCATTGTAGAGTTCAAATGAAAACTATAATAAAATTGTTCTTATCCGCAGTGTTACTTAAAAGCTTTCAAAATTCAACCCAACCACACCATACTATAAATTCACGAACAATTATTTGCCAGAAGTGCATATGGTTGATAGACAAATTTCCGGTACCACAACTTACAGGCCTTAATACTTAGGCAAGATGTGTCTTTATTAGTTACAGAAAATTTCAGTTTTTGGTTGCGGAAATTTAAGTTTTTATGACTTTTGCATGGTCTACAAGGAAAGGCCTGGTGGTCCAGACTGGACTACGGTCTGCCATTTGAGTAACCATGATGTAGAAGAATAATTACAAACCTGAGAATGTATGTTCAATAAAACAAATATAAAAGAAAAATTAAAACAAATATTTTAAAAAGACTTTAAAAAGTCCTTAATTTGTTCATTCTTATTATTTTTTCATCTCATACAGAATGCAGCTTATTAGAATAGTGAAAGAAACATTGATCATCTCAATATAAATACTATATATATAGAGATTTATATTTGTCTCCTTTCAGCTGTACTTGTTTCTAATGATACATTCTGTATTTTATTGCATGATTAGATAACTAATTCAGGTGGAATCTTGGATTTTATGAGAGGTTCTTAGAATGAAAGATTTTTTTAAAAATCTGTTTTCTCTGCTAAAATGTTGATTTCATACAGTTTAAGGCCATAAGTAATCATTACAAAATCAGTTTTATTCAGGAACCAAAATGGAAAAGACTCAAATTTGTTGGGTTTTTTTAAATCAAAAAGTGTTCATTGAGTTTGTGAGCATAATGATCTGTAGATGGTATGAATGAATTGTAACAAGAATTTGTATAGATGTTTTTAAAAAAGTTTTTAATCAGCACTTTGACCTTAATTTTTGGTAAAAGGTCTTCAGTCAGGGCTTCATTTCTTCTCTGGTGGCTTGCAAGTTTGATAATACAAACAAGTGTGAATGGATTTTTATCAAACCCAGTTAGCTCTATATCTGAAGAATACATTGAATAATGCCTGTTCAGTAACATTTTTTTTAAGGTATTAATTATGGATTCAAGCTACATCAGAGCTCTGAAGCATACATGACATACATCTTTTGTGTACATGTTGCTAATACATGTACTATATATTTGACATTTATTTTTTTGTTTACTTGTTGCTAATACTATATGTTTAACATTTATATTTTTTGCATATGATGCAAATAATGAATGACATTTATATTTTATATACTTGATAATATTATGCTTGACATTCATCTTTTGTGTACAAGTTACTAACACTATATGTTTGACATTCATCTTTTGTGTACAAGTTACTAACACTATATGCTTGACATTCATCTTTTGTGTACAAGTTACTAACACTATATGTTTGACATTCATCTTTTGTGATATAGTTGCTAATACTATGTGTTTTATATTTATCTTTTGTATACTTGTTGCTAATAGGGAATGTTTCATATTTATTGTTTGTATACTTGTTGCTAATATTGAATGTTTGACATTTATCATTGTGTTCTTGTTGCTAATACTGAATGCTTGACATTTATATTTTGTATAATTGTTGCTAATACTGAATGTTTGACATTTATTGTTTGTATACTTGTTGCTAATACTGTATGTTTGGTTGTATTCTTTCAGCTCTAAGGAAGATGGCTGCAGTAGATGAACAGCAGAAAAAGTTTGCAAAAATATCAAGTAACTTTGCCAAGAGGCTTTCACATCATTTGAATAATTTCTTTATTCATCAGGTATTTTCTTTTATTTGCTTATATTTTGCATGAAAATTACCAGTCATCATATAATTTAACTGAAAAAGTTAAAACTTGTGATTACTGTTCAGTTACAATCAGTAGGGAGTTAGACAATATCAGTAAATTGCTTTATGCCCTCTTTAAGGCATAGTTATGTCTCTCTATAAATAAATTAGTTTATGTATAATAACTTCATATAGTGCTTCATATACTTCCGCTAAACTTTGCAGGCATATTACCTGGTAGAAAACAAGTAATTATTCTATTTGATTTGGTAATAGAGTGTGAAGATAAAGGAAATCAAGGTCCCTTTAAATCTCTTAAACAACGTGGTTGCTGTGCATTAATATGAGTTCTACTTTTATACCATCATCAGACTTTCCTAAATAGGTTGTCCCATAGAATACCAAGAAACCCATTAAATAAGCATAAAAGTCTCAAAAGATTACAGTCACCATCCCCCAACAGAGCACATTGGTTTTGTGCCAATTAATGCAACAAAATCAAATGACAGTCTTATGTTACTTGCTTTGCAAGGGTCGACTTTTGTCAGTATTGTGAAAAGAACATGAACAGTAAGGTTTTTCTCCATGTTCAAAAGTTTTTCACTGGAACAGCAGAAGTTTGAATAAATCCTTATGTTTACCCAATGATGAATCTTGTGAATTACTGGAATTCTGTCTTTTATTAATCCATATAGGGAAATGAGCTTGGAGAAACATTAAGTCGACACTCAGGGGACTTGAAGCTGCCCCAGCATAACTCCATCCACAGGGATCTGATTCCATATGCTGAACTTATGCTCTGGCTAAAAAATGCTGACATATCTAACTTCAATGAACTTTCCAAGGTAAGAAATTCTTCTTAATACAGTAGGACCTGTCTTGAAGGACCACTGCTATGTGAGACTACCTGTCTTGAGAGACCATGTTTTCAATGCACTGATTTATTGATTATATAGTATTATGACCTGTTATGAGAAAGACCATATTTTTTTGGCAAAAGGGATGATCTTTCAAGACAGGTTCTACTGTATAACATTTATTTTATCATCCATCTTCTAGCAAATATGTGTCATTGCAGAAGATTACAAATTTAAGAACTACATGGATCATTGACACATGTACTCGAACTACATGGATCATTGACACATGTACTCAGATAAAAAGAAAATGTATCACTTCAAGACTCAGTAACTTAAATTTATTTTGTGTTTAGTTTGACGTTCAGAAGAAATCAGCTACTTGCAGTTCATGTGTGTTTTTCACTCATTTCCATCAAAATTTGAGTTAGGGATATTTTTTCATTTAGAAGTTTGCCATTGTAGCTTGAAGGTTTCATTATTAAATTATGCCTTAGCAGTTGGTTGAGGTGGTAGCATATGTATACACTGAAACAATTTCTACTTTCTTTCCCAGCATTATATACGAACACTAAATCCATGATTCCTTATTTTTAACAGGTTTATACTCAGAGTCTAAGTAAACTGTATGTGAGAGAAGTGCAAGATTTTTTTGATTGTGCCAAGCTGCACCTGGCAGGAAAAGGAGATAGAAGTAAACTGGGTAAGCTGGTTTGTTGCTGTGTCCGCACTTGTAAGAGTTAAAAATCCTTTTTTAATAGCCGTTGCATCAAGTGGAGGTTTTACAGATGTTAAGATTTTGAGTTAAAGATTTTAGAAGTCACACAAAATGCTTCACACCACTGTTCATAGGTGACATTTGACATCCAAAATAATGTCTTATTAAGTCATGACATCAAAAGACTGATGCTCTGATTTGGTTTAGCACATTTGGCCAAAGTTCAGATGTGCTTATAGTATGTCACTGCATACATCATCCACCAGTCAACACTTGGTTGTGAATACTCTAGAATGGAGGCTTCATGTTTGGTTCTAATGGTAACAGACCAGTACAGTATATATAATCTGGTAAATCTGACTGTTACCACATTATTATAGGAGTCACGGTACTAATTCAACTCCCATAGTAAACATATGGAAACACCATCATATTTAAGATTCAATAACTAAAAATTTCTGGGTCCTGATGATCAGACCTATATTTCTCCTTGCACAACTATCCTTGGTGCAAGCTTCTGTGTGGAGAACACCATATGAGCCGCGGCATTTTCTTGACCTACATGTGCATGAAGTCCATGTTATTGATTCAGCACCAAGTGAATCAATGCTATTTTTATTATTGAGTAATCTTAAGTCATGTCTTTAAAAATACTAAATTTGCATCAATAGAAATTTATCTATATTTTTTTAATATTACACATAGGATAAGCTTTTAAAAGATATTTTTAATAAAATTTTCCTTTTCATTATTAACCAATTATGGACCACCAAACCCGTATATACTCTATTATTTCTTCACCCATTTCTGGACTGGTTCACAGTTCTTCCATTGAATTAGTACTGTGTGTCCTATAATTACTATGCTGTCTAAACTACATAGAGGAATGTCATGAAATATTACACACACATTTATACCATGGTCAAGTTTGACCTAATTAAATTTGGTGTGACACAGACATCAGTATTGGTATCAGAGTGGCCATCTTGAAAACCTTGTTGTCACTTCTTGTCCAGATTAGAAAGTCATATCGACATTGGCTTTTCACCAGTGTCTGGTTGGGCCAAAGAGCCTTTTTCATTAAAACATACATGGGATCCAGGAATTGCACTTTTAAAGTTGGGTACTAACCCATAGATGCAATTTAGAAATTTCTTATCATTTAATATGAACTCTTTGAAATCAAAGTACCCTGGCATATATTAAAAACAAAATTAAATTTCATAAAATAAACCAATACACCCAGTCAGGGCATAAATAGAGACGAGAGAATTCAATCTTGAGTTAATCGATACTGGTACTGAGACAGACTCTACCATGCAGCTATGTGATTTAGATTGTGAAACTAATATAAATCAGAAGTTAAGGGCAACAGTCATAATAAGGTTCTTTATTTGCCTGGAAGAGAGACATTCAGGCCTACTGTAGACAAGGTGTAAGCCTGTTAGTGGTACTAAGTCAAACCATGTTAAATTAGGAAGAATCTTCATTCATATACATAATACTCAATGGGGAACAAACAGACATAAATACAGACTATATTAATTAGTAGACCTACATTATTGTTTCCTTTTTTTCTAAGTCTTTGTTCCTGTGTATGTGAAAAGCAACTCATAAGCTGAGAGCCAATTCTTGTCATTAAAATTTTTAAAATTGATATAACTCATCATTATGACCTTTTGGCTTTAAGGCTTTTTTGTTAAACTTATTTTCTGATAACATTAGGGTTTCTAGCTGACAAAGTCCAGCCTTTTTTGAAAGATGAAAAACAGCTATCTGTCTATAATAACAAGACAAAGAGAAGTAACTCCTAACGGTTAACTCGCCTTCATATCCGCTAAGTGGTTACTGGTATCATAGTCTAACCAGTTTCAATTTTAGCTTGCTACTGTCAACAGTGACCTACTTGTATTTATATAAATTTATTCTTAATTTAAATGATCCCCTTTTTCTTTTCATTGGTAGAGCAACTGTGAACACTGTTAATATATTGTGCATACAATGTTATGTAATTTTCAATAAATTAATGAGTATATTTACATTCATTATTGTCCATAGACCATTTCCATTATCGTTCCAATCAGTAGGACATAATAATTTTCATCAGTGAAATTGGTGTCAGTTGTTTACAGTTATGTGTTATTGCACATTTAACTGATATTTATAATACAGTTTCACCTCTATTTCAACAATTTATATATATATGTTTTATGCACTTGCTTTTTTATTGTCATCTTAATCAAATTGCAAAATATGCAAACAATTCAAGATTGTGGTTAGCAGGCTCTAGTGATGCAAGAACGTTCTCAGTTAGGTGCCTGAAACTTTCTCACCCCACTGTTACAAGTCACATACTGATATGTATCATCTAGTGATACAAAGTCTGAATAAGGATATCTCTACTTTTAATGTTTTCACCATGATGACATAAAGTGGACAGACAAATGTTTAATTCTACATCAAAGCTTGCCATGATTATCATGCTTCCTGCATATTTCGATCTCACATCACTAGTAATATTTTGTCTAGCTGAAGCGTGACCATGCACGGGATTCCATGAGCCATATCGCCTTGTTAGTTAATTCGGCTGCACACCATATATAATGTGAACACCAGTATAACCTCAAGATACATTTGATTAGAAGCAACACATTCCTGCATTCTTTTTCTTTCAAACCACACTATGCAGTACCCCTGCACTTATTTGCCTTCATCTCTCCAGTTCTGTTCAGGATTGAATTGGGATGGCACAAGAGTTGCTCATTCATTTTTTTCAGTGCAAGTTGCAATCTCTGCTCTACCTAATCTGGTAGTGTATGAGAGAAAATATCATCTCCAGAGAGAGAGAGAGAGAGAGAGAGGGAGGGAGAGAGAGAGAGAGAGAGAGAGAGAGAGAGAGAGAGAGAGAGAGAGAGAGAGAGAGAGAGAGAGAGAGAGAGAGGGGGAGGGAGGGAGGGAGGGAGGGAGGGAGGGAGGGAGGGAGGGAGGGAGAGAGAGAGAGAGAGAGAGAGAGAGAGAGAGAGAGAGAGAGAGAGAGAGAGAGAGAGAGAGAGAGAGAGAGAGAGAGAGAGAGAGATTTTCTTCTCCAGGCTTCCCACCCATTTGCCATTCCTCCCACCCACTGGCAATCTACCCATTAGTGCCAGACTCCTTTTTTTTTTGCCAAACTTGGATCATTCTATTTCCAGTAAATGATTGGATGATACAAACCATTTTGGATGATATCCACATCTCATTCATCTATTATCCTCTACTTTCATCAATGCCCTGCATACAAAAGACATGCCCACAAAAATGGCAGCAACTTTATCTGCTTAAAGTGTTTGGATTTAATGTTCTTCCATTTATGTCAGAAGAAACTCTTTCATGCCTGGCTCTTGTCAGGGATGCCTTGTGTGGAAAGGAGTTCAGAGCTTCAATCATATAGATGATCAGAAAAGCTAGAAGTTCCTCAGCTTTGAAGGGATTTGAGGGTCTTTGTAGAGTTTTAATGACTGGTGTCACATGAAAGTCACACAACCCTCATCTTCCCTTCCCCAACTGTCTAATATCTGTATTTTTCTCATTAAGGACCAAATGTTAGCTCCACTTACAAAATCATGATACTCCATGTTATCAGATATGTTCGGACATCATGGAGAAGACAATAATATTTGTGGCAAAGACATTTCACCATATTCCATTTTGGGACAAGGTGAATAAGTGTTACTCACCTTGTTCGTAAATGGAATTTCTCACAGGTCCTGACATAGCTTAACTTATCTAAGTTGAAGCACCTGTCTCATGCATTGCTGAAGCAGTTATTATAAAGACTTACTTCCAGATACTGATAGTTTCAGCATGCAAGGTGAATCGCTGCATTAGTTTTCTTTTGATCAGAATTACATGCAGTTCTTTTCCAACAACTCACTCGTCATCATGATGCAACCTGGTTAACTCTAACTGCAGGTTGCTTTCATACCCATTGAGATAAGTGAAGCCTCAGTAGTACCCCATACTTGTCTTCAGATACCATCTGAGATACTCAAAGATAATCTTTAATGACTCGTGGCAGGAAAGCAAGACATAACGCTACAAGTGTTGTCCTCTTGGATAAATGAAGTTATTAAAGTTATTAAATTAGCATACTCTCATCTGTCACAACAGCAAATATCATTATTGAAGATTCCAGCTAACAAAATACAAGCAATTTCAGTGAGTCTGGTTTTCAGACATAATGTCTCGGTTTGGGACAAAGTGGAGTAGTAATCTGGTTGGCATGCCAGTCTGCCTTCAATTTCCTTGATATAGCCCCATAAAACAGACGAGAGCTGAATCTAGCTGGGCTACTTATAGCTGCTCAGATAGTTTTTAATCCTCATCAATGAAAGCACATCCTCAGACACTGGCACGAAATAATCAGGTGTTGGGTCCCACAAGGCTCAAAATTGTATGTGTGTGAACACATTGTCTTCAGTTGTGCTAATCTAGCCTTGGAAGATATTTATTCTTTCATTAGAGCAATCATGATAGAGATAGGATGCATATCATTTCGTCTCCTGTTTCATATTCTTCTAATGTGTTCATGTTATTTATTTGATATATAATGCAAATTTTTAATAAATAAGATTGACTGGATAATGCTTACTGGACCACTTTATTAAAATCCTACCCACCATCCCTTCCCTGTGCTGCAAGCATCCTCCTAAGGTTTGCACAGTTAAAATTGGTTACATCAAGGCTACTGGTGGCTACAGCCACATGTATGAAGGGGATTTAAGAGTTATCTTTGTCAATATGTGTTTTAGACAGAAGAGGCTTTTCGTCTTTCTGAGAGGATGTAATTTGGAATTTGCAGTGTGTAATCCTAATGGTACAGAAAATTCTTTCAAAATTATAAAGATGGGTATCAAAGCAGATGTGACAGATGAAGTATTTATTTGATGAGTCAAGAGAAAGATTTTTGGTAAAGGTCCATATAATTGTCAGAACTGTAGAAATATATATGACTCAAATTGTAACTGTCATGTAAAGTCTATATAGCTCATTTGAATCTACAGTCATGAAAATGTGTATGGTGGTCCTATAATGAACATGGATGCAGTTAATGCTGGCATCAATTAAAGAATGGACACAATTAGTGATGAACACCATCAAAGATAGATACAGTTTATGATAGCATTATTTGTGTGCTAATTTAAATTTTTTCCAGTCCACCTTCATTTTGTCATTGTTTTAATTTAATTTAAAACTAAGATTTATATATTCTTTTAATGGATATGGAGTTAAAGAATGGGATCACAAAGTAAAGTTCAGGTGGTCACTTTAGATATATATATATATATATATATATATATATATATATATATATATATATATATATATATATATATATATATATATATATATATATATATACATGTACAGTACATTGTATGACAAAGTGTGTTATATTTCATTTCAGTAAGCTAAAAAAAGAAAGACTTTTTTTTTGTACTATTATTTAAGAATTTCTGACATATTAGGTTAGGTTATATGTCGGTACTGTACCTTCAGTTATATCAAGTTTACATACCAAACTTGAATATAAACTTACATATAACTAGAGGGATTTTATCATGAGACAAAGGTTATGGATATTGTGTAACAGTAGACAATCCAGGATGAATTGAATAAACCACTTTAGCAACAGTTGTGAAGGAGTAATTTGAAAACATATCACCATCATGGAGATTTGAAAAGATAAGCATTAGCAAGTATTATGTTTTTCTATAATGTTTGAGGGGGCAGCAATTAGGTACTGGGTTGGTTTATAGTCTTCTATTCAAAGGTAATGGTTGCCCATTTCTGTATATAAGGGAAGTTGGTGTTGGTATGTCTTTTGGTATATTTTCTAATAGTATATATTAATATGTCAAAAGAATATGAGGGAGATGACCAAGATCTTAAGTAATGTTTATAGATTAGATAGGTGGCTGCTGTATATATGTAGTAGGTTTAACTTTTTTCTTCAACCTTATTTTGGGGGTGTTTTCTTGAAAGTTTGTCAAGAATGGAAGATTTTGAGAATTTTCCATGTTAGATTGTCATTGCTTGTCCTCTTATGCTGTTTTTGCAATGTTATTAAGACTATGACAGCTAGATATGTGATAAATAAACTGCTTTTTTCCTCTGATCCTTTTCACAGAAATTGTTAAGAAATAAAAATTATCATTAATGTGTATTCTGAAATTGAGTCGCATTTAAATTTTGGAGGCAGTCTAGGTGGTTGCTGTAAATTTACAATTAGGATTTACCTTTCTATATTGTTCATTGTTTTGAGAAACGGCAAGAAAATGTCAGACAGAGGGTATTTTGGGAAAATTGAGTTTGTTGTCACTTTTCCCATATCAGTTGGAGGATGGCATTAAATGTTATTAGATTTGATATGTGGTTGAAGTAGAATGCAGTAGGTGTTTACTATTTCCTTTGGTTCATTTTGGGGAAAATGTCAAGATAAATTTCAGAAATGAGGTATTTTGGGAAATTCAGTTTGACATTGGTTCTCCATCCTCATCGCTTGGAGTATTGTACAAACTATGCAAGCGAAGTATTTGGTATAAATGTGCAAACAGATTTTGCTTTTGTATTCTGGATCACTTTTGGAGAATTTCTTGAAAAATTGTTAGAATGGTGTATTTTAGGGAATTTGTCATTACTTGATGGATTATGCTATTGTTCATTGTCCATCCATCCATTAGCACAAGTTTCTTATTGCTGCACCTTCTAAATTACTTGAATGATTGTCTTGAAATTTTAAACTCATCCCAAGAACTAGTTGGTTGTAAATGCAGACAGTGATGTCCAGTATGTTTGCATTGTCAGACATCTTGTAATCTTGTAATCACTACTCCTTCTGAATGGACAGTCATATCAGTATGGGGTTTTCACTGAAAAACTTTTTTGGATGCTTGGCTGGCCCCAAATGAAAATTGTGCTGATGCCCTATATGGTCACCATGGCAGCTGTCTTGAAAATGGCAGCAACCTTGAATGGATGGTCATATCAACATTGTGTTTTACAAAAACACTTCTAATGATATCCGCTTGACCCTGAGTGAAAACATTGCCAATCTCACATTTTATTTGGCTGCTATGGCAACCATCTTAAAAAAAATTATTATGACAACTCTACTTAAAACAGAAAGTAATATTGTTGTGGGATTTTCACCAGAAGACTTGTAATGTTCAGTTGGTTTTAGATGAAAAGGTCCTGATTTGATATTCAAGTTGACTGCCACAGCAGTCATCTTGAAAATGTTGGTATTGCTAATTCTCTTGAATGGAGCGTCATATCTTGAAAAATATTATCTCTGTTCCACTCTAAATCGATGCCTATATTAACATGGGCTATTTACCAATATACCTTTTATGGTACCTAGTTGGTTCTAAATGAAAATGGTGTCAGTCATACATCCAATAGGGTTGCCATTATTTTGTCAATACTCCCCCAGAAGGGATGATCATTATGATGGCATTTCACCATGTCATAAATGAAACGTTTACCAGTTATATATCCAATATGACTGCCTTAAATGTCTTGCTCCCACTGCTCCATTTAAATGGATGTTTATCACATCCAGTTTTCAGCAAAAGATTCTAATGATGTCTCTTTGTCATAAATGAAAATAGTTTCAAGCACACATCTAGTTTACATACCAAAGCAGCAAATTTGAAAATCTTGTTATTGTTGAAGAATATCAGAAATGTTTTCAACATTGACAGTTAAAAAATGTTTTTATCTTGAATTGTTTGTGCCTGCATTGCATTTTGCCCAGTAGATGGGCATTCCCATTAAGGGACTATTGATTTTTAGGATTTCATTAAAATTTTACAGATTAGATAGGTGTTTGGTTTGCAGATTGGAGAATTTTCTTGAAAAATTTATCAAGCATATTTTATTTTAGCAATTTTTCATGTCCATTTTTTAAATTTTTTTATCTATATCTTTTTCACTAAGACTGGTTGTAACAAAGCTAATTAAAATATAAAAGAATCATAAATTTTGTATTCCTACTGCTAGTCATTTGCAGATGAGCAGAAAATATTTTGATCTATCATTGCTCCATCTGTTTTGGGTGGATGGATGTATGTTATTTGCAATATTGTAAGAAAAAACATAATAAATGAAGATGCATGAATTGCATAGATTTGTTTGTCTGTAACATTTAGTTGAATAAATGTTTTTAATATCAGAAATACCATACCTGTTGCTAGTGCAACACTAGTACTTTTTCTAAGTGGAAAATACCTGACCAAATGACAAAACTCATCCTCCAATTAGGGTGAACCAGAATTTTCCAAAACATTCATGTTAGTCTGATCATTAATCTGGAAGATATTGGTTCACCCTAATGGGAGGACAGAATTTTTGCCATTTGATCAGGCACATTCTTCCTAGAAAAGTACTAGGTATGAAATAGAAGTATTACAGCATTTAAAATTAGTTGTACCTCTAAACCCTAGGAATAAAGCTTTTTTTCTGTTTATTCATACCACTGAAAAACTATTATTATAAAGTTCACAAAATAATTAAGACAGTTTGCTGTCATTCCAGGAAATGTAGAGAACTATCCACCTGTGTTTGATATAATCTATTTTTAGCTAAACTAGCTGAACATAGCTTTTGCATGCACCTGTTATGTCAAATGCATGTAAAAGGAGTTATAACATTAACAAACACATATAATTGAAGATTGTTTTTTTTATCCAGGAAGTGTAGGAGGAAGTTTTACTGGCTCAAAACTTTCGGGATCCTCCACCAGCCTCAACAAGTACATAGAAGCACGTGGCCGATCATCCTCTGTGCAGAGTATTGACTCTGTGTCACTGTCATATAGCTCCAACATTAACGTGGCTGCAAGACATCTCTTTGACCAGGTAATAATATTTAGCACAATTTTCCAAAAGAACAGCCTAAGAGCAAGGATAGATTAGACAACTGCATTGTCTCCTTTGAATGCATTCCTCGGTCATATTAACATTAGGAATATAAGACCTTTTACCTTCTGAATCCAGCCCTTCCTAAGAAAGAAAAAAAACCCCAACACCTTTTATATCTGTTGTATATAAGCAAAGGGAAATATCTCTTGCCCATTAAACCCTTTGTCTTCAGGTGGCACTAATTTAAGCTTTTGCTGTGAACAGAAAACATTGTTCACATCCCTTCATTAATTCCACTGGAAATTTGTGCTACTTTTTATCTATACATTGCAGTTTTTATTTTTGATTTATTAAGGATTGTTCAACAGGTGGTGTATATTGTTTTAATTTTGGTCATAATTATGTAAATATTTTAACTTATGCAGACTTAATTTCTGCATTTTCTGATCACCTGGCTCTACATGTCTACAATGCAATAGAATGTGTTGAAGTGTTTGTTCATGTTGTCTTTATTTTCCCATCCCTGGTATTGCAGTTGTCTCTATCATTCTTAACACAGTTAACTATGCACTTCTTTTTCTCTCTTTGTGATTATGATGTGATGCGATTATGATTTTTAATGTAGATTTAACAATTTTTCAGTCATATCGCTACAATGTCTGCAGTGTGACAGTTTATAGTGATGTCTAGCACCGAGGCATTATGCCACAGATATGTAGCATGATGTCCCACCCAGTCACATTATTCTGACACCAGGTCAACCAGTCCTAACACTAACCTCTTAATTCTGAGCATCAAGCGAGGCAGCTGTTAGTACCATTTTTGTAAGTCTTTGGTATGACTTGACTGGGGATCGAACCCATGACCTCCTGCATCCGAGGCAGATGCTCTAACCACTAGGCCACCGGAGCGATTCTCTCTATTTGTTGCTTCAAAATTAACTGTGACAACTAAGTAAGCTAAATGCAAGAATTCAAAGCCATTGTCAGCTGCATGAAGTTTGTGCACCATTTGGATGGAGAATACTTGGTTGACAGTTGTAAGGGAAATGGAGTGATGTGGTGGGAATCAAAGGACTGGGAGTACTTTTGTTTTGAACATTCATCTCATACTAAGCCTTTGGACAACCTGGTGTTAGATGCCATTATGGGGGAATGGAGGATGCTGCAACTTCACCTCCACCATCTTCATGGCCCCTGGAATTACAGGTACATCATTTGTTACAACAAGCAACAACAGAGTGAATTAATTTGCCCAGTTTTCTTTTTCCTTCCATCTACCTTTGTTTTAGTTAAGAATTTTAACACATTAGGGCAGTTTTCACCTAAACCTAGTGACTTAAGTCCCCACACGTCTTAAATTGGCCTTAAGGAGTTTATGAACAAACGAGCCATGCCATTTCATGTTTGGTGTAAATGTGCAAACAGATTTTGCTTTTGAATTACGAATCACTTTTGAAGAATTTCTTTAAAATTGTAAAAAGATGCCTCTAGCAATGTATTACATGGATATCAATCTTGATCACGATCAGGACAACCTGTACACTAAATGTGTGGATAACCCTGATGATGGTTCATGCTCAGATCCCATCATCCCACCAGAGAGCTAAATATAGCTTTAAAGTAACTATAGAAGAATTTATGGGGTTTTGATAAGCTTAGAATCTTTGCCACCTCACCTCTTTTTCAGGGCATACAGGGTGAAGGCTTCAGTTGTTTTTGGTGACAAGGAAGTTTTCCCTTCCTTCCATCTTCCCCAAAATCTGGAAACCTTGAGGAAATTGCAGAGTCTACCTGTCAAGTTAAGTGACCCATGCAAATTCAAAGCCTTTCTGAGAGTCAAATTCCAGTGTCCTATGCAATCTCACTTGAATAAGACCCTTTTTGACGCCTTCTTCACAGATCTACAGGCATTAGGCAAGAACTGCACCACAGTCAATCTGACTTTGCCTAATTCTTTATGGTGGATAAAGACATTCTGCACACCACTTTGAAGTTTGTTGACAATATAATGACCACATCTTTGATAATAGACTTGCTGTCTCTTGCAATGTTCTGGGTTGCAGACAAGGCCGGCAATGCACATCCTACCCAGATCCAGCAAACCCCCCTTCAGATTGCCTTTGCAGTAATATTGAGGAGAAAAAATAGTTTTTCTATCCTCAAGTATCTTGCTGTTGACTGATGTTCTTGACTAACTGCAGTCAACTATCTGATGCTGTCCAACTTTTGTTTTCTTCAAACAGTATTGGATCGATCTCACTATGCAAGTGGTTTAACCAAATTGTTGCAAATGGGCTTCAGTTTTTATTTTGCCAACCCTCTCCCCTTTTGTCCTCTCCATTCCATGCGAAAGTACCATCAGATTTGGTAAAGGATATTATTTTGCTGCATGAGATTTGGATGCTTATTGAGAAGTGGGTAGGAGTGGAATCCACAATCTCCTGAGTTTTCCTCCAAGCTTTTTGTGTTCAAGATGACCAGTGGCAAGCTCGGACCCATCCTCAACTTAAGCCATCTAAATCAGTTCATACTTCATCCAAAATTCAAGATGGTGAAGACAAGATCAGTTTACCTCTCCATCTATCCATTGTGAAATTTGTCATCTGATTTAAACTGACAGATGCTTGCTCTCACGTTCCAGTACTTTGGCCATTTTGGATATATCAGTAGTTAATGTTCTTGGAAATTGGTATCAGCTTCACACTCTCTCCCAGCTTGAACACAAGTCATGGGCCTTTATGAAACTGCTCCACTGTGTCAAATTCCAGTTACAGTATGATTTCATCTGCTTTTAAGGCAGAGTATTTGAATTACATCCTTCTGAAATATATGATTATTTCCATTCTAGTCAAAGGAAACCAGGATCTAATATCTCTTTTACATTATCAAGGTTTTCTGATCAATTGGGAAGTCTGATCTCAGTCCATCCTATTAGTTCATCAATGTGGGAATTGATTTTCTCACCCACCTTAACTTGATACATCTTCGCCAGCTTTGGATGGTCTGAAATGTTCTCGTCACAAAATCCCTTTCCATTACAAGATTGATCACAATCAGCAAGTTTCTGCAGCTTCTCAAGTTGTTCTATGCAGCAGCATATCTTGTCCCACTGGCCGCTGGTCACCTCTTCATGTGCACATTGCAGATGACCTTGCTATCTCAAGGGCTTTCCTCTTTAATGCTGCTTGATTACTCAATCAGCATAACCAGCAAGACATCATCATTCCTAGACCAGTTGTACAGCCAGGGTTAGCTCATGACATTAATATCACTCTAACAACCACAGTTGAATGTGACCATGTGTGCATACACAGGCAACTGTGGTTGGGGAGCACATCTGTTACTGGACATAGACACTGTCAGGGAAGTGACACATTTTTTGGGACTGGTGCAAATTCAAAAACATTGTCCCTTTAAGTGCTTCAATCCCACAAGTAGCTAACATTTTTATTTTCTGTTCAATGAGAAAAATTTGGCTCCAGTTACTATTAACAACTACTTTTCATGTTCCATCATCAAAGCAGGGAGGATCTTGGTCTTAACAAAGACCTCTATGACTCATTATTTCTTCTTCCTAACTTAACCACATCAGCTCAGGTTGTGCAGCTAGCAAAGTAGGAGAGAATCCAATCTTCTACCATTAGAGGTTAGCTTAAGTGTAGGATACTCTGCATTCTCTCCTCTTAATACCAATTCTCCTAATGTTGATTTGACAAGGGAACATATTCAAAGGAGAAAGCAAATTCTTCAATACTGAATAACATTACTTTAATACCCTCCCATCTTTCCTGCAATGTGAGCATCCCATTACACAATGTTACACTCAACTTCAAACTTGAAACCACCCATATCTGATATGGGGAAGTAATGAGCAAAAGTTAAAGCCCCTTATATACATATAGACCAAAAAGATGAATTTTTGTCTTTCGGAGTGCTGGATTCAGGAGGTAGCAGGGCTTATATAAGAAACATTAATGCGATCAAGTAAGTATTATAGGGGAGAAACATAATCTACTGATAAATTAGCCTTTTTTTGTTGTCACCATATTCTTAGGTTTCTGCACAATTTTATGAGTTTCTCCATAATCTACGGTCACCAATTTTTGTGGATGGCATTTACATTTGTGTAAGAAGTACCCTACTGATTTTGGAGTCAATGTTAAAGGTCAAATTATCTGTGACTAAAAGGAAATAATGGTTTTGGGGTTGACTTTCACTTGGGATTTTTGGGATAAACCTATTGATTTGGGGTCAGAAGGTCAAAGGTTATGTTAACTTTGAGTGAGAGTAGAAACATGAATCTTGTTCAGTAATGTTTGATTAACCTTCCAGTCCTTGATCAGGCTTTGTTGATGGTTTGTACATAGAGTAATGAAGAAACCTATTAGTATTATGGCTACAAGGTCAAATGTCAAGGTCTATTTGACTGAAGAAAAATGGTTTCTGCACAAAGGAATCTACTTCAAGAACTATTAACCACAAGGCAGGCATAAAATATGCTATTTACAGTACTCTTGTTTAGGATATTATGGATTGCAACAGATGTTTATATCAGGCATTATTTTTAAGAATTCCTGGTGAAGTTCAGTTTTCTGGCAAAAGTTGAACACATTTCTATGTTGAATCAGAAACTGTTTTTGTCTTAAAATGCTTTTAATCAAAATATTTTAAAAATCATACATTTTTTAATTATGTTTAAAAGATCCCACCCTTACCCCCTATTAATCATCCACCTGTTTTCAACCACCACTTTATTTAACTAGTCACATAATATATAATTATATAAATTAATGCTGCTTATGTAATGACCATGCTTAAAAGGTCACTTCCTTAAAGCGACTAGTAAAGACAGACATTATTATTAACTGAATGGGTCATGTTCATGACGTGATTTGCATGATTTCAGTAAATTCAGCTTAATTGCATAATAGACAATTTTCAAAAGGTATTAACAAGTATACTGCGGTTGACTGCATCTAAGTTTTTGCCTAGCTGAATATGTCACATGACATCGATGAATATCTTACCTCAGAGTATTGTGTGTGTTTGTGATTTAGATTTTTAACATAACTTTAACAATTTGAGTCATATCACTACAGTCTTTGGTATGACTGCCAGGATTCAAACCCACCACTTCCTGCATTTAAAGCAGGCACTAACCACTTTGGCCATTGGAATGGTTACACCAGAGTAATAATAAGGGACTAAATTATTATTCAAAGAAAGATTTTAAATTAATGGACCGAGCTGTTAATAGAGATTATGGATACAAGTTATAAATAATATTCAAATAAATTATGTACTGTAATAGGCAAACGATGAAGGTCATCATAAAGGATATTAAATCTTGATGGAATATTCATAAGGGCTCAGTCCACACAATAAATAGGTATTGCAGAGTATACATAATACAAAAATGTGTAACATTTAGGATTTGCTTGTTCACAGTATGTGCAATACATGCAAACCATGATACCTTTGTTCTCAAGTGGACTGGACCCGAATTGCTATATTAATGAAAGTCTAAACAGGTTGTTCTTTTTTACCTATTTGTGTATACTTGCTTATTGGTTTTAGGTGCTAGAGAAGGTTTTTAGCGAGCTGGAGCCAGTGTGTCTAGCTGAACAAGATTTCTGTTGCCGTTTCTTTCATCTTGTGTCAGATCTGCGAAAAGACTCTGGACAGGTAACATGATGCCACAAATTTTATAAATAAAACAACTTCATAGACAACAAAAACAATGACATGACCTTTTACAATACAGAAGAAATAAAATAACAAGTTATACATATCTATATAATTGTTTTAAATGGATTTTTCTGTTTTATTTTGTCTACAGTGAAAGTCTTTTGTTATGTTTTTTAAACCTGATACAAAAAAAAGGATTCAATTTATTTAATTCATCAAGATGAATAATGGTTTTTCTTATCATATCTCAGTAATTTCAAACACTTGGGAACTCATTATTTACATGAGGTTACAGCAGAATTGAATACCACCACATCTTGGAATTAGATTCAGATGTATATATTCTGAGTTGGTATTCTCCCTCTTTGCACCTGATATCCTTAGCGGTCCTTATGATTTACCAGGTACTTTAATAATCCATAATCCACAGTTTACTGATCAGTATATATGTTTTGTTGCATTTGTTTTGCTCAGAGATGTGAATTTGTGTACATCATATTTTAAATTTTATTGAAACCTATAATTGGGGAATTTATACAATGTCAGGGTGTGCTTCAATGTTGATAGAATTTTGTCCAAATGCTTAGATTTGAGAGACATTCATGTTGGCTTATTTGAAATATGTACATAAATTTAAGTATGTCACATGATAATCACTCCATTAAATTCTACTAAAATGATGCAAATTGAAAATATCTGATAACTTTGAAATCTTAAAAAAAAATTTTTAAACTTGTTTAAATATTTCAATATTTTCTAACAGAGACTCACAAAAGTAGGTATCTTTTAATTTATTTAATTTAATTTGATACCAGTGCCTTTGTGATGCTGACTATATCAAACATCAATCATCTTGCTGATTGATCTTACAAAAAAAAATACCTTCACAACTGAATTACATTGTGATTCATTATCATTATACTCATTTAGATTCTCCAATTTAAATAATATAGTAATCACTCTTTATAATGCTGTTCAAAGAAACTTTAGAATTAGCTGGCATTACAAGTGCGGGAATGATACAGAGGTATGATCTTAAATGGCTTTGTCACAATAGTGAATCAAAACACAAAAAAACAACTTATTTACTGATGTGAAATTACATTATAATCAGTTATGACTGATTATCAGTGAAATTACATTATGACTGATAATCAGTGAAATTACATTATTAAAAAATTAAAAATTGAAATAAAATTAGGTGAAATGATTCAAGCAGCAATTATAAAACAAAATTTAAACAATTAAATGAGATCTACGACCATGCAAGCATTATGAGAGGGGCAGTAGTATGCTCCAAAATGCTATTATCAAGGTCTTCATATTATCATGGCAAATGGGATTTTCTAATTAATTTTGGACATGCAGTCTAGTGGTTGTTTACAGATGTAAAGCTATAGTCAGTAAGGAAGTAAAGATCTTTCAGCACAATTTCATCTAAAATGTCAAAAAAATTTATTAGTTTACAATGAAAAAAATGAACATCACTTCTGATGTTAGATGATTATAGGTCTTATACTGATGGTGACCTACATGACCTTACAAGGTTATGGTTGCAATTTCTTTCATGGTAGCCACTATGGACCAAAATTAACAAAATGTTGCTTTTGATCATACTTCTTGTATGTAAATAAAAATAAAATAACAGTTAAACGGTCTTATATTAAGTAATATTTCAATATTAATATTAATAATAGTTGTTATATATTTACATTTCTTTGCCCACATTGCATTTAAAATTCCTATGAAGTTAAATAATAATTGTTTTTAATTTGTAATGTTATTCATTGATTTACACTTGAATTACATTTGTGTTCAATTTTATCATTGGATCCTTTCGTTTATTGTTGGAATTTTATGCCAATACAAGTGTGGACATTTATTCTCAAGGGTAAGTTAGGCAAATACCACGATGATATAGATTTGTTCCCCCATGTTATGTTAATCTGAGTCAGCCACCATATGCTGTTTTATTTACATTTATGCACTTCATTTGGCAATTTTTTTATAGGAATAGAAAGAGGGGGAGTCATTTAAACTTCACAAATTAAAAGTAAGTAGCAATATCAAAACAGTTTTAATATGTACAGATAAGAGCATTGAGTTACTCAATAATACAGCAGTCCAGGCTATAATGGGGGCTAATGAGGGACCATTGTATCTTATTATGTGATTACTTTACTTTCAGCCCCAAGAAGTTCATGATTCCGATGGAGAGATCTGGATGCCACTGAATCCAAAGATTACAGTAGAGTAGGTATCTTTTAATTATTTATATTATAGACTATCCAATTTATTATTGATCATACTTTGTGGTACGCTGTGTGCAGACCTATGCAAGAGCATTGTGGTACAGAATTTCATAACAAGTTCAAAGTTTTTTCTCTCAAGTACTCTTGCATATCATACAGTATGATCATTATAGTTACATAATCAAAATGTTAAATACAAAAATTACGTACTTGCAAAATGAGGTTCTTATAATAATAATAATACTCCTGTACTTTCCAAAAGTATTTTTACACAGAAAAGAAAGTTATGTATTCAACAGGTATATTTGATTTGGATGTTTGAATTAGGCTGGCATCATAAAATTGAATGCAACCATAATAGCATGATCATTAAGAATGTTTCAGATTATAGCCACCATCTGTAATCTTTAGGAATGAATTGATACAAATATTCATTAAAGTTATAAAAAAACTTCTTGTCCACACCTGCCAGTGTCAAGTCTTATTAAAGCAAAAATATGGACAGGTATAAATGTTGTCTTCCAGTGTGATGATTAGAAACCATTTAGTTATAATTATTTCAAGATAGTTTGTTATATATTTTGCAAATATTGATCTTAGTTTAGGTGAAGAATGTATATTATTAATAAGCAATGTTGGCAGATATAGAGGGTCTCCACCACTTGCTTCTGTGAACCATTTACTGTATGATTAATACTTATTATTGCTCTATGAAATACAGAGGTAAAAATGTAAGGAATATTTGTGTTTTAAAGTTTAAAAAATGCTTCAATGAATTTTGATTATCTATCAGTGATCAGTGATTGGTTCTATTCAGCATTTTGGTGTAGACCTCAATGCACTTAAGTTGATGTTATGGCATTTTTTTCGATACGGGTAAATGTTTATCCACACATTAATGATTGTGTATTATAACCATTATGTCCCACATTAAGTATTCATTATACACCACTCCCTCAATAATTCGTGCACAATGCGGTCCACAAACAGACTGCAATATAAGTGAGGGTACGATTTACCGAGTGACATAAAAAAAATCAGCTTAGACATTGAAATAATAGCGTGGGGAGTAGGAACAGGGCTGTTTAATGACTAAATCCTCGTTTAACAATCATGTCGATAATAATTGTTAGTAACATGTATTTTCTAATGAAGTTGTTCGTTGTTCTGTATAAATAACATTTGTTTTTAAAATGTCCAACATCTAAAAGCTCATTCAACTCGTTGAAACAACAACCATCATGTGTGAGCGAAAACATGTGTATTACGTCGGTGCTCTTTGTTTTGTAGATTGGTCTGGTTTTGGTAGTATACTACAAAGTTGGGAGTCCATGTAGCCAGGAACTAGACTATCTCTTAATACACCACTCAATAAGATTATCTTTTTTCAAAACCTAGCGACAATTTTTTCGTGAGATGATCTACATCAAAAGTAAAAGTGAAACTTCTTATCATCTTGAGGATATCTCTATGTGCCAGTTCAGGAATTCTCAGAAAATCATTTGCCCACACTGTTCCGTACCTTTGAAACCAAGCTCTTTATTTTAAAATGTGTTCATTTTGCTTGGTTGCATTGCTATCTTTGATCACAGTTACCAGTGAATCAGTTAATTTAAGGTAGTTTATGTTGTATACACAATAACATTTATAACAGTGTTCGATTGATCAACTGATGTGTTTTCACCCTACATACTACCGGGGCCACTAAATTGTAAGTGTGTAGGTTTTGCTTGCCTTTTAACTTTTTGTTTAATTTCACATCCTTTATTTGATTCAAAAGACATAATCAATGTGATAATACAAATGAGGTCAGCTTTTAATTCAGTACAACAATTAAACATACTTCCGCAAATTAGTTATCAAAACACGGCACTTAATTAGGTTCTCAGTGAAATGCTTGCAGACATAGCTCTTATGGTAGATTGACACATTTTATGTTTAAATACACATTGCATTATGATGATTACACTTAAGAGGAACTGCAAGATAGAATTAAAACACACATTTTACTTATTAAAATGTATTTAATTGGCATTTAAATATTAATATACTGCCTACACTAGGCGTAAGTGACATTTTCATTGATTGAAATGTCCTAAGAATGTCGTTTGGAAAGAAAATGTAATCAGTTATATGACTTTTTATTAAATATTGATCATTTTGAAAATGCTGATTAAAATTTCCATGTCGTGGATACCATTTTGGACCATAAAACAAGCAATATATCAGTGTTTCAGTTACCAATTTTGATCATGATTTTTTTCAAGTTTAAGAAATAGGGATCAATTTTTGGGGGGTATTTTCTGGTTTACAAAAATGGATTCATGTCTGACTCCATGTTATAAGTGGGTTCGCAACAAGGGTGCAAGTTATTGAGGGATTGGTGTACTTGGTTTGGAATAGTCTCAATATTATTTGAACTAATTTAGGTGTATGGACCATAAAACAGAAAGCCACATTATTAAAACAAATATGAAATATTAATGCATTAAACAAAGTTTACTATATGAGCAAAGGGAGCCATGGTAGTTCATTTGGTAGAACATTGGAAACAGCTGCCTCAGTGTCCTTAAGAATGGCACTTAGCTACCATTTTCTTCACATGGTAGACCCAGAAATGTGTTGAAAGTAGCTTTTAAATACAGCCAGCCAGCAGTATAAGCAAATTTCAACACATATTCAGATGATATAAAAAAGTCCGACATCAAAACAGTCAGATTAATATGAAAATCTTAGCAAGTATTTTTTCTTTCTTTTTTTTCTTTCTTTGTTTTTTCTTTCTTTCTTTCTTTATTCCTTCTTTCTTTCTATCTTTCTTTCTCTCTCTTTCTTTCTTTCTTTCTTTCTTTCTTTCTTTCTTTCTTTCTTTCTTTCTTTCTTTCTTTCTTTCTTTCTTTGCAGTTCAAAGTTGAAAGGTTCAATCAAGATTTATTATCAATATCTAAAATCAAACCCTAGCAACACAATATTTTATGATGTGTAAACATTGATCACTATTTAATATATATGATTCAATAATGTATACTTTATAGGGAATACATAGTGGAAAATTTAGGTGGAGGTCTAATGCAAAAAAGAATGACCTCGGCTCAGTAAGTTTTTCAGGCTTGATCATGACTTTGGTTCAAAAGCAAGAAATCTGTGATGCATCAGCGACCACAAAAATATTAGAAGAAAATAACCTTGTAAAATCTATGAATGTCTCCGTCATCAAATTTTACAATTTTGTAAATTTCTGGAGCTAGAGCCAATATTTTAGTTATGTCAGTGGCCATCATCCATCACAGGTTCATATTTGCCAAAGTCTTTGCTGCCCCCTATGCAAAAAATACTGGCTTAATCCTGAGTTTTTTTGTCTCAAGCTTAAATCTCCTTTGATTTTGATTGATGTTGTTGCTTATGCAGAGTCATCTGATATAAGTAATGCCATGAGTATAGTAGAATGAGTTGATAGAGTTAAGTTCATTCTGCAGACTTGTTTTACATTTAGTGTTTATGCATGATTTGAAGTTTGAACATGTGCTTTATGATGACTTTAATGTAGTTAAAATGTAAAATCAATTATTAAAACTTTGGATTTTAAATCAGCTTGTGTGTTTAATAATAGAAGACATAACAGTAATAACAGTATTGCATGTGCAGACTTGTACAAACTGGTTTTGTTTTGATCATCTTAAATTATAGAAGTTATTAGTGATATAACAGCTATCTTGATTATGTTGAGAATATGTAGTTGAAGTGAGGCATAAAATAAATTGACTTTGGCAGAAAAAATTTAGAGTCAGTTGCTGATTCTGTAATTTACCTGCCAATAGATTAATAAATTGGACCTCTTAGGCAAAAGTAGTAAATCATCA
Source organism: Potamilus streckersoni (assembly GCA_016746295.1). NCBI lineage: Eukaryota > Metazoa > Mollusca > Bivalvia > Unionida > Unionidae > Potamilus > Potamilus streckersoni. The sequence goes on along the minus strand of JAEAOA010002352.1, from coordinate 894,182 downwards.
TCCCCCAGTAGTGAAGATTCTTAGCCAGACACATGTACCAGATTCAGAATGGTTTCATATAAAAGCAAATAAATTGATTGTTAGTTTGGAAGATACATGCAAAAAATGTGACTTCAAAATTGTTACTTTTCAAGATGTGGTATTCATAATTAAAAAAAAAATTTACAAAAGGGAATCTGGGGCCCAGTTGATTCTAAAGTGCTTACCTTTTTCTGATCACTGCAATCTCATTTTTGTAAAGATGTTTCAAATCTCAGGTTTAACCATTGTAGATATATTTCAGAAAGTTGGTCAGCAGTTTTCCGTGAATTGATGGTTCTTCTCCACCAGTTATACTGTCCACCATGTTTAGTCAATCATATGCTGAAAAATGTTGTTTATCCCACAACAAAACAACAAAAGTGAATCTCAAACAATTTTGTAATGTCCCATGTTGCACAGCATTTATATATTAAATATAAATTAGCACACCAAGCACCATTTGTCCTTACCCAAGCAATGGTTCAATGCTAGTCCATGATAATCTCTGAGCACAAAGCATAATCTTCTCCTGCATAAAGATCAGATGTTTAGATACATGTATATTGCCAATTAATGGTGTTAAGTTATGTGTAGATCAGTTTGAGTACATATGTGGATTTTTGTTTCACCTTGACCTGCATGTGAGATGTACACATAATATTTTATATGGTAGAGATATATGTCACATTCCAAAAAAGCAGAAGTTATGAGTGATGTAGCTTGGAGTTGCATTTCATATTTTTTTGTAATAACAGATATTCTATTATTTAATCATTTGCAAATTATCTTTACTGTTCATCTCTACATACATGGTTTTTTTTCATGTTAAAGTGGTGTAAGTTATTAAAGATCTACACCTACACAGACACCAGACTGACATATGCATAATGGATAGACCAAATGTACAATAACACAACATCAGCTTTACAAACCTTTTTAACCTCATTTGATTTTCAGGCAAATATGTTTAATGATGATTAATTGTAGTTAGGTTTAGTGTAGTTAAAATGTAAAATCAATTAAAACTTTGGACTTTAAATTAGCTTGTGTGTTTAATAATAGAAGACATTACAGTAATAACAGTATTGCATGGGCAGACTTGTACAAGCTGGTTTTGTTTTGATCATTTCATATTATAGAAGTTATTAGTGATGTGGCTTGGAGTTGCATTGAGTACATTTTTTTATAACATATTCTATTATTTAATCAATTGCAAATTATCTTTTGCTGTTCATCTCTACCTATGTGTTTTTTCTTTCATGTTAAAGTGGTGTAAGTTATTAAAGATTACACCTACACAGACACCAGACTGGCATATGCATAATGGATAGATCAAATGTACAATAACACAACATCAGCTTCACAAAACTTTTTAACCTCATTTGATTTTCAGGCAAATATATTTAATGATGATTTATTGTAGTGGTAGACATTTAATGGATACTTAGTTTAGACACAAATAAAACTTGGATGTACAATATTTTAATACTGACACAGACCTAAGTAAGATCTATCTAGACCATGAGAAGATTTTCATTTAAAAAAATTGTATGATTTTTTAGCTCTACATATATTGCAGACCAAAAGACCTTCTGCCTTTTGTCCAGAATATCTTGTCAAAAGTTTGTTATTGTTGCCCTTGAAGGATTACCATAAAACTTTAAAAATACTTTAATCACTATGCCTTGTTCATCCTAAATATAAATGTTCTCCATTGGATGTCTTTCTATGTAGCCACCAAAGCACCCATTGTTATTGATCATTTAATCACTACTCTTTTTTTGGATAGTCATTTCCACATGGCAATTTTACTGAAAAACATTTTATGATGCCTATTGATCCTGAAGGAAAATGGTGCTGATCCAGTATGCTTGCCTTGGTTACCATATTGAAAGTTTTGTTATTCTGAATCTATGATCCTATTGACATGGAATTTTCTCTAAAAGATGTCATATGATCTCTAGTTGTCCCAAATTAAAATGTTACCCCTCATTGAGAGTGAGTCTATGCAGCATCATATAATCTTTACCTAATAAACTTGTTGAATAAGAGATTTAGTCTGTGCAGTATCAAGTCATCAGTATGTAATTAACTCAGTTTAGTGGGAGATTTAGTGCAGTATCATCTCAGTACCTAATTTACCTATTGTATTAGAGTCAGTCTGTGCAATATCAAGTCATCAGTACCTAATTAACTCACTGATTGAGAGACTTTGGCAGTATCATCTCAGTACTTAATTTACCTATTGTATTAGAGTCTGTCTGTGCAAAATAAAGTCATCAGTGCTAAATAAACTCACTGAGTGATAGAGTCAGTCTATGCAGTATAAAGTCATCAGTGCCTAATTAACTCATTGAGTGAGAGACTTTGGCAGTATCATCTCATCAGTATCAGTTCCTAATTAAGTTAAGTAGGAGCTGAGTGAGAGTTGGTCAGTCTTTGTAGTATGAAGACATCAGTCCCTAAATAATGAGTGACAGTCTGTCAATGCATTATCAAGTTATCAATGCCTGATTGACTTGGGCAATGTGCATACCAAATGTCAGCAACATGGACCCAGATCAGCTGTCACAGACATTGCCACTAGATCAGGTCCAAACTGTTCTCTTTAAATCATCATAAATAGAACAAATAATGTAGACCACAATATGCTAATGCATCCTGCAACAGCAGATATGGCAGTATATTGTATGTTGTTAAATCTGCATAGCTTTCAAGAGAGGACAGTATTAATGTATTAAATTTGTGTAATCAACTGTCTAAAGGAGTAATACATATATTGGCTAATAAATGTTTTGACATAAATTAGAAGACACCCAGTGGTCCTGGTTATGTTTTTGATGCCGATTCCTACATCGTGTTTTTTGAATTATCATTAGGATGTACGACAAGCAGGATCCACCAGTATTCAGGTATGGTACAACACTTTGCCCTCATGTGAACCACATTTTGTGTGGACTGAAGTGGTTTAAGTCAACAATATTCAACCTATTTGTATGACTTGAATCCGACTGTAAACAGAATAGAACCAGATCTGCCACTACATAATGTCCTGGTATATTAGTGTCTGTATTCTTTGTTCTCTCAGTGATTTTAAAGAGACATGCTAGACCCAGACCTGCTGATACATACTCAAATGGTATATCAGAGTAACAAACATCCTAAACCTGGATCTACTAATACATTATGAGATGGCAGATCTGCATCAGTGCTGTTTCTTTTTTAATGCATCCTATACATGGTGTAACTGTGGTGTACTATTTTGGCACAAATTAATACAGTTTAAAAATGTTGAGATATAAGGATCAAGACATACTTTTAAGAAGAAAAATGTTCATTAATATGTCACATATAATGGATTTTTACTTTTTGTGGTGAGCAAAGAATATTTATTTAAAAACTTGAAGTAAAAGCAATATTATTATGCATTATCCATATTTCATATCTACTGTCATTTCACTTCAAATGAAATTTTATTTTTTGATTAATAAATGATAATGTAAGTATTAAATTTTGCAATCTCCCAAAGATTATTAGCTTGCCTTGGTTTAGTAAAAATGAAGATGGTTGCATACAATTTCTATTTAATTTTGTTCCTGTGCACATATTCTTGACAATGTAAATAATTTGTATAGTTTGAGTCTCAGGTTAGGCCAATGTGGGTAAATGAGAAAGCTTGCCAGTAGCTTCTTGTTGGTTGGTGGTTCTTTATGTGGTTTTCCTGGGTTCTTCCTGCACCATTGATACTGGCCGCCATGTATAGCCTTTTTTTGTGCTGAAAAATGGCGTTAAACCCTACAACAACAACAACAACAACAACTGTTTGTATGTGATATTTGTTAATGACCAATAACATTCATTTAATATTGCAATATGCAAGCAAATATATTTGGAAGAAGAGAAACATTATAACTGCTGATTTCTTAATGAGGCAGATTAACATTTAAATTTCTGATCATCATACAATATTATATATAAAGTATTTTTTATGCAATACATATATATGACTAAATTTATTTGTGTGATAAATGGTACACTGCAGATGCACCCTAAGGAGGAGAAGTGTTTGTGAAATCACATGGGTTCACATATTTCTATTGCCATATACATATATAGTTATGATTCAGAAATCTGTCTGATAGTGTTTGGACACATTTGCTTTGCAACTTGTAATGTCCTTTCTTTGAGATTGAATGTTCTACATTTCAGTCATGTTTGGTGAAAAGAGAGTTGTACTTTTCTATCAAAATTACTTTTTAATCAATATAAACCTCATTCACTGTTGATTATTCAAGAGATGAAGTTGACCTGAATCTATTTTGCCAGCTCTATTGCAATTGCATGTATGCTTTTCACCTGGAATGAAGTCATAAGCAGTGGGGTTAGCTGTGTATTCTTATATGTTAAAGTTACTATATGTGTAAACAAGTTTCTCCTCTTAGGGCATACACTTGATGGTTTTGATATTGCTCTTTGCAGTATAAGGACCTGACAAACTAGAGAAAATGAAAATTTGGCAACCATATGCCAGTACATAAAGAACGTTGAGGATGGAACCTCAGACTGTACACATTTACTGTGATGACCAGATTTAAGATGTATGGGTTGATGTTACCTTTCAATCTAAAAGACATCAGCTTTCCTTAGATAAATTTTAATATTGAATAGTCACATAAATGTCATACAGTAAATTCTTCATTCTAAGTATTTATAGGTTACTGCATTTGTATGGGATAATATGAACAAGTTTTTCGGATGGCTCTAGTGCAATATGAACAATTCTGACAATGTAAAGTTAACGGAGAAAAAAAAATGAGCATATAATAAATATACATAATTCTACGTTTAATTTTTAAATTAGTGAAATCACTATATGCTTATTTGAATTTGGCCTAACTGTTATAATGGTTAATTTAATAGCTGTATTTATAGGTTACTGCATTTCTATGGGAAAATGTGAACAAGTTTTTCTGATGGCTATACTGCATGACCTTGAGAGTGAAGTATATCCATCCAAAAAAACAATTTCATATTTTTCCATTCAAATGCAGTAACCTTTTTATTATATGCTCATTTTTGTTTCATTACTAAAGACTTAATAATAAAATTCACAACCAAATATATTTAATAATAAAATTTATTTTTCTATTATTAAAATAATAAATTTCACAATTGTAGATTCTTTCAATACACAATACGATTCATGCACATATAGGTCCTCCCACCGATCTTTTAACTTCATAGCATACCAAGGAGTGCAATATGAAGGTGTTCAGTATCAGAGAATATTGAACAATTCTGGCAATGTAAAGTTAACGGAGAAAAAAAATGAGCATATAATAAGACTTATTACAAATCAGTGCCCATTCACTTTTAAATTGATAAAAAAGACAGAATTTTTGTTTAGCATAATTTTATTTTATGTAATCTGATAAGATTTGTAACACTAGTGAAGGATTATACTTCAATTTCACCAAACAGTTTTCATAAATTTATATTTGACTGTACTTATTGATGAAATAATTGGAAATATTATAAAGAGAGATTTTTTTCATTCATTACTTTATTATACTGCTCTGATGTATGCAGCATATTGATTACAGCTGGGCTTTATTGTTGCTCTGTTGGTAGAAAATGGAAGCAATGCCAAAATTAAACACTTCCAATTAGTATATAAATTTACAGGTTTTTAAAGAGCACAGTGGGTTTTCAGTCAAGGCCGCATCAACATTAATCCCTGCTTCTATGTTCGTATGAGAGCAATGACGAAATTTAGTAATGCAGATGAAGAGCACTCAGCAATTGTTACAAAAATGCATATTGCATTTTGTAATTTACAAATTCATCTGTCATTACAATGTCATTCATTTGAAAAGAATATTTGGATTCCAGGAGAAAAAAGTAGTAGGATAATTTAAGGTAACTTCCATCTTTTGAATTAAATATTTCGCTCCTGACTTCTGCAACTCTGGACAATGATTGTGGATGGAGGTGTCTTTTATCAACATAGTCTGAAGTATTCCTAATCTCTTCTGTGTTTTTAGTTTTAAATAATTTTTATAAGTTGACATAAATATATAGTTTACATATTTATTTCTAACTGAATATGTACATGTTTCATAAAGATAATTCAAGGGAAATAACTTATCTGTTAAAAGCTTGATCTTTGCAGTGACATTGTTACCATGACAAAACCACTCTGGTGGCCTAGTGGTTAGAGCATCCACCTCGGATGTGGAAGGTCGTGGGTTCGAACCCCAGCTGAGTTATACCAAAGATTTACATAAATGGTACAAACAGCTGCCTCGTTTGGCGCTCAGAAGAGGTTAGTGTTAGAATTGGTTGGCCTGGTGTCAGGATAATGTGACTGAGTGGGACATCATGCGAAATGTCAACGACATGATGCCTCAGTGCTAGACATCACTAAACTTTCACACTGCAGACATCGTAGCAATATGACTGAAAAATTGTTAAAGCTGTGTTACAAATCTAAAACAAACACACACACACACATACACACACACATCATGACAAGAAAGGCTGGAAACTGACTTAATCCTTGTAATTAACAACTTTTAAAAAAGATACAGTCTAGTTTTGTTTATAAACTGTCTTTGATTTGAATATTCCATCTCCAGGTGATTTAAAATGTGGCAGTGTAATGGATGTCTACAGAGATTTGCATGGTTTGTTACATACAGACCATTTTTGAAACATGACTATAGAGTTGGGTCAAGAGTGTTCGGAGTCTTTCCCAATTACTTCAGGCAAATGTGCATACTCTATGCCATGTATTATCATTGTTCTAAAATAATCAATTATTATATACTTAAAATTGATACCAAATAACTAGTAAAAGGTGTTTTTAAAGGAGAACAAAACGATTTACTCGAGCCACACATACAATTCCAATTTGTTTTATACAGCTGAATAAAATGTGCATGTTGTCAAAGTGTTGCACACCAGCTGATTGTGTAAAAATAAATGGAATATATTTAACTCCACTTACAACATTATCAGGGGCCCCGAGTGGCTGAGTGGTCTAAAACACTGTCCGTTACGGATCACTGCCATCTCATCTCTGTCTGCGTGAGTTTGAGTCTAGGATTTGGCGAATGTGGATATGTGAGAAAGCTTGCCAGTAGCTTCTCATGGGTCGGTGGTTCTCTCCGGTGATTTCCCAGTTTCTTCCTCCACCATTAATACTGGCTGCCATGAATAGCCTATCGTGTGCTGAAAAATGGCATTTTGCCCAACAACCAACCAACAACATTATCAGGTGAATATTTTATTGGAGACTACACAAATCATTGCAGCACACTGATTTCTAGTCTACTGCCTATCACATGGATACAAGAATTTGATTTCTAGCATCCCTGTGTATTGTTTTATCCAGAGACTACTGCACAAGTATTCTAACAGTTTTGATTATTTTTTTTTATGGTCATCAAATTTTGTGTCTGATAAACAAACATAGTCTGTACATACCATTAACTGATGTATCCAAATTATTATTAGTTTTTTTTTTACTGGCTTTAATAATAAAGTTCAGTTTCCTTTCTTTTTGTGTACATATATGAAATACTTCATGAATATTCTCCTTGTATGCCTATGTTTAATTAGTTGGGGTTTTTTAAGTCCTAATATTATCAATATTATTCCTAACTTGATGAGATGAATAAGATGAATTTATCACATAATGTTTTTTAAAATTGTTAAGCAAATTTTCTTGTTAATATCAATTATTTACCATTCTTTAATAATAAACATGCCTTGATGTATTTTAATCATTTGAAGTTTACATTATGTTTTTGACATAAATAAAAGGAAATGACAAATTTTGCCTCCAGAGTTTTTTCGATTGGAGATAATCTCATTTTGATATGATACTTTTGTACAAAACTGAATAATTAATAGATTTGCATCATCTACCTAACTTCTTTGTCTTTGATATTATGCACACTATCTGCTTGTATAGAAAAGCTTATACTCCTACAAGAAAGCTTCATATCTCTCTGAAATAAAAATACTTTTGTGAAATATACCACTAATTTAGAAATCTGTTAGTGGCATAATTTGTCTTATGTCAGCTCTATAGTATGGCTTTTAGTTAACAATGACACACAGTCTGCACTGAAAATTCTTTCTGTATGCTTTTATTTTATTTGTATTGTACGTTTATGTTAAGTATCTGAATTGGATATAGGACAGTTATTGCATCATGCTCTTATATGTTAGTGTTTCAATTAGTAATCATTTATGAATGTGTAATGACTAAGATACCTGGATGCCAGGACTCATCACTGGGATTATTAGTACTTTTTTTTTATTAGTAGCAAAGTGCATGATACACTATGGGCAGTGACACAACACACTGTATAAATATTGTGCAATTTTGAAGATTTTTAACTAGTTTGTAGATATATCTTCTTTTTTGCCAAACTAGTTCACTTCAAACTTTATTAATGGCAGTAAACTTGAAAGAGGTTTCTAATTAAATAAATATACATGTAATCATATTTACATATGGAAAAGAATTTTTCAACTCATAACTTCTTCAAAAGAACTCTTGTTGGAAACATGTAAAAAACATTCACATTTCTTTTAAAAATATCAATTTTTGTCATGTATTTATAAGAAACTATTGTGATGAAATTGCTTAAATGATTGATTTGTTAAAGAATTTATAATTGGACATTTCCTACAATTGCGAAGATTCATTCAAAGAAGTAATTTAAGACTTTTCTAAACTGTGATAATATATTTGATGTATAAATAGTAACATGTACTAAAATTAATTTTATTGTCATGATTTCTTTACAGGAGGCAGATTAATGAAGAAGTGAGGTAAGATTTTCCACAGTCTTGACTGACTACCATCCTGTCTTTATTAACTACTGATATACACATTTACTACTAATCTGTTGTTGGTATCATTCTTATTTTATACTACTGTTTCGCTCCTCTAAGATGATTGACTAGCTAATATAAGGTTTGGGGGTTTTGTTTTCTTGTTATTCTAGTAACTTTTATTTGACAATGTTTGTTTAATAGAGTAAATGAAGCTACTCTCCTCATGGTACATTCTCATTCATACCATATTACTCATTTATATGTCAACTTGATTATAAGTTGACCCCCAACTTCCTGGGGCTGCAAAATATCTCTTGATTCCCCTATAAGGCAAGATGTATTTTGCAATTCAGATCTGTCTGAAGTGGTGACTTGTTGTGAGTTCCATTTTGAAAAATAAACAAGCCATACTGGATAGATAGAAAAAAAGACCAGTGTAAAATACAAATTATATTATTGAATAGAATATGTCACAGGTAAATTTACAACATACAATTTGTTGATTTTCATGCAGACCTTCCAACCTTTATGAATTTGCCCCTTAAATATCCCTTAAATTGCGGACTTGCAGATTAAAAACAATAACTATGGAAATATGATTATTGTGTTAAAATCCAGATAATTGGCTCATCCGTGGTTTTGTTAATGTGAAGTATCTCCATGATAAAACTTAATTATAGAATTGTTTTAAAAATGCCAAAATTCCAAAAGAGGAAAAAAAGCATCTTAGAAAGTTTTAATGATCAGTGCAGAATAATAAAAGGAATATTCAGAAAGGACACAGTTATGTTTATTGGACATCACATGTTGATTTTAATATGTCTTGTGGTAGGAGATATGATTACCCTGTCTTTTGAAAAAAAAAATTTCAAAGAATTCTGTCAAGTTGCGAGAGAGCAACAAGCAATTTAACTGCATAGGATCTGTATCTGAAGTTTATTCAACTGTACTAGAGTTAAATAATATCTACATTTATTTTACAAACTTACCACTGTGGTGGCCCAAGTGATTAGAATGACCACCTTGGATGTGGGAGTTTACAGGTTGAAATCCTGGCCAAGTCATACCTAAAACTTATAAAAATGGTACTAGCAGATGCCATGCTTTGCACTCAGTATTTAAAGGTTAGTGTCAGGACTGGTTGGCCTGGTGTCAAGATAATGTGACTGGGTTGGGGTGGGGACATGATGCCACATGTTTGTGGCATGAAGCCTCAGTGGTAGACATCACATGATATATTGTTACACCTTACTAAAACTTAGTCAAACTTAAGGGGAAAAAAAAATCAACAGCTTTTTTTTAGCTGGCCTTGTTAGGGTTGGCAGACTTATTCATAGAATAGAATCCATGAAAATCCATAATACTTGATATTTAAAACTCTATTTATATGATAAATCAAAGAATTATGATAAATCATGGAAATCAGATATAGGTCACATATTGGTATAAAGTCAGTAGTTCAGAATGACCCAATTCACAATATCCCATAATATGTTCATTCCATGCATATAAACAAATAAACAATACAAGTTATGTCCACATTTTTGTGATTCATGATATTCTATGTCACTATAAAGTGTTGTCTAGTACCAGGTCCTAACATTCTTTGTTCTCAATGTCAGATAAAATTCTGACATAATTTATTCATCATCTAGATGTAGTAGATTATCATCTAGTCATTCTGAATATCATCAGACTCCATTTACTCAGCTTTACTGTCATATCTAGGTGGTTTTGTAGAGACTAAAATCTGGATCTGTAAGTAACAGATTGATCATACAGTTTGTGAAATCAATTCAAGGATGTAACTGAACACCTGTGAAAAATATCACAGGGAGTTCAGATAACCAACTTCTGTTGCATGGCACAGAGCAAGTATCTGACTAAAAGCAAGATCAAAGGTTTGTCACATGGGAACACAAAGAGGTTTGTTGCCTTTTCAAGCAAAGAGATTAAGGTAAAGCATGCACAAAAAGTTGTAGAACTTGGCTTGGAACTGAACAAGTATTAAATTTATGGCTTGTTCAAAAGAAGTGTCAACATGAGAGCAAGTGAGTGCTGTTTTTGCATTTATACACTGGCAGAAAACTTTCAAAATATAAATAGGAAATTAAATCTAATGTACAGAAAAGGTACAATACAAATTCCGCTAAAACTTAAATCACATCTAACATGATGTTTATAAAGGAAAAGAAAAATGTTAATACATATATAGGTTGTTATTGCTTCCATGAAAATGGAAACAATATAATTGCTAATAATCAACATTGAGGAATTCTTCACAATGGGTTGTATTTAATTTACCAACAATGTTAAATTATTCAAGTCCAAATGACTAGATACAAGAAATTGTAAAATGATGACATCATGACTGATAAACACAGAGCATACCACATATGCATTTCTGAATGGGAATAGAGGCATGAAGATGTAAAAATATATGAATTTACATTATTTGTTTCAGAGTTTCCAACATACTCTTTGATTCATCAAATTTGTATGGCACACTTATAAGATAACACCTACTTTGCATGAATAGTTGTCAGCAATAGCAACATTATCTTACAAGCAAGTATACACAGTTATGTCAAAGTTAACAAACCTCTCATTGATATGACTCTTTCACTCAGAAGAATCTGTTTAGCTGACCTTGAATGACTTAACAAATAAATACACCACCAACAGTTGGGTCCAACAATGCTGTGTTGGAGTACAAGGTCTGAAAAAAATAAAGCCCACAACTGCAAGACATCAACAATTTTCACTAAATAATGACTGCAACATAATTTAAATACCATTACATTAAATTCTATCATTAAATACTGGATGGATAGTCAATATAATGGTCAATCTAATCCACACAATATTACTTGACTTATGTGAGTGATATTGGACTTGGTGTATAATGTATCCAACCATCTCAGCCTAGTGGGTGTAATTGAAATGGGTTGGAAAGAGTCTCTTCCATTTATATATATGTTTTATTGATGGGAAAGATGGTGTGAATGCTGCAATTAAGAGAAAGTAGAACTTCTTCCCAAATAGTAATGTGTTTAATAAATTTTCTTAGAAACAGTTTACTAAAACAATTAGCTCTCCACTGACATTAAAATAATGACCATTTTCTTTTCCAAACTGTCATATTAATATTTTTTGTATTTCATGAAAATATATTTATCTGTTACAATTGTTATCATTTCAGAAATATGCTGGGAGCATTATTTCCAACCCTTCAGGCTGATATAGATGATTTTATTTCATTTGCTGACAAATTAGATGGCTTGTAAGTTATTATTCAAGATCATAAATTGACAACCAATTACTGTGTGCACTAATGTTTTGTTCTTTCGAAACATTTTTGGTTTGCTGTGGTTGAATATTTCATCGCCAAAAATTTTGAATTCTTAAGATAATTATCCTCTGATCATGGAGAAATTAATGATGATCATGGCAGATTATTTTTTTTGTGCAAGTGTCAGTTTTTGTTTATAAGCAAGTCTCAGTTTACTTTATAAGTGACACCAAATTAATACTTTTAGTATAACTGTTGAGCCCACCTGGTATCCATGTGCTTGTCCTTATGTACCTCTGTCCAAAGCCTAGATAAACCTCAGGTTTTTTTTTACTTTACTAAATAAAAAGATTGAATTAAAGAAAGGGGGAGACTTGTTTTTGAACAAATTTTGAAATGTCATGTCTATAGATATATATTGCCAATAATAGCACATATGATGAGCATAACAATGCAGATGTCTCAAGTATAACAATTGGTACTTGCTGACCTATTTGTGCTATTTATATGTAAGCAACTCTTAAGTTGAGCTTTACTGTCTTTTCTTTGAATACAAATACTACTTTTAGCTCAAGGGAGCTAAAAGTTATCTGCAAACCCTTGGCAGTCGGACAGAGTGATATCCCCTTACATATAAGACTTGGCGGCAAGGTGTAAGGATATGTTGTTATTACTTCCACTCGTGCCAAGAAGTACACTCTCATCATGACAGACTTCACAAAGCCAAAGCTTCATGAAAGATGTCTTTTCAAGTTAGAGGAGTTGTTTCACTTATAATGAAAGTATGCACCATCTTTATTTCCATCTTTTTCTTTCTTTCACAACAAAGTTCTGCCTTTACAAATTAGTCTCACTCTGTGTTTGATGCACCATATTTTTTTTCCTTCATGATCTGGCAATTAGGCGACCATTGGTAGCACCTTTTGAGAAACTATAGCCACATGGGATTGCTCAATGCGGTAGCAGAAATCATGGTTATCAGTCGCTTTCTACTGCATTGCTACTGTTTTTTTCTGCACAAATGGAGTTTTCAGGTTGGCCCACTGGACTATCCTGTCAACATCTACACCCATGTGAGGCACTATCGGCGAAACTTGGAGCAGCCTAACTTGACTCCGTCAGATAATATGCATCTACAAATCCACCCACTCGAGATTTCAGGCTGTACCGATGCAAGTACAAAAGGCAGGTGAGCCTGTCCACTACCATCATTTCAGGAAACTAGTTGTGCATGATCTCCCCAGGAACAACATCTATATATCAGTTGTTTAAGAGAGGACAGCCAATGTGAAAGCTTTTCATTAGGTGGCAGGAATGCTCAAGAGGCCAAGAGAGTTCTCATTCTGTCTGACATATCTACAGTGGTGACTTTTCTCAACTACAATAATTATCTCAACACTACAGTGTTGGTTTATCTCCAGCAATAAGGAGGATCCCATTCCCCAGACCTTTACATCATGGTGTGGGACTTTTCTCTAACAACAAAGAGGAACTGAATCTTACAATGGTAATTATCTTCAATAACAAGGATCCCAGTCACCAGACCTTTGCATAGTGGTGTGTGACTTGTTGAAGTGCTGTTGTCATCAACAAGAATTTCAAGTTCACCATATCACGGGACTCCACAACTCACTGATTGTCTCTTCATCATGGAACAATAGGCTAGTACAGAAGGAATTGTCTCTCCATCCCATGGTTCTCATGCAAATCTGTACCTGATGGGATCAGCCATTGGTAGGCCTGTTTGCAACTACTGGGAATGCTAAACCCATTCTTTGTTTCTCTAGTCCTGTTGCCAACAACTTGGGCAGTGGACACCCTATTGTTGCATTGGACCAACCCTAACTCACACACCATCCACCAACACCTCCAATTCCAAGTGATACAGCAAACAAGAGAATCAGCATTTGAATTCATTTTATTGCTCTCCGATGCGTGAAGTGGATTGACAACCTCATCAATCTGGCATTAGAAAACCACAGAAGATTCTGGTCTTCCCTCATCTACTAAAACAACCAGTTGTTAAACCCCGGATCTGCACATCTGGATCACATCAAACAGGCTCTCAGACACAAACAATTCTCGCAACCAGTAGTGGAAAAAATTGCTCCAATGTGACAGCCAATCCACTCTAAGTATATGAAGGCAAATGGGATTTTGTACCCACTGTTGTGTAATGAACATATCTTACCTCGCCAGGCATCGATATAGCATATAGCTAATTTCTTCCTTTGACTCTTTGAAGAGAAAACATTGGCTCCAAGTACAATCAAAGGCTATTGCTCAAAGATAGCAGACACTTTTTTGTCATCATGGGTGCAAAGATATAGGACAAAATAACTATGTAATCTTTTGCAACTTAGAGTATACACGGCATAATGTTAACGCTCTGCCTAGTATACACGGCATAATGTTAACCTTCTGCCTAAAGGGGAACATATCATGGATATTAACTGAGCCTAACAAGAGCCCTTTTGAACAGTTGCATGGGCATCTTTCTTTTAATCCCAGGTTCCTCATGGGCCTAGCAATGGCAGGCAGAATTAGTGAAATACCTACTTTGTTCACAGACCCCAATTACCTGCAGTTTCAACAAGATGGGGCAGTCTTAGGATGGCATCCTCATTCCTCACCTAGAACCATTGCCCATTCACAGGTATCCAGACTCTTCTATTGAAACCAGTCTCACCTGGACACTTCAAATGAATGCCAATTACAAGACCTTGTTTGATTTTTAATCGAATGGAGCCTCTTAAATCAGGTCAAGATGATATATCTACTCAGAATATCTCATCCTGGATCAAGTGGGTTATTCACTCAACATACAGGGTAATAACCTTGATTCAATGAACTTTTTAGGCATTTTGGCTTATAAGGTTAGGGCAGTTGCCACCAGCCTAGCACTCGAATGGAACCGTTTTTTAGCATCATCATTCAGGCTATGGGTTGGACATTGGAGTCCACATTTTCTAGCTTTTATCTGCTAAATTTGTTATACCAAAGTGCCCAGTTTCATCTGGTAGGACCTATATATACAGCTGAACAGATCACATTTACAGGATGATAACCAGCTTCTTAAGATGTGGCTTCACGACTTCTGCTGGATTTGCATGGGAAAATTTGTTTCCCTTTTGAAGCCATGCCCTGAGAGATGGAGTCTTTTCCAGTCTGACTACTTGGAAGCTGTCTCTCATAACTTTTATCTCTGGGGTAAGAGGATTTATTACTTATTACTAATTCTTCTAATGGATATTATTATTGGGTAATGTATTCAAAGAAGAAAGCAATTTTATTTAGTAAAATATATTTCTTCAAAACTACTTTCCCAATCATAATAAACATAACCCTCTAAGCTTTCCTGCAGTTACGTGCATAGCAAGCGTGCCTTCTTTTCTATTAATAACTAACATCCTTATGCCTTACCACGAAGTCTTATATGTAAGGGGATATCACACTGCCCTATCGCCAAGGGTCAGCAGACAACTTTTAGCTCCCTTGAGCTAAAAGTAGTATGTGGGAGAAATGGATTTGTAAGGTAGTGATAATTCTCCAAAAGTATTATGATTGGGCAAGTATTTTCGAAGAAACAGATTTTACTATAAACAATTTGTGTCATCATAATTCATTACTATTGTTGGGTCTTGCTCTTTATTGATTTGAAATAGTATTTTAGAATATTTCATTGTAAAAATTTACCATGTCAAAACTTAAAATGTCAGTGATTTCATATGAAACAAATATTCTGCATGTCTGCATCAAAACTACTACAAAATTACATGATAATGTTTATTTCATCTCCTATATAATGATTACCTAAATGCCGGGTATTGAAATGATAGATCATGAAAATATTGATATCCATAATGCATATCTCACTCTGGAACCCTGAGTGGCTGAATGGTATAAAGCAGTCCTCTTTCCTGATCATTGCCATCTCACCTCAGTTCATATTGGTTTGAGTCTTGGGTTTGACTAATTTGGGTATGTGCGAAAGCTTGCCAGTAGCTTTTTGCAAGTAATTGGCTCTTGCCAGGGTTTTTCCTGGTTCTTCCTCCACCAGTTATTCTGGACATCTTACATAGCCTATTGTGTGCAGAAAAATGTTAAACCATCAACAACAGCAGTATATCACACTTCATGCATGGCAACACAGAATATAGTTTTGTCATAAAATATTAATTATCTGTACTCAGTAATGTATCATTGCATTCTAACAGCTCCAATGAAGGTAAGTAAAATAATTTGTATCACTGCTCTGAGAATTTATAAATTAATGTTAGTTATATTCCTCAGTAACTCCATGTACTTGCTGGTGAAGATGAGTCAGCATGTGATCAATACCCAAGATGCAGGATCTTTTCTCAGCAAGACCTTTGCTTCTAGCCTGGTCAGGATCAAAAGGAACTTTGACAGTTTTATTGTAAGCTGATTCTCTAATTTTTAAATAATTCTTATCTTGGAAAGCTTTCTTTAACATAATGTATAACACCTGTAATTTTTGGCCTATAAGAAACCTGTTCATATTATCAAAATATATCTTGTATACTTTGGTCGGCCATAATGCATTAATAAAGATACCTGTAATGACTTTCAATTACACCAGTGCTTACACAAATGGTGGAATGCAAGCCATGGTTGGTGATCCATTTCAGTTTTTGTGAACATAACAATCTGGCTAAACAAAAGGCAGTCTTGACAGAAATTAGGCCTTTTGTTCATAAACAAACTTTAAATCCTGATTGATCCTCTGATGATATATATGCTCAGACTTGAGTAACATGAATGCATTTCTGAGCCAGTCTGTGTAGAGTTTATTGGCACATCAGCACAATTTTGTCAGTTTAGAACCAAGCAAGTGTAATTATCCCCCCAAAAATAAAACAGATTTGAGCAAAATAGTGTAAATAATTTTAAAATACAAAGTTGGATTTTTGAAAAATATTTCATTCCAAGATTATCAGACCATCATAGTTAGAATACCATTACAGTAAGCATCTTTGGGAAGAAAGGATTTGAAAGTTGTGTAATTTACAATTTTATTTCTTTTTCTTCTAAGTGATATATAAATAGTAAATGAATATCTTTATAGAAGGACAACTTTTAATGTTCATGTTGATTTTTCAGATCTTAAATATTTCAAAAACTCCACATTCATTCTAAGTAAGTTCACTGTTATAAAGTAAGACCTGTTCCTTACCAGTGGTGTAGAAAAGGCCTGATGTACCTTCCATCATGTCATAAAAGGCACCTAATGGATGCAGACTTTTTGCCCTGAGATATATCTCTTGATGATGTTCCATCTAAGGCCTTAACCTTTTTAAACGAGTGGAGTTTATATGTACCATTCTTACTGCATTTTAAGGAATTGGCTTTTTATTGTCTTCATCTTTGTTTTGAATATCGTTTTGGCAGATAAATAAATCCTGTTTTGGCACCATATAGTCTGATTTTGCTGATGTGCTATTAAAACCTATGTATAAATATGGTTATCTTCCTGCCCTTGTGTTTTGTTCAAATATTTCTGAGAATGTATTGGGTATTAAATTTTGTTCATTTATTCCAGGAAATGCAAATCAAAGCTATATCTGAAACAAAGGTTTCCAAAAAGAGCAAATGTGGAATAATCAGCTTTGTCCACAATTTTGAAGTAAGAGGTGACATCTCTCTCTCTCTCTCTCTCTCTCTCTCTCTCTCTCTCTCTCTCTCTCTCTCTCTCTCTCTCTCTCTCTCTCTCTCTCTCTCTCTCTCTCTCCTCTCCTCTCTCTCTCTCTCTTTCTTTCTCTCTCTCTCTCTCTCTCTCACACACACACACACACACAGACTCTCACACCTCATACAGTAGCTTCTCGTGGGTCGGTGGTTCTTTCCGGTGATTTCCCGGTTTCTTCCTCCACCATTAATACTGGCCGCCATGAATAGCCTATCGTGTGCTGAAAAATGGCGTTAAGCCCAGCAACAACAACAACAACCTCATACAGATTTAAGAAATCTCCAAATAAATCCAGATAATCCAGATAATTAAAGGACAATTTCTAATGTGAACCAGGAGTAGTTCAGAGAAATGTTAGTTCTTATTAGTGTCTTGATATAGAATCCATAATTTCCATTGAAGTAATATATCAGATATGGCATTCATAAGTAAGTCTGTATATATATATATACTTTTGGTTTCTTTAAATAATGTCTAGGCTCATGTAAATATCTAAATATAGGGAACTTCGTGGAGAATTTTCAATCATGGGGAAATCTCTCTACAAAGGACAAAATCATGCCATCATTTGGTTGCCTTTTTCTATAAAGGTCTAACTGCAATAGGCATTGTTCAGCTCTTTTAGATAGAACCAAGGATTATATTTATTTTATAGAAATTTAAAAATTGACATTATTTTTAAACATTTTTCTACTTTTTGATTGTTCACAAATTTTAAGTTTTTCTACTTGTTCTGTAAGGCACAAAGTAGACTATGAGAAACAAATCCATGTAAGTTGTAGCCCTCATTTCTTATATGTTTTAGAGTGGTCTTAACAGATTAGAATTTTAGAATTTAGTCTTTTATTTTTGAAATTTTATGAACTGAATGGTTAACTTAAACTTGTATTTTATTTTACAATCACAGTTTGCAGGGTATAGTAAAACCAACATAACATTCTCAGTCCCGAAATAAAAAGCTTATCTTTGATTTTGTCAACTTAGATTGAAATTCAGAAGTTGATTTGTAACAGAATTAACTCACTCTTCGATTTATTTTTTAAATACATATTGATTCCTGATATTTCCACTGCACTATCTATATACCATGATATTAATGCTCTGTACCTAGAAAATTATCAAAAGTTCATGAGGTCAGATTCACTGTTATAAGCACATAAACAGTTGTCTGTATAGCATGCATATATTACATATGTCCAAACATATAAAGTGAAATATATATGAAGTTTCAATCTTTCTCCCAGTATGGTGATACCTACTAAAGTTCATGAAAGATCTGTTTTTGGACCTACAAAGTAAAGATATAAAAAGATAGCAAACAAGTTTGATGGTAGGTTTTCAACATGGCAGATTTTAGGTACTGCACTCACATGAGGCATGCTAGGATTGAGATATGTACATTTGCATTAACAAAAATGATATATTGTAACATTTGCTGTATATGATCACCAAAATAGCTACTCTTTTGTGAAGTATCTTAGAAAACCAGACTTTATTAACTTTGAGATGAAGTGAGAGGCCATTGCTTTCATTTTTGTATTTCTTTGAGCTTGTACTTAACACATGTGAAGTTTTACAAGAATTCCATTGAACAAGCTGATAGTATAGGTCAAAGGTCATGAATTTAGATTTTAGCTGTTCTGGCTTGAGAGCATGATACAGAAAGAAGTATGAAAACGTTTTAATTCCATGAAATTGGGGTCAAGGTCAAAGATTATATAAAAGAAATTTTTTACTGTACTTGCAAGTATCTTGTTGACATGTTAACTTGTAAATGTAAGAAAATATTTTTGTTGCCAAGTTTGTTTGTTGGAAAATTGTTTCCAAAATATCACAGATGGTTCAATATTCAGCAGTTAAGAAGAATAAGAATGCAGCAGAAATGGACTTACCTTGAATTTCTTAAGATATTTTTTGGGTAATAGAGTATCAGCACCTTTAAAGAACTCTTGTGTTGTGCATGTAACAAACATAATAACATCACATGATGTCACAAATGATATGATAATGTCTAGTAACGCATATGTGTGGTAACATAGGTGATGAATAAACTTCAAAGTTATTGCACTACATGATAATTATTTGGTTCATTGTTTTCATAAATTTCTTTTAAAATGAGCACTCTTGTAAGATCCTCTTTTTTAAACACAAATTTATTTACAGGATTTTGCAAACCTGGCAGAGAGCATATTCAAGGGCTCAGACCGACATACAGATTTGGACAAGGGATACACAAAACTTGTGGCAGCCATTTTTGACAACATTGAGAGGATTGCAGTGGACCATCCAAAGACACCAAAGGAAGTCATAAGAATGGGTTAGTTTAGGGAGATCGTAAGAATGGGTTCAGTTTTTGGATAAATGCCCGACTTCAGTTACTAATACCCTGTTATTTTTTTGCCAATACTTGCAGATAGGGAAATGTAGATGAAATAAAACTTGCCTTGAGAGACCACTCCTGTGGCCAACAGAATGTAGCCACCCAAGATAAGTCATCTATCTTAATAGATCTTTTGCATGAGTGACAGTTTTCACGGTCAAAATTCAGCTGGGTTTAGAAGAAAACATACCCATAATACTGTACTTATACTTTGTTCTTTATGTCTAGTTCTTATGAAAATATTATGTAAATTGATATGGCAAAAATACATACCATCAAAATTAAATATATCATGAACATTGCAATTTTCTTTGAAATTGATGTGTTGGTATCATGACATATGAATTACAATCTTAAGAATACCTACCTCATCCTGTGTATGAATTAGTGGTTTTGATCTGGCTTTAAGTTAGTATGGAATATATATGTATCAGTTATAAAAGGTTGAAAAAACTATGAATCCATCCAGAAGCAAAATAAATTTACTGAGAGACAAAACTCAAAGGCTTAATTCACCAGTGACTTAAAGAGATTAATTTGATAAACAAAGGATGTAATTGGCTGCACTACAGACTGTTATGTGGGTTTCAATAACTGTAACAATAATAAAGCAACAAACAACACAAACATTCCACAGTAATCAAAATTTTAAAACAATAATTACTTATTAATGATAAAGACATCGACTGCATTTTCCCCAAGCATTATGGATTGACTCCATTAACAATGTACTGGAGCGATTTAAGGAGTTTTCTAATGGTGACATTGTTGGGTTATGCAATATTTGCCAATCATAAAGAAACAATGCAATTGAAACAGTAATGAATCATTGTAACTGGAACTTGCATGGCTTTGGCACTTCAGAGGCAATTGGATTAGTCAGGTTTATGGGCTTTAGCATACCATGCTGTTTGCATGACCCATTTAGTTTAAAAAGCTGGTAACCAGGCTCAATTTATGTTTTGTTAAAAACACACCCTACTAAGCAGTCTTATTTACAGATTAATAAGTAAAATGTTAAGCATGTTTATCTCCATGCTTGTAACATAGTCATATATAGCAGTGTTGTTGAGAAACATCTGCACTTTGCCTGTAGACCCTCATAAATTGTCATTGTTACAAAGGCTTAATTAAAGGTCAGTGGTATTTATTTCTCTCTTGACATGTTCATTCATAGCTGTGTCAAATCACTTATTTTGCCTAAAAATCATGTTCACTGGTTACATTCTGTATATGGTCATTGAGGACAGTACATTTTTATTATAAAATCTAAATAACGGGATTACTCATCGTAAAGGTTGCCCAAAATGTATTTTACTGTACTATCATTCATAGCAGTGTTGAAACAATTTAGCATAACAAATCCTGGTTACTGTTTGCAGTTGGCTGGTAGTGACTCATGCCAGTGCATTTATAATGTACAATTGATCCATGCAGAATGATTTTGGTCGTAAATGACAGGTGGTCATTCATAGTAGATGTGAACTCTCTGTTCAGCTTAAGAATGTTTTTAAAATAGTGCCATATATTAGTAAGGCACATTTGAGCATGCTTTTTAGGTGCAAATCTTTAGAGTGGTTTAACAAGACATCCTGGTATTCTAAGTTGTATAGATTGTGTAACAGATGGTACGTTTTGAAGTTGTAATTTGACATAAAGAGCAAGTTGTATGGTGTGTATCTGTATGTCCTTTAATTGTTGAATCATGTGATTAATGCATACTCACTCTGCAATGTGTAAATTTCAATGAGCTTTTCTTCCATTTTCAGAAAATTACCATCATATGTTCTGTAAGTATTTAAATTTAATTTAATAAGTACGATAGTATTGTCTCAGTTTTTTCTGTGTTGATTAGTTTAATAGCTGTTTAGCTCCACTGGCCATATTGGACAAACTACTGGATGTCTGGTGGAGCTATGGCCCATAAGTATCCAGGAGAAGCAGGTGATATTTTATTTACAAAAAAAATCGCTATGTGTTTATATCATCTGAACATTTGTTCAGTTTGGTTTCTTTAATCTCTATACAATATCAACTTTTGTAATATGTGATACAGTTATACCTGCTTCATCACATACTTTTTGTTTTATCTTTTTCTGTCCCAATTTATCTCAACTTTTTTCTCCCCAAAAATAGCTAACATCTGATTATTTCTAATCAAGTTTAAATTTCAACGTTCATAGTATCATGTGCCTTTTTCACACTTTTGTGATTATGTCTTAAGTATGAGCGTGCAAAGAAAGAATTTTACCAACAGTTAAAAGCATATAATCATGTCTATTTGAACATGTTTTAGCTGTATTATCCACACTAAAGATCTCCAGCCTGGAAGGCGACAAAAAAAAGGCCAAGCATAAATACCAGGACAGTCTGACATTCTACACCCAGGACAGATTAGGTCGACCTCTGGAGAAACTTCATGTAAGGAAATCCTATGTACAGTATGTTCTTATTAAATACTGTCTGTAAGGTAACTTTAGTAGAAATTGTTATATCTATTTCACTCCATCAATTATTGAAAACAATCTGTTAATGAATTATAGATCAAATGACAGTTGTCATATCTAGACTTGTTCTTCTGGGAACTACTTGAAATGTTGATGGTATGGTAGGGCTTGTTAATGCCAGCCTTTTAATTGTATATTATGTCACTTTGATGTTTCATCCATTATGGTTGCTTCATATTTTTATTTTTATGTACAATTTTTGTGGTGTATATGCCAAACAGAGGTGTGAATATAAGGGCTGTTCCAGTAAAACATATTGCCCCCAAGGGAAAGGCACTTTGAAATTCAACCAAGCAACAACAGAACCAATTAAAAAAAATTATGATCCTCCATCAGATATGTTTTAGTCGAAAAGCACAGCCTCCCTATAGAAGCATGTTTTTTTTTAATACATAATTTCTAGCTATGGTTTAGTGGGTGACAGAAGTGATTTTAATATTGGGTTGAGAACAGAAGTGGTGTAAATGACAACTGGCTGGACATAATCTTTTGAATTCTTATAAATCATATATACTGCATCTTTTTATTTCTATTCATTCATTATAATCAATCTTTTGTCCTTTTGTTTGTCTGTCTGTCAGCCATGTATGTCTTTGATACTGTGAAATCATATAATTTCTTGGTGGCTTATTATTTGTAGATGTCATTGATCAGTTTCTTAATACCTAATAATTTAATGTCCATGAATATAGATTTTATATTAGGGATTTTTATTCTAATAAAGAAATCATGAAATTGTATCCTTATTAAACTGTGTGTTTACTAAATTTATCACTGTTTTGCTATTTTGGCATGCTGCTTTTTATTAGAATAATAATTAACTCTTGTATTGCTTTAAGTGTGTATTCAGATGCTATAATTCCCTTATAATTTTTTTCAAAAAAATGTTTTGATAAACTTATAATACATGATTTGTCAGAATCATTAATGTCTGTGAAAGCGATGTTGCATTAATTTTGCTTACTTGTACACTATATCATTTCTTATAAGAATACATTTTTCAGTTATAGCCATTTTTTTTCCTTGTTGCAAGACTAATAAAAATTTAAAAAAGAAATATAGCAAGCCAAACATTTTTATATCATAACTTAGATTTTAAAAAATGGATAAAAGTCAAGAATAATGTTTTCCCATAGTATTCGTAGAATCATTTTCACTGCAGTTAACTGTATTGTCAATATCATCATCTGATGGCCTAGCAGTAACATTCTGCACTTTTAATCCAGTTATCACACGTTCTATCTCCCACTTCTCGTCTTTCATACAAGATTTATACGTATGGTCTAAGGGGCGTTCATGGCAGAGTATAAGCTGCTTGTCTTGTGATACAGATCTGAGGGGTTTCCAAGGCAGAGTGGTACAAGATGCTTGCCATGTGATTACTGGCCTCCAATGTCTAATTGAGAATGTTGCCAGTTACTTGTGTAAGGTCAGAGGATCTACATAAGTGGTGTTTGGTGTCTCAAAAGTACTTGGATTTTCTTCAGCAGTAAAACTGGAACAGTCCTAAGTATTTCCTGTATTATGAACCAAGGGATCAAACTGTAAATTATTGAAAAGTGAGAGAGTGGAATTATAATCCAAATAGGTTTTCTGATTGCGTCTCTTATCAAGACATAAGTATTCTTGATCACCAGAAATGTATTTTGCAGATTATAACTAAACTTTTTATTCTGTCACTTTTTAAACAGCAAGTGCAAATTATCATTGAGCTCAGGCAAAATTACATCATTACATAAAATTGGCAGGTAGTTTAATTAACATCAAGACTGGTTCAGTTTCTGTGTGTAAAATTATGCCAAACAATTCATAAACAATGTTGAATGATATTTACTTAAAACCAATCACTGGCAGAGGTTCTTTTACCTGCTCAGGGCCAGATAAAATGCTTAGTCACGTCCACATGAACAAGATTATGCATATTAATTAAAATGCATCTTTTCAAAAGTTCTGCCTACATAGCCACAGACTGCACAGTGTGAAGGATTGGACCATATGTGGCCCATGGGATGTGTGTCGGACATGCCTGTTTTAAGACCAATTGAAAAATCTTAGAATCATTAATTTATTAAACAATGAACACATAATGTATCTTCCACAAATTATCTTCCCTGAAAAAAATAGTTGTTTTACAGAGGTTTGTATAGGTTCCTGTCCAAACAGGAAACCTGTCTTTAGTATTGGGTTGAATTTATACTCAGTAAAATTGCTGTCAGTGTTTGTTATTTTTAGCTATGCTGTCTTAAGAGTAAAGGTCATATGTCAACCCAAAAAAAATAATTTCAGGCAAAATGTGTATAATATGTATTTGTCTCCTACAAGAATTATGACATTGTAAATGTTAGCTATCATTTTCACCAACCATCAAGGTATATGCATGGTTTTATATTTGATAATCCACATGATCAACAAGTTAAAGAGAAAACAGTTTCAGGGTTTAGGCTGCATAGATTTTGCAATTATTTGCTTTGAACTTAAGCTAAAAATTGGTCAATTTTACATTGCAGTGCAGATTATGTCATTAAAAAGCATAGCTATCAAAATCTCGGCTGTCTGTTGCACTCTGCAATTCACATTTTGTATACAGATTTATTGAGCTTCAGGGATGTTTCTTCTTTAGGTTTTTATTGAAGGTGTAAAGGGTTATCTTAGCCAGGGAGTTAAGCCAGAAGATGTAGGGTATCAGTTGGCATTCAGCAAACAGGAGTTACGCAAAGTCATCAAGGATTACACAGGAAAAGATGTAAGTCATCATATCTTACTTTTATGTAAGTCTTAATGATTCAAAATCCTAAATAGAATAAAAGTACTAAAAGACGAAGAAAAATCTTAAGTTTAAGATGTAGTTGCCTTTCACAGTAGAAGAAGCACCACTCTTTGCTACAACTTCCACCTCATATAAAGGTCATTTCGTGAGATGTATCATAATTGTAAAAGAATATACTATTTAAGGGGACTTTTTATTGGTTAAGAAATTTTCGCTATTTTGCAGTTAAAAAAAATGAGGTTTCTAAAATATATCAAGTCAGAATTTATTATTCATGGAATAATTGTAGGCAAAGCTTTTATCATTTTGTGAAAATTTGCAATCAATAGGACGAAATAGTCTTTATCTTGTTCAAAGAGAAAGCTGCATCAGCCATCATGTTATCTCACATACATGTGCATCTGTTTAAAACTAGTAATATAAGTATTGAATAGAATTGTTTTAATCTCAGTTAATCAATGCTGTTCAACAAACAGTCAAACAAAGTTATGGGGATGGTAACTCGTCTACTTGTATAAGGACTGCTTAAGCCAGGCTTTCCAGTTAATTTTAGCTAGCATGCAAGAGTTACTTCCCCATTGTATAATGTGTGGAAGCCAAAGTTTAAAACTGATTTCAAAGCTATAAAGATTTCATGCAAGGGTGGGATGATGGTGTTAGCATAAAAGCTGAATCAAGCCAAAGGGAAATAATAGATTTTGAATAATATAATACTACACTTTGATTTGTCACATTAGAAACATTATACACTAAGCTTACCTAATTTTTTTTTTATATGGACATAAATTCTTTTATTACTTATAAGTATAATCAATACATCAGGTGGGAGAGAGGGGCAGAAAGATCTGCACAAATGCAGTTTATCAAAACAGCATAACATTTGTTCTTTTACTCCTGTTTTTATTAGAAATGTGCTGATTTAAATAAATAATTTAGAATGAGATTGGTTTTATCTCTTGGTTATCTTCACTATCTTGGGGTTGAAAATGTGCAATAAATGCAGTATGTTAAAGGGTTTAGCATTGTGTTTGATTGATAGTTTGTTAATCAAAATCATAAGATTCAGACTTTGGTAGATCAAGACAAGAACATGTTGGTTATTAAAACATTTGCTTGACATGTGTACTACATAATGCATTGTGAAATACATTCACAAAATTATTGCACTGGAGAATCAGCATGGCTGAATAACTGTCAATCAAAAGAAAATTACTCATTGTGTTCAGATTGGCAATATACATGGATGATATATATTTACTTTTTCTTTAAAAAATATTTCTTTAATTAAATTGCAATAATAGTTATAAAGCATATTAGCTTTTAACAAAGGCATGTAAATCTCACTAATGCTCTAGTCAATTAATGCATTAGGAATGTAATATTTGACAGCTTTCTACATGTTAGAAAGTAATTATTAATTGGCATGATAGTTATTGTAATATCCAAATAAAAATCATTTGCTTTCATTTAAAAAAAAGATACTTCATTACAGAATTAATCTCTTATATGACTCAAATGATGTGTAATTCCACATGATTAAAATGTATGAAATTTAGGGAGTAGCAAGAAAGTTTTGACATTATTTGTGATGTATTTTTTTTTTGTTAGACACAGAAGTATTGTTTGAGATGTTACAGTTAGACGCATTTAATAATGTCCAAGTCTAATGATGTTACAGTTAGACACATTTAATAATGTCCAGTGTTTGAGGTGTTACAGGTTGACACATTTAAAAATGCCCAATTGGTACATTGAAATTCCTAAGCTTTGAATCTTTTTCAAAGCAACACTTTTAAGTCAGATTACAATGATGTTGATGAGAATATTCCCTTGATTGAATGATTGAACAGGTATATGCATGAAATAGAACTATTCACACAGTAATTTCCAAATCAGTTTATTATAATGTTATATACTTCATTTTATGTACCCAATCTTTCCTTTTTGTATACATTTGCCAGGTGAAGAAATCACTTGAACATATGTACAAGAAAGTGGAGAAACATTTGTCTGAGGAGGAAAACTTGCTTCAGGTAAAATTATCTACAGATTTGGCAGGGTGAAGTGGGAGGGTCTTCATTATCCAGAAACAAGTGTTAGGGGCATATAGTTAATGCTTGTCTATATGTCTGTTACCTCCAACCATCTATCCATCAAACCATCCATCTCTCATGCCATGCTTTAGTTTTGTTGTTAGCTCAGTTTGTTATGCACTGTTGGTTGTAGGGTCATTAAGCATTATATGTGGATTCATCTTGTTATCCTGTTGTTTAATTTCATTTTATGCAGTTTAAATTTGTAATGTTTTGACTTTGAAATCAGTCAAAAGCTGTATCTGTAAGAGCATGTCATTATAATTTTTCATTTTTTAATGACTGGTCAAGTTGCATTTAAAGCAGTTATTACATTCATTGTTGACTGTATGGTCATGCAGCTTATTTGTACTGTCCTCACTAAGTTGGTCTCAGTGACCTACAGTGAATTCACTACTTTGGCAGAGTATCCCTGTTTGTGTATTTCATACTTGATAAAAATGGTATTTATTTTCAGAAAGCATCATGAAAAATACATAAATATTGAACAAGAGGTTTGGAAAATTGAGATACAAGTTCAAGCTTATATTGAGCTGCCTCCACATTGCCAATAATTTTTACTTTAATAACGTGGCTGCAATGACTGACGAAGGCAGAATTTTGCTGACATTGAAAAAGCTTACGAGTTATTAAACTTAATTTGTAAATACAGTGTTGTGTTAGTGTAAGATAGTATTTGAATATCTGCAAAGCTTTTATTTCAAAAACATATTAGTGTATACTGATCTCTGATATATCTTATCCCTTGGCCTCAATATGCATTTTCTATGCTATTGTTATAGATCCTAGAGAGCAATGGTCTTAGTCTGAACTGCGGAAAGATATGAATATTCTCCAAAATATCTTTCAATGATCAGAACTACATTTTCAATATCTGCATCTGTCACATTTGCTGTTGACATTGTAAATATCATGTATGTTTGCTTGTTTCAAAGTTTTGATTCTGTCTCTGTAAACTCATCCATATTGTTAACTTTATCATCTAATCTTTTGAATGGACGAAACAGCTTGTTTAGTTCATTTACAAATCTAATCAGCCAAAACCTGAAGTATCTACTGCATGAGTGTACATTGTTTGTTTACAAAGTAGTTCCCAATGCAATATACTATTTTGAGCCATGTTTTGTGCGCATGCATGCAATATCAATGTGTTCAGCAGCATATTTTCTACTGCATCATTCTGACTGTATAAAGTTAACGGAGAAAATATTAATAGTGTAATCTTTAAAAACAATAAGAAAATCTTGGTGTTGATGATGATGTGGTAGGTAAAGGATTATGACTTTTAGCTCATGTGGATATAATGGATATGGTTTCCTAGCTAGTAAAGTATGAAATGATATGCTTCTAAAATTATTTTGTTGACTGTTTAATATTATATGTGGCAACTAAATACTAGAGAAATATTAATGTTGCTATTTCATAGTTGTTACAAGCCAAATATTATATGTGGCAACTAAATACATACTGGAGAAATATTAATGTTGCTATTTCATAGTTGTTACAAACCAACAATCAGTGGTCATTTTTTGGAGACAATAAGACTTATTCCCCAGCACATGAAAAATGTCAATTTTTGTTTGTAACTGCAAAATTTTATAACTTCAAATATAAATTACCAGTATATTTTACTATTTTTTTTATTTAGGTTGTGTTTTGCCCCAAAATCAGTATTGTAAGGAATGAGGAGGTAGGGGAGGGCCATTTACAGTGCATTCATTCACCCATCATCTGGGGTAAAGTTTTGCCCTGAAATCAGTATACCAGAAGATGAGGGTTGGGAAATGAATATTACATGCTTTGTAAATACATTTCTTTTCCTTTGTTTTTTCCCAAATACAATTATTAGATCTTGTCAGTAATCTCTTGAACATCATCAATATTTGCAGCAAAATATTTAAAAAACAGTACCATCTACTAAATGTATACCATTTATAGAAAAATATTCTAATGGATATGGTTTTCTAGCTAGTAAAATGTGAAATGATATGCTTCTAAAATTATTTTGTTGACTGTGTTTAATATTATATACCAGGGCATTTTGATTCCAGGTGGTCTGGGTTTCCATGCAGGATGAATTCATCAAGCAGTACAACGACTATGAAGAACTTATTAATCGCTGCTATCCTGATGCCAAAATTACACTGGAGTTTACTATCAATGATGTCCTAGATTTCTTCTCTGACATCGCTCGTTCACACTGAAATTTAGGATACAATGTATTTGTTACTACACTTTTGTAGTATTTGTTGCCACAATGCTTAAAGACTTGTAACAAGACAGTTCAAATCCCAATATAGATTGTCCTAGTCTGACAATGCTAGATTGCAAGATAATCAAAATATATTATCATTTCTTGCTTTTCAGATAGATTTGTTCCAAATAGACCTTTATCTTATATCAATCTACCTTTGTTCAGCAAATTTCAAAGAAAGTCTATTGTATTTTGTACTTTTTTGTCTTTTTCTGTTTCCAGGAAATATAACTTAAGTCTCATGACTTTATTCACCATATATCATGGATACACATGTTGCAATCATCAAATTAAACTGTAGCATTTCATATTCCACAAAAGCAATGCATTAGGTGAGCAAGAAAAGACGTGTGTCAGTGTTGATAGGGTAGGGAATTCTAATTCTTCTCCCTTAAACTGAGGGTTGATCCACTAAAACATACATTGGACCCGTGGAAGGCACTTTTAAAAACTGCTATCCCAAGGTGGTCTTGATTCAAAATTGCTTCTGTCCCAGGTTGTTTATTCAATAAAATTGCTTCTGTTGGTGATAGGTATAACTAATTCTGTATGTCTGTCTAAAAGTGCGATCTAAACATATTTAAAAACAATTAGCTTCTGCTTTAGATACCCAGGTATTTAATTTATATTTTATGTTATGCACACTGTATTTGTTCCCGTCAAATGAAAGCATATTTCCTTTGAATGGGTAATACACTATAAAATGTTGTCATTGGTCAGCTATAAATAGGTTGGGAAAGCTACCATCTGATCTGCATTTGTAGTTTTACTAATAACAAAATAAAAATCTGTCTTTATTTCTCAAATCATAGGAAAACTAGCAGATTTTAAAGTGTAAATTCAGCAACATTAATTTTTGTGTCGTGAGACTTGGTTTGCATCAGTTTTATCCTATGTGTACTGCAAAATGAACCGAATGTAGCCGTATTGTGACAGATATGGCAGTGAAACATGTTTTTGACAGGGGGAAAAGTCGGTATTTGGTTGAGAAAGCAAAGCCTTGAGAAATAATTGACAACCTTCGAGGTAGGTTCGTTTTTTTTCAGTAATCTAATCAAAAAGTGTTAAGAGACTAGTGAAATTCTGTTTATTCAATCATTATAAACGTTGTCATAGGCTCATTTCTGTCGATCAAAAGCCATTGGCACTGTATCATGCACTTGTCTAAATCCAATTAACTGAAGATGACAGACACACACAAAATTGGCGTGGGGCAGATTTCACATTTGATTAAAGGGGTAGTAACGAACGCTTGTATGTAATGGAGTCTTCATTGGATATTTTAGATCCAGCATGTACTCAATCCATGTCTGGTTCTAATAGATAATTATGGTGTTTTGGAATACAGCTTAACAAAATTTGACTATTTAGCAGTTATCAGAGGAGAAATCTGATTGATAGCACTTTAGAGATGCAATGGAAGAAGTGCAGAGGATACTACCGTTGTCATTACTGTTGTATGTTTGTATGAAGTATCTTATGTGACAATTTCAATGAACTAGTTTCATGGATTTAGTTGCATTTAATTTAATTACTGTGACAGTTTAAAAGAAATCTTGGAACTATTGTAATGAATGGCAGTATATGAAAAGGAAGTTAAAGTTATTGAACTAAAAAATTATCTTGAAACCAATGAGTTGGTAAGTAATAGATCTTTATTCACCCAATCTTCCAGTTATTTCTGCATATAAATGATACTATCCATACCTAATTAAAATTTAACTATTGGTAATATGAGTCAAAATGTGTTAGAAGTTTTTCATTGATTTCAGACTTTTAATAGGTAACTGTTCTTATTTTCATTGTTTGTGATAATCATGCAAGTATTTATTAACAATGTGGTCAGTTGTAGCTTGTATACAAGTAGATGATTGTTACAACTTTCTGCTTGGTATCCAGTCATCTCATTTTCTCCAAAAAATGTAAGCACAATGATACCACAGTTGCAAGTTGAATTACAAATTGTTGACTTTTGTTTAGATTTTGCTATGTGCATGTCAAATTGATAAACATTTGGTTAGTACACCATTTTTTGCTATGTATATTATCTCCAAAATATACATAGCATGTAATATAGTTGTAGCTTTCAATCCACACCTAATTTTTATAATGAATGCACTAGTGGTAATTTTATAGTTTATGTGTGTTAGTTTCACTGTGAATCGAATGTTGTTTTTGGATTAAACTTTGTTGAGTACTGTACATTTTGTGTGTACAAATTGGGGGGTGTAAAGTTTAAATTTGTACGGTTGCGGATATGACCAAGCAGTACATACACACCTAATAACAAAAACTTTATTAAAGTTACAATAAAACCTATTTGTCATAGCCAACAAAAAGAACCTGATTGTATTTGCACACTTTCCAATTTGTTTTTAGCTCTTTACCAATTTTAAAAATGAAAAGCATCAAGAAGATAAGTTATAAATAAGTGCAGTACATCATTTTCAATTGGCCAATGAGAAGGCAGTCAATCATTCTGTGTACTGCAGTTGCATATTAATTGGGTCTGATTATTGCCATACAAATCGTGCAAAAAGGGAGAGAAGTGTCATCACTCTTATTTTTTTAATAGTACATATATAACTGAGAAGTTAATTGTA
The DNA here is from genome assembly GCA_016746295.1 of Potamilus streckersoni. Taxonomy (NCBI): domain Eukaryota; kingdom Metazoa; phylum Mollusca; class Bivalvia; order Unionida; family Unionidae; genus Potamilus; species Potamilus streckersoni. The sequence continues at coordinate 861,702 of JAEAOA010002352.1, read as the reverse complement.
GGCATCTAAATCAGCCCATATGCCCTTTTCTGGTTTCCAGGATGTATGATGCATGACAGGCAGAACTGTCATCTTCATCCAGTATTTGCATTGTACAGTTTTAATATTTTTAGAAATAATGGCCAAACAGAAATGTAACTCCAAAATGTGTAGATTAAGTGAGATTATCAAACACAGTGAATGATCAAATCTGTTGCTTGAAAACAGGGACTTGATCATGCAGATATGCAGAAGATGTTACTAAAAGACTCCCATTTTCTTTGAAATGCAAACAAATTGACAGTGATTGAAGGGGGTACTAAGCAAATGTATAAATGTATAGAAAAATGTCCACCCTGCAACTGGGGAAGGGGGTAAAAAATGGCAGTTTTCAAATGTACCAAATGGACAGCCCCTTACCCTCACCTGGAATAATAACTTATTAGGCCAGCAGTGATGATGAGACAGAATAGTTTTAGTCATTTGTTTTTTCAAATTAATGTTAGAAATGGAATGGCTGCAAGAAATTTTTATATTTTTTTTTCAAAATTATTATACAGTTTATTTTATTTTATATAGTACAAAATGTTACTGTCAGAAACTGAATAGGAATTTAGCACCATTTTTGACCATATAAGTTTGATAATGGGTAATCCCTTGCAGTATTTATTTAATCACTGGACAAGTCCTCCCACCAAGTTGTTATATCTCTGGTATGCACACACTAGAGCTTAAAAGTACTTTATCCCACCCACAATAAATTTACAATAAAAATTGGCATATCTTTATGGTGCTGAATTTCCTTGACCTCATAATATGCAAAATTTCCTATTCCTAAATTTGCCTATTCAGTTACTTTCGTAATGTGACATCATAGTAGCAACTCCAGCATCCTGACTGGCAGTTACCAGTGTGAAAGTTATATTAAATCCTGGGAAAAGTGTTGAACATGTGAGTCAGGAAAATAAGCAGAAGGCCGAGTAAGTGACCACAAAATGCAACAATCATGTTACATATCTTTTATTTACACTAGCAGTGCTAAAACAATTATATAACCCAACACCTGAGGTTCCTCTAATTTTAGTTCAGGCCCATCCTGTATTCAAAGTGAGGTAGAAAAAAAAAATGTTTGCCAGAGAATATGAATAAATGTATTTTCAGGATGTTGACATACATGCCATAACACTGTACAATCTAAATCAAATCACTGCAATGAAATGGAAACTTTGCTTACAATATGATTCTAAACCTCTGACATTGTCATGGTTTGAGAAAACACAATTTTCAGTAATCTTATCATTTTTTAAAATTTTTTTTTAAAAAAGAACATTTAAGTCTATATCAGTTACATGCAGTATGTATAAACGGTAATCTGTAGTGATTCGAACTGATATAAAACTTTCCCTTGGGCAGTTTAAATAGCAGCGATTAAAAGAAAAGCGGTCAGGTATAAAATCAGTTTCACATTAACTGGCTGACAATAGAAACTGGGGAGAGGCTGCTGTTGACCCCTTTCCCCTTACATCAATGTGTGAGCACCCAAGGGAATCACCATTCTCCCTGTGATACACCTTATAATCCCTCCAGGACATGCACATTTTTCTTATTTTGTGTCAGCTGTGGCTAACTGCAAAATAGCTAAGTTTTGACTTAAGTACACAAGCAATAAAGCCAGTGTGAGTAATTAACAGTTAATCTTTATCACTATTTATCTTGTGAAAAGGACTGCCATTCGGACCATGTTCTACACTATGTATGTATCTAAGCACCAGCAATTAATTGGCAAATAAATGATTCCATATTTTGTTGTAACTTACGATGTATATGTTAATTTTTATAGTTCATATCTGCAGTCACAAGTTAACGTACATGTTTCAGTTGTTTTTCCCACATTTTATGTCCCACCTTATTTCCTTAGGTTTAAAGTTTTAAGACCCGTAACACTGTTTACTGAATGAAAATATTTATTCTGAATTAGTTTCATTGGGGCACACATGCTACATGGTATTATTGTTTTATTCCATCTTTTAATTCCATGATGGTAATAAATCTTTACATATACGGTAGAGAATGTCGGGTGTTAACCGGCCAAGTTTCTTTGGTGGAAATGGAGATGCGATTTTGCTTGTAGAGAAAATTACCCAGCATTCAGAGTGATCATTCATGTGATTTAAGCTAATTGGTAACAATTCTATTTTTTTAATTTTTTTTTTACTATAGTACTGTTGTAGTGGTTTTAAAAAATCTGAAATTTACATGAATAATGTTTAATCTTAACATTCTATTTATTGAAGAAAAGAAATATGTGATATTAATTAATTCGTCTGGTGCTGGATTTAGACATAGCGGGGTCCTATGCTTTGGGAAGCTGTAGAGGCCCTACTTGATGTAAAATAAATTTGAGAGACCCCTTCAAACTGTGAGGCAATAAGAATTGGGAGATATTATTAGGTCAGGAGGTAGGTGTGAAAATGGGAAGTTTGTCTTCTGGCTTGTGAGTTAACAGGTATAAACAGTCTGGTTTTGTGGAATTTCAGTCAGGGCTTGTGAGTTCATTCATTTTGGGGCCTGTGCCTAAACAAAATTTTCTGTGAGCACTGACCAGTACAGTACATAAACTATTATACCAGACACATATATTATCAGATTTGTCAATAAGCTAACTCTACACTGTAGTTGAACCATAAGAAGGAAGCTTCTTAATGTTTAAATGAATTAATTAAGATTTCTGCTTTGCAGATTTATTTGTGGGGTTTGTTTGTTTTTTTTTAAAAGCTAATACTTAGGTTACGAATGATGAAAACCATTTTCAATGCCTTTTTACAAATCCCCAGTAATTAATAGTTTCACACAAAAGTCGGCCCATAATTCAGTATTATCTCTCAGTCTTTTGGTGTTGGATGTATATTTTCAAAATATTAGTCCTTAGGTGGTGTGTTGGGTAGGTAATGAATATGTCGTTTACATATAACACGATTGAATCTCATTCTTCTTAAATGAATTTATTGCATTGTGGTAAATTTTTAATTTTTACATCAGGCACCACCACTTAATCCTTATCACAGTTTTATAATTACATTGTGTTTCTTTAAATTCTTAACACACAGTTCAACGAATATATGTTATAAGCAGCTCTCGGAAACAGATTCAACCTTTTTATTTGCAACCCAAATCTGATTTCCACTGTATCACTTGCCTTGTTTCTTTTTCAGGACTGGCTAGTATTTCGTCACAAGACCACATAATCTGTTGTCTCATAAAAACTCAGAATACCTCTATAATTTACAAAGTCATGGTATCTTCCGCACAATTTAATAACTTGTTACCTACCTGTGATATGTAATTTATAAACATTACAGTTGAATTAAAATTTGTAGAGAATTACATACATAAAAGAAAAAATTTTATTTCTGGTCTCCTTTAAAAATATATCTATCCTATGTTATAGGATCATACAAATCTCTCTTTCAATTATAAACATGTCAAACATGACAAAAATCAAAAGTGAAATGAAGTTAAAACAAAGATCAAGCTTATGCCATTTAATCCAAATTATCATTGTTGTTTGGGTGCCTGCTATAAATTGTCATTTGGGCACTTACTTTGTTAATCATATAAGAGCATCTAGCATTTAGGATACTGACCTATTTGTGGTTTCGCATGTTTGAAAGATGTCAAGATTTTTTAACGGTGTCAGTTGATGCCCCCAACCCCATCCGAAGACAAGAAACTCTAAATGCATATGTATGAGAAAACCAAAAGAGAAAGAAAATTACAAAATAAGTGGAAGCAGCACATTCTGTGACTAACCCACAGCAAGAAGAAGGATAAGATGACTTTCAGTTTGTTCTGTGTATAATATTATTGGAAACATATGCAGTTGGCTGTAGCAATTTTATAATTGGTACAATTAGAACCCTTGAATTGAAACATCAACCCCGTGTCATTGTTAGAAATGTTCTTTTATTCAAGAAACATGGATGACCATATACTATGCAAAATTATGAGTTGGACAAGGTTTGGAAATAGGCAGTAACTACCTGATGGACATTTATTGTCAGAAATTTATCAGGGCTATTGCCCATAACTGTAGGGTCATAACAGGACCAATTCATTTCATCCAGTCATTTTTTTTCTTCTCAGTTATCAGTGATTGCCACTGACATGTTTAAGTGAAAGGTAAATTCTATAAAGTTTCATTTTATACTTTTGAATTTAAAATATTAAACACAAATTGAAATTAAGATCCATTCTATTTATAATAATGTAAGCTCTTAAACCAATTTAAAATTAGCCACGTTCAGTCTATTTAATTCTGTTAATTCAATAGTAGAAATTGAAACCATCAGTCTTGCTATAATGGGCTTTATCAGAGATATGGGAATGAATGGATGAAAAAGAATGTTGCATTGAGAATTGATGGTGTGTCTGACAGTGATGTTGATGCTGCTTATGACGATAATGATTATGATGATGATAATAAATTCCATGCTCATGATTTGCCACCATTACCAAGTAAAGCATATAAATTTATGAATTTAATGTAAACTGATAAAATAAAAACCTTTTATTCATGTTTTATTGTATTGTATAAACTATACATTGTTTTTCACTAAGTAGATCCATAAACAAAAAGTTCTTTTCTATCAGTCAGAAGGACCACCATATTTCAAAAGCAGGAAGTCCTTGAGGTTTCCTTTTTAAAAACATATAGTGTCAATCTCTGACATAATTGCCTTTTTTATGCTATATCTTGAGTAAAATAATATTTAGACTTTTCTTTCTATGAGTCAAATATTTTCCTAATATATCCTGCCACCCCAACAAAAAAATTCTATCTATGGGTGATCTATTTGTTGTGGATCCTGAAAGACTTAAATCACATCTATGGTTTGATACTCAATTTCAAAACTGCCTTTTCCCGGTCCCATGTATGTTTTAATGGAACAGCCCTGATCATAATCTCTTTGGTCAATTTTCTTATTCCAGCTCACTTATTTTTATCTAGTCTACCTTGGCAGAAGCTCATCATATCAAATACTTTGGCTTCAAGGTGCATGTATGTCTGTCTGTCCTTATAACCTTCCACACCCAATGCTAAACCCAGTTTTAACATTTTTTGTTTGCATTTATGTGTATCAAAGGTTGGCTGAACATGTAAACCATGGCCAGCTTGTAAATTTGAAGATAGCCTACACACAAAAGAAAGATTCCATTAATACCATATATAACTAAACAGAAATAGGGATTATGAAATCTGCACATATTTCAAACTGTGTAACTTGTATTGTAATTCAGACTTTGAAAATATGTAGGTTATTTTTATTTGACATAATGTTTATTATTGAAGTCTTCTTTGTACCGAGGAAATTGTGTTAATCTTCTGTTGAATATGAGTTCAAAATGTATAAATGTTCTTTGATGTATTTAGACCATGATAATTGCAAAATGTATATTGTTACCTAACCTTTTTCTTATGACTATTAACTAGATATTATAGCTCATTGGAGTTCTAATTTTCATTCACCAGGTGGTCCCAAACGCTGTCAGTTTGTTGGTGTTTTGTATCAGACTGGAGTTTCTTTAGTTATATGGTCATCATATTTGCATAGGTATGACTATGTTTTCCGGCAACAATTGTGATCTAGTTCACTGTTTTTGATAATCTCATTAGTTTTGTACATTTTGGAGATAGATTTCTTTGAACACATGTGCACAAGAGTTTGTTTTAGAAATAATAAGATGTTGCAAATATTGGATGTAGACAATACATCTTTTACTGAAATGAACTATTCTAGAAACCAGAAAAGGACAGTTAGCAGTCTGTGTGCTTGTTTACATTGAGGGTTTCTGTTTACTTTGAAATGTGAATAAATTGACCTTGTTAAGGGCCCCTAGCAAGAATCCGATTAGAAATTATAAATTGATGAATGAAATTACTGGTTTTTTGCATTTTTTATATCCTTCATTCTTTTCATTTTTGAAATTGGTAGGGCAGGGCAAAGAAACATTAAAGTGTATAAATACTGTATTTTGTGTGTGTAATAAACAAAAGAGTACTGTTGGAAAGCATTCAGCTGGTAACAGTTATATTAGCGTGAATAAATTCTGTTAATAAGATTTGTTTAAGTGTAAATATGTGTAAATTTTAGCTCTATTTATGTCTATTACTTGCATACATACATGTAAATTATAATTCTTTTTGAAGTGCTTATATAGAAATTGGTTACCATTGCGTACATATTGATGCAAAGAAATATATCCTTTATTATTCTCTTTTCATGTGCAATATTCAGATTGCTATATTTCAATAAACAAAAGGAACAATCACTAGACTGATATGTCTTATGTTCATACTGCAAGTCTAATAGCCTTTTGAGACTTTATCTTCTATGCCAAGCAATTGTTCATGTAAAGTTTAAAAGGTGACCCACTCACTACCATTCCACAAAATAGTCCACATTAGTATATATCTATACATACTAATGCATTGCTCACCAACTAATCAGAAGATCTCCAGCAGTCATATGCAGCATTTTTGTTTGAAGGATTCATTGTTTAGAGTGGTGAGCAATTCAGCAATATATTTCATTTCATATTTACATTATACCGCTGCCATTTCCACTGCAATGCCACCCGTGTTGAAAGGACTATGGATTATCTTGGATGCTGCATGTTTTATTTTCTCTGTAAAGGGCATTAACTTCTTTAAATTCCATTTTATTCACCCATGAATCTAATGTCAATGCTATTTTGCTCATTGTGTGAGTTTTGCCGCTGGCATAACTTTCACTAGAAAAACCAGTCTTTTCTGGGTTCTATTTCTGCTGAAGAAATTTTACTTAGCCATACCATTCTGTATGGATCCTAGCAGTGACATTTGTATAATCCTGTTGGCCCATTTGTTAAACACTAAATCACTGACAGAAGGAATAAAAAAAAATTCATTAATTGCAGCAGACAATGCCTCAAGGCAGTATATATTATAAATACAAAGTTAACTGGATCTGGTTTTTGTTTTGTATAAATTGTCCTTTTTTTATTCTCACACAGCCAGATCTTGACCAGCATAAATATCCAGATTTTGCAAGTTGTGTAGTTATATTCATTAGGTAATCATTTCATGTTAAAAATAAATATATGACTTCATCAATTGTAAGCAATCAGAATATATGGATATTACAGAGATAGAACATATCCAAGAAATACAATATTGTCAGCATCATGACTTTGGTAATCAGTACTTGAACTCGGAAATAGGGGTAGCCAGCCAGTTTATTCCCTCAAAGGAATCACTGTTTATTGTATCTTTAAACTTATATTTCTGAGATTGTAGTGACCACAAAATCCATGAAAATTGGAACTTTGCATTAAATGGTGAATTTATACTATTTGAGTTTAGTGATATATGTTGACATTTCTCATGTGGCCATGCTTGCATAACAGATTGAGCCATATATACTTGCTCACAAGTCAACAAACATAGACCCTGATCTGCCATCGCATAATGCATCAGTAAATAAGGATCTTTGTTGTTCATAACTGATTATTCCGAACAAACTGCATAGATCCAGATCTGCCTATGCATTATGTGAAAGCGGATCAGGTTCTGTGAACTTAAATTCACTGATTTTACTGATTAGTGAATGGGTTCCAGTGTTTTCTCAGAACCATCATTGTTCGCTGAGTCTTAATCTTATGCAGTCACAAATTTGACAAACTGCTAAACAAAAAATAATTATTATTTGTTATGGACAGAGATATGTGCCCTGATTGCTTGACAGATCCAAAAAAGAAGAATATAAAAGCATAATCTTTTTGTTGTTAAATTATTGCAGGTTATATTTCATTTCAGATTTAAATTTATGCAGGACATACTTGTCAACCAGGTTTAAATTCTCCAGGTTTAAATTCTTGTGGGTCATATATCATTTATAAACCAGATTTAAATGGCATTAAGACTGTTAATCAACAAAAAGAAAGAACAAGAAGGTTGAGGCTCTGAACAACAAGGTAAATAAACAGTTATTCTGAGTATTTAACTAAGCATAAGGGGCCCTCAGTGGCCGAGTGGTCAAAGTATTCTCCATTAGAGATCACTGCCATCTCACCTCTGTGTGTGTTCGAGTCTAAGATTTGACGAATGTAGATATGTGAGAAAGTTTGCCAGTAGCTTCTTGTGGGTCAGTGGTTCTTTCTGCAGATTTCCTTGTTTTTTCCTCCACCATTAATACTGGTCACCATGTATAGCCTATCGTGTGCTGACAAATGGCATTAAGCCCCAGAACAACAACAACTAAGCAAAAGCAGCCCTCAAAAGTGCAAATTGTACATCTTAGATTTCATTATTTTATTTAATCACACACTTTTCAATGGGTCAATATTGGTTGGATTCACAAGTTGGTATCGTCAGCAATGTTGTGAAATATATAGGCTTCTACCACCTTTGAATGCCTCAGATGAAAGCTAACCATTTTATCCTCAGATTTTAATAAAGAGAGCTTTATATGCTCTTCTCAGATAGTTGTTAAAAATGTTTTCCTTTAATCACAAAATTGATTAGAAGACAATTTTTCATATGAAAATATTTTATTCACAAAATGATGGCTCAGCACTTATTTTGAACGCAACTGATAATGATATAGGTACTCATTTATAAATGAAGTCCAACCTCAATAGACATCCTGATGTGCTATTGCACAATGTGCCAGCATTTCAGGGTCTATGTTGTTTAACAAACTGCACAGACTTTGATCTTCTAATGCATTATGCAGTGGCAGATCTAGGTCTGTACACTTTGCAGGTGGATATGACTTATAAGTGAGTGCAGACAGTGATCTACGTTAGTTTGATGAAGGTAAAATGTGACATTGTAGATGGGCAGATATAAATAAATAGACGAGACATACAGCTATGGATTATTTAAATTGGCTTAAGTTGACTTAAGTTGCAGATTTTCTCACCTATGCAAAAAATTAATTTTGTGAAGATCACCCATTATGGAATAATTTCATGTTTGTGAAATATTCATCATGTTTAATGGGTAAATAAAAAGAATATAAATGTACTTGTTGTGGCATGTATCTAAAGCCTTGGATTACAGTTAGACAACACAAAAAAGCATAAATCACACATTTATGATTATAACTGTAAAAAATAAATGAACAATAAACCATATGTCCAGTGAGTATTAAAAGTATATACATGTGCTTTGAATTTTAAAAGACTATTTATTTATTGAAATACAATAAGATAGCACAATTAAGAAGAATGTGGTCGTTATTTGGATGGGAATTAAATTAATTTTAGAAATAATGGGCCCATGTGTAGATTGCTGGACATAGAGGATTAAGATACTGTTATTCAATAGAAAAAGAACACATTACTTTGCAACAATTATAATCACTTTGGCACATGAATACAACTTGTGATATAATGAAAACTATCTTGTTAAATCGACTTTTAACAGTTTGGCACACACTTGTGTAATACAAATCTGAAATAGGAACATACCTTCTGTCAGTAAAATCAGACCAAGTACTGCCCAACCAACCAAAACTTAAAATGGGAATAGACATCAGCATGACAAGATTAATATGTACAGAAACAGGAATTTGAATCCTTAAAAAATTCAATATACCGGGCTATAAAAGGTCATGGCAGCATAAATATCAGCACCATTTTTTAAATGAAAGAGAATAAATTAATAAATTCTGCACATTCTTCAACAAATACAGAAATAAGTGAAGTACCTGCTACAGAGTAATGGTGTGGATAATGTTATGATCTTATTCACACCTTTATTTTAAAACAATTAACCCAAATTGTCTTTAACTTTATTGATAGATTTTAATGGACTGTCACAAACTGATTCTTTCTGAAGAGGTTGCACAATCGGACATTCTGAGGAGCATCGCACAAACTGACTCATTTCGAGGAAGCTCACACAGTTTGACTTTTTGAGGATTGTCATACAAGCTGAATCTGAGGAAGATCATAAAAAACTGACTTGGTCAGAGGAGAGTCACACAAACTGGCTGAGGAGGACTCTTTCTAATGATGACAAAAACTGACCAAGGAGGACACTTTTTAAAGAGACTGATGCAAACTGACCGAGGAGGACTTTTTCTGAGGATCACACAAACTGAGGAGGACACTTTCTAGTGAGCATCATGCATACTGACCAAGGAAGGCTTTTGAATGAATATCGCACAAACTGACCAAGGAGGACTATATCTAATGAATATCACACAAACTGACCAAGGAGGACTATTTTAATGAATATCACACAAACTGACTGAGGAGGATTCTTTCTAATGAGGATGATACAAACTGATCAAGGAGGGCACATTCTAAGGAGATATGCAAACTGACCAAAGAGGATTTTTTCTAATGAGGATCACACAAACTGACCAAGAAGGACTTTTTGTAATGAGGATCACACAAACTGACCAAGGAGGACTTTTTCTAATGAGGATCACACAAACTAACCAAGGAGGACTTTTTCTAATGAGGATCACACAAACTGATCAAGAAGGACTTTTTCTAATGAGGATCACACAAACTGACCAAGGAGACCTTTTTCTAATGAGGATCACACAAACTGACCAAGAAGGACTTTTTCTAATGAGGATCACACAAACTGACCAAGGAAGCCTTTTTCTAATGAGGATCACACAAACTGATCAAGGAGGACTTTTTCTAATAAGGATCACATACACTGACTAACTGTTTTTAAGGTAATTTGACAACTTGGAATCTTATTAGCTTACTATGCATCATACAATTAATCCCTTAATGCTTTTGATTTCTCAAAATTTATGTAAATCTTTTTAGAAAATGATCATTTTAGTAATCTTTCCCCATCCTATACAAATTAACGTTTAATTAATTTAATTTTATATACACATAAATGACAAATAACAAATAAAAATGCAACATTTTTACCATTTCATTAATAAATATAATGATACAGGAATTCAGATATATTATGTATTAAATACTGACTTTGAAATTTTAAAGCATTCTTTCAGTAAAATATATGATATGATGATAATTTTTCAGAAAAAAATGAATTCTCATACAAAAATACTTCCAACTAAGAACAAAGAAATACATATTTGAATATATAAATTCAAGGAAACCTTCTCTTGGGAATACACATCTAGTTATTTTGCAGTTTTGCTTTTGTAAAGCTCTAATAATGTCTATTCAGCATAGAGTTTCTTTCTCCTCTCTTAATAAAATGCAAGGCATTTTGTGGTAATATATGTAGAAAAGATGGACAAATACACCCTGAAATATTGTACTTACTGCAGATATAACCTGCAGTCTGCAATATCTACAATAACCTGGACCACTCCGGATGTGGGAGGTCACAAATTGGAACCCCAGCCAAGTCACACTGAAGATTTATAAAAATTGATACTAGAAGCTGCCTCACTAGGCATTCAGCATTAAGAGGTTAGTGTTAGGACTGGTTGGCCTTGTGTCAGGATAATGTGACTGGATGAGACATCGTGTTACATGTCTGCAGCATAATGCCCCAGTGCTAGACATAACTGAACTGCCACACTGCAGACGTCATAACAATAATACTGAATTTTTTTTAAAGCAATGTTAAAATTCCAAATTACAACACAGAGATGTAACCAGCTTTTTTATTCTTTGTGCTGTGTGAAAATGGATTTAAAAAACTTGTATTAAAAGTCCAATACTACCTTTACATGCAAAATGTTGCTTGTGCCAAATGATCTGAATAATGCAGAATCGTTAAGGATACTGGTCCTAAACATCTTTGGATTCCATTAAATCAGGTAATATCAATGTTTTATTACATTATGAGCTGAGGGCCCCGCTTAGCCGAGTGATCTAAAGTGATCTCTGTTACGGATCACTGCCATCTGTGTGCCCATCTCACCTCTGTCTTTGTAAGTTCGAGTCTACGATTCAGTGAATTTGGACATGTGAGAATGCTTGCCAGTAGCTTCTCGTGGGTCAGTGGTTCTTTCCGTGGATTTCCCACTTTCTTCCTCTACCATTAATACTGGCTGCCATGTACTGCCTCTACCATTAATACTGGCTGCCTATCGTATACTGAAAAATGGCGTTAAACCCAACAACAACAACAATATTATGAGCCATGTAATTTCTAAATTGAGGTAAGAAACCTACCCATTTTTCATATTCATACAGATTGATCAGATATTGTTTGCGACATCTTTGGGTCAATCAATTTCAGTTGAGAGCTGGAATACAAGATTTGATGATAATACCATTGTAAACAGAAGAATTTGGCACCAAAGTATGTCAAATATAGTAGATGACCCTTATAAGATATGATATTCTCATCTTGTGTTTGGTATGATGCAGTACTCAGTCTAGCATTAAGAGTATTTATTCGTTCAAGGTTTAAATGATGTACATTCTTGTTTAAAAGTCTGTTGTATCCTTACTAATTTATATGGAGGTCTAGAACAACTTAGTTTGTCTACAGCTCAAATTCATCCTTGAATGTATTCCAGCACCTCAGTGGATCACTAATGTTCACCTGAGTCTTATTTTTATCTAATGAATACTTTCTCTTCTCAGATCTGCTTTTAAAGCATATGCCTTTCCTTCTTGAATCTGTTTGCCAGCCACATGTGAATGTTGTTGTTATTAAATTAGTTACTAACAGAATTTATTGAGTGTAGGACTTAACTACTTTTGGATCACTCCAAAAAGAAATAGAATTATGAACAACAGTGACTGAAGAGTTGTCAACTCTTAATTATAAGCTGAATATCTGAACATAGTTTAAACATAGCATCTTGATTATTTACAAGGATGATTGATGTCACATAATTTTATTTTAACAAATCATAATGTTCCAAAAAAACTTACGTTAGATTGGACGAGTGGTGAAATTTAATCATAAACAAACACATTTGGGCTTTAAATACATGTATATATTCATGTAATTTAACAAACATTATGCAGTTTTATTTTAAAATGTTCTTTAAAAATTATGAAAAAATTACATTTTTTTTTCAGAACATGTGTAACAAAAATAAGTCCATTTTGAGCACTTAAAATTAGAATGACACTTTATATAGGCAGAATGTGTGCAAGGGAAAATGTTGGAAGCACTTTGTTATATGATTTTCACATACAGAAATTGGGATTAATTTGTGATTTAGTGAGAAATAAGAGAATCTATTATGTCTTGTACAATTAAAAATAGAATAAACCTATACACAGAGCCATTAGAATTTCTGTAAATAAAGCATTTTAATCCCCTGACTGAAGCTGGAGAGGGATATAGTGATAGCAGTATCATTCTCCCTATCTTTAAACAAGGTGGTTTCTGCAGCAAGAAACTTTGTTTTGTTTTTGTCTCTTTTACTCTGAACTTATATAGGTAGAGGTAGATACCCATTAGGTTTAATGTTGCTAGGTCCAAAACCTAGGTCACTGGAGCTAAAAAGATGATTTTGTATTCTGCATGAGTTTTCTGGATTCAGTTTGATCGAACTTTATTGGATGCCTACAGTTGGGAAGAGATATCTCCTTGTTGATTATTAAACCCAGATATCAAGATCGTGGGAGCTAATGTCATTTTGGGTTCCATATGAGTGTAATTTCATAAAAATTTCATGCACATGGTTTTTATCATCTTCATGCTTGCATTATACATTTGAAGGCTCATCTATGTTTCAACATTTCTTCTGGGTCTTTTGTTGTTTTTTTTTTGGTTTTTAGGAATGTTCAAAAATAATTATAGATGAAAGCTAAAGATAGCTTCAACCTTAGTAAATGCTTTGGTTACTTTACTTTTTTGGAGATGGATGCGGTTAATAATTAAATAACTTTAGATAGTTACATATCCACGGTGATAAATAAATGATGATAGAACAAAAATATTGATTTCTTTTCTAAGATTATATCAGTATTGCAGTAATTAATCATGATGTTAATCTGGTAAGAGCTTGCAGATTTGTCAGATATTTTAATAATAGAAATATAAGACTTTCTTTTTGTAAGTTCTTGACATTATAAAACCTAAAGTGAAAAGTGTGTTTTTTTTCTAATAGCAATAACACTAAAATTATAATCATCATCATCATTATTATTATTATTATTATTATTATTATTATTATTATTATTATTATTATTATTATTATTATTATTATTATTAATGTACATGTGTCATTGTCCAGTGGTGATTGTGGTTATTCGATGATTGTTTCCAGTTTTTCTTTCAGAAACATCTTGGATTCTTTCTCAAAGGCAGAATGTGCTGAATGATGCAATAAATTGCACTTGTTATTCATGGTCCCATTTTTGTGAAATGCATGATGCAACATCTGTGGCATATCTATACATCTGACTGTATATTTCTGTCATAGGATACAATCCTTGGGGGACTATAGTGATGCTAAAAAAGATAAAAGATACATTTTCAGTGCATATAAAAAAGGAACTTGTGAATTTTGAACAGTCATTACTCAAGAATCTACTTTCTTTACTTGCTTAGAATGTATCTAACGCCAGTGTCTGAGATAAAAGGCATTGAACTACTACCTTGAATTGAAAGCTAAATGAAAAAGTGCTGTCCATATAATGAGATCCAAACAGTTTTGGTCATTTAAGATTGTAGATCTGGTCATAGGATCTTATCATATTTGTTTCTTTAGATAATGTGCAGCACTTCATGTTTTCTTGACTTTACAAGGCTCTCCCCATACATTTCATAACTATGTATTCTTATAACAATATGATCTTTGACTATATAGCATAAAAGATTGAAAACCAACATGGTTTGTAAATTTTAAGACATAATTCATTTTTCCATGAATACAAAGTGAAAATTTGAAAACAATTTGTAATATTTTAAATTAAATACCAAGTAGTCCTAAAAGTTCTAACGCATGTCTAAATATAATGTGCCAATAGCCTGGAGTTGGTGATGTACTAACAGTCCTTGATGTATCACAATGATATAATCCAAAATGCTTCTGACTAAATTCACTCTAATTTCAAATTAAAGTTTTAGTCAAAGAATCTTATTGAGCACTTTGTAATTTCAGTGATGTTAAGAATGAGTAATTTTTCAAGTAAGCACCATTGATATAGAAAACTAAGACACAATAATAGAGAGGAGACCCAAGTGGTGGAGTGGTGTAAGCACTCACTGTAATGGATCACTGCCATCTTACCATTGTCTTTGTGGGTTCAATTCTCTGGTTCAGCCTATATGGGTACATGAGAAAGCTTGCTCTTAGCTTCTCTTGGGTCAGTGGTTATATCCAGGGTTTTCCCAGGTTCTTCTTTCACCATTTATACTGACCGCCATGTAAAGCTGATCTTGTACTGAAAAATGTCATTAAACCCTATTACATCAACAACAGCACAATAATATAGCCAGGATGTAGGTCAGTTTCTTTTATAAAACATTCAAAGATGTCAAGTTTAGGAATTTCCAAGTGGAAAACTGAAGACTCAGATTCAAATGAACATGTTTACATCCATTGATAATGATCTGAATATTTAATTCACAATGATAGAGAAATATTAGCTATGTATTATGTTTTATGTTATTTAGTTATGCCATTTAATTTTGGACAAGGTCAAGTACAAAATACAGAATACATAAACTATACTCATTAAAAAGTCAACAAATAATACAAATTAAATATTAAGTATGCGGGACCACTGGTGTCTGAATATGATTTAGAACAGTATGCAGGACCACTGGTGTCTAAATATCATTTGGAACAGTATACAGGACCACTGGTGTCTAAATATTATTTGGAACAGCATGCAGGACCACTGGTGTCTAAATATCATTTGGAACAGTATGCGGGACCACTTGTGTCTGAATATAATTTAGAACAGTATGCAGGACCACTGGTGTCTGAATATAATTTAGAACAGTATGCAGGACCACTGATGTCTGATTATGATTTAGAACAGTATGCAGGACCACTGGTGTCTGAATATGATTTAGAACAGTATGCAGGATCACTGGTGTCTGAATATGATTTAGAACAGTATGTGGAACCACTGATGTCTGATTATGATTTAGAACAGTATGCAGGATCACTGGTGTCTGAATATCATTTAGAACAGTATGCAGGACAACTGGTGTCTGAATATGATTTAGAACAGTATGCAGGACCACTGGTGTCTAAATATCATTTGGAACAGTATGCAGGACTACTGGTGTCTAAATATTATTTGGAACAGTATGCAGGACTACTGGTGTCTAAATATCATTTGGAATAGTATGCAAGACCACTGGTGTCTAAATATCATTTGGGATAGTATGCAAGACCACTGGTGTCTGAATATCATTTAGAACAGTATGCAGGACCACTGGTGTCTGATTATCATTTAGAACAGTATGCAGGACCACTGGTGTCTGAATATGATTTAGAACAGTATGCAGGACCACTGGTGTCATAATATAATTTAGAACAGTATGCGGGACCACTGGTGTCTGAATATGATTTAGAACAGTATGCAGGACCACTGATGTCTGATTATGATTTAGAACAGTATGCAGGACCATTGGTGTCAGATTATGATTTAGAACAGTATGCAGGACCACTGGTGTGTGAATATGATTTGGAACAGTATGCAGGACCACTGGTGTCAGAATATAATTTAGAACAGTATGCAGGACCACTGGTGTCTGAATATCATTTAGAACAGTATGCAGGACCATTGGTGTCTGATTATCATTTAGAACAGTATGCAGGACCACTGGTGTCTGAATATGATTTAGAACAGTATGCAGGACCACTGGTGTCAAAATATAATTTAGAACAGTATGCAGGACCACTGGTGTCTAAATATGATTTAGAACAGTATGTGGGACCAGTGATGTCCGAATTTCATTTATCTGTAATCTTAAGAACTTCAAGAGTCCTATGATTTTTTTTGTCTATATTCAGTCCAATACTGTGTACTTAGAAGTTTTCATTGCCTTTTTATTTTCCATAATTTTGTGATTAATATAGACTGAATGAACACAGTGATTTTTCATATCACTAGCATGAAAAAAGCCTATGCAGAAAATTTCCTGGTATGAAGTACAACGGTAAAGACCATAAAAAAGAAGGTTTAGACAAAGGATCTAGTATGTAGTTAATGTAATGTAAGTTCCTGAATGTTTAAAATGTTACGGGTAAAATGTAGTTCTATTATGCCATGAAAATAATATACTTAATTCACTGAGAAATATTAACAAAGTATGATACAACATTGTAGCATTTACCGAATTAGTATGATTTTCTTTTCTTGGATGAGGTAGAATGGCTCCATTCTCCCCGTCAACATGATTGACATGGTTCCCTTCTACTAAAGTCACAACCGTATCAGCAGGCATCATGTATATAAGCTGAAAAGTGAAATGTGTTTATTTGAATATAGTAGGTAAAAAATATACCAGAATTTGGTGGGTATATAGGTAGACCGATATACAAGAAAACATCAGGGCTAGTAGATTGATCAGTAACACACTTGCCTCCATCAAGTAATACAGAAAAAAAAATACATATCTCGTCAGTCATCAAACAATTAGGATTGATAATCATTTTGATCTTTGACGATAAGGTCTTATTTTTTATCTTGTAAGGGATCTTGTGAAACATTCATTTTAATTTCATTCTGTTTTACTTGCAAAGTTGAAATTAGCCCATTCAATTGGTAACATTTTGTTTTTGTGTCCTTTAGTGTAAATGATTAGCCCAGAGATGAACTACATAATATTCTCCATGAAAAGGTTTAATCTTGTTATCATTTCCCCAACAGAAAGCCATATTAACAATTGGGTTGTCACCTAATGGCTTATGAATGCCTTATTGCGTTTAAATGGACATGGTGCCTCTGTTAAGAGTTTATGCTCTTCAAATAAGTAATAGAAAAGAGAAGAAAAAACAAAAAACAACAAGCTTTGTAAAATTCAACAAATAATTTGCTTCTTTAGAAATACAAAGCAAAATTGCAAAAAAGAACTTACAATGTTGTGAATTAAATCCCAAAATAATCCTAGAATTACAGACATGAATCCTAATAATACAAATTCTGAATAAAGTTTAGTGAAAATCCAAATTAAATCCAATGCTGAAAGTGTTGATATGACTGATGGCTCGTAAAGCATTAATATACAGACAGTCTTTTGTTGAAGCATAGTAATAAAATTTCAGGTTTGAATACAATATATCTCCCAATGAGCATCTCTCTTCAACTGTCCAAGGATACTATTTTGTTATATAAAATACTCTCTATTTCCAGAGAAAAATCAGTTGAATAATTTGAAGAAATATATTCCAGCCCAAAAGAATTTTGGACACAACAAAATTGCAAATTGATTCAGCTATATGTTAAAGAATGAATAACAGACTTTCAGAAAAACTTAAGTGTTATGACAAACTAAGACCTAAACCAAAACCCTAATGATGATCAAAAGTTAACTGTTCTATAAAGATCATGGTTATAATTAGAAACTCCCTCACCAAAATCACAATAAAACACATGACAATAACCGCGGAATCTAGCTGTAAAAAATAACAAGTCCTTTGACACCGCTTATGATAATAATCCTCTCTCAGATACAAAGTTGTTTACCAAAAATGTCACTGATTTTGAAGACAGTCAGCCATAGATACAATATTTCACAGCACAAAGCATATAATGAAATAATTTTTTTTTTTAAAACAAATTAACAAAAAAAATTAAATATACGTAAATCCTCTCAGATATCCAGTACTGCCACCAGGATAATCTCTACTAAAAACTGGTTGTAACTACCACTTTTTCTGCATGGATGGCTATATAAACATTACTTATCATATATACATGAAACTTACACCAAAGACACTTCTTGTTATGAGTGCATGGCTTTAAACTTAGCAAACATAAGAGGCAAACCAAACACGTTTAGTAAAATTCAAAAGATATATTATTTCTTAGATATTACATAAAAATTTAAAAGGAACGTAATGTCAATTTAATCAAAAATAATCCTCAAAAATATTTATCACAAGTCCAAATGTAGAGTTTTCCCAATGATTTCCAGCAATAAATTTGCAGATGTACATATTAGTCGTGGATGAGATGATGTGCAGATAGTTTTGCTGTATCATACTGATATAGCACAAAATGTCAATGAGCACTTTGTAATTCTCATGAATAATTCAAATATGTCATTTCTTTCAAATAACATCTGACTTCAACTAATAGTGACTTCACAAACACTGATATTAAAAAAGGAATTTATAATGTTGATTACCAGAATCTTATCTATACAAAGCTTAGCAAAAAGATGATGACCAGGATGTGGGTTAGAGGTTTGCTTTCAAAACTGGCTACAGTCAAAGGCCTTGTCAGCATGTCTGCATGAATTAATGTATAACACAGCCACGGACAAAAGTTAGCTATCTAAACATTTGTTTACGAATGACCTTTAGCCTAAACTACAACACAATCATGGATAAAAGTTAAGGACACTACATATATACCTATCACCTCCCCTCGTAAAGAAAAAGGAAGACTGATACGATATTAATCAAATATACACATGAAACAATACATAAAATGACAGAAAAGTTTCCTCAGAATACAAATGAAAGCAAAATAGTACTATATACAAGTGAAAGTACATCTGCAAAAAAAAATTATCGTATTCCTTGATGTGCATAGTGCTTTTGTGGCCTTCCTGCAATATTAAACTCAATTTCAGCAATCTCTAACTTTTGTTGTTTTTTATTTTGGTAAAGACAGGTGTCTATGATACTGAATATAATAATTGGAGAAGTAGCTGAGGTAATATAAACTAAATAGCTTTGCAAAGCCATTATTAAAGGCAATCATTCCTACCCGATTACGGAATTAATTTGTTTTGGTATTTTTTTACGTATTGTGGGCAATAAAACAAATGACCATTTTTGTCTTTTTGAATCAAAACTTTACCAAACCCTACATGCATCAACAGACGTTGTAAATGATAGAGTGAAAACTTGAACTAAAAGAACAGGTGCACCTATAAGTATGGGCCTTCTGGCATTTTTCAGACCAGTGAAATTTAGATTTCTTACTCAGTAAATGTGTCAGGGGTTTAGCAATTATGGAAATATTTGCGTAAAATTTACGATAATATAAAGCCAAACCACAAATATCGTTTCAGTTGCTTTTTACTGATAAGCACAGGAAATTCAGGTATGGTCTTCACCTTAACTTCTACAGATGTAACTTGACCATGTCTACAATAATCCTAAAAATGAAACACAAGCACGGCAAAATTCAATTCTACCTAAATTAATTGGCAAATTTGTAACACCGAGTAGCTGAAAAAATTTCAAAAATGGTTTCCATGTGATATTTCGACGTGTCGTCGCAGATGATGACGTCATGGATGTACACATCAGTTATCTGTATCAGATGTTATCATGCTCTTTAAATGCTAGAATGTTGACGGCATGCTCCACTAATTAAGGGTTGGGGTTATGATAATAGTTTGAATATCTCTACATTATTCACATGCGTCTATGTATATGCCACTGACAGATATAACAGTATTGCAATGCCATGAACGCGCACCATGCCTTTCTTATCACACATAGTTTATGTGTGAAGACCCGTCTTTTACCAATTCACCATTATACTCTTTTTTAATTATAGCTTTTCCAGAGACGATTTAGTCTTAACAACAGAACCAGAATGTAGTTCAATAGTTCATATCTAAAACATTCTAAACTGTAATTAAGGTATATTACTATCGTCATCATAAAGAACATGGCAAATATCAGTTACACCAGGTTTTCGATAGGGGGTTTACCAATATTTTAGAATCAGATTACGAAAAACGTACTTATCTCCATTGATAATGACCCTTATATATAATATTTACTTATAGAGAAATATTAGTATTATGTTCTTTACAAAATCAACATTTCTAGTCATATATACTGAATTTGAAGTTACACGAAGCTCAGGTACAAAATAAAAATGTATGCAACATATTAAGAAGGCAACAAATAATACAAATAAATATAAATAACACTAAGGGTTAGAGAATATAGTAAAATCATGGTTACAAATCTAGGAATCAGCTCCTAAGAAAGCTCTTAAGATGCACTGCGATTGTTTTGTAAACCAATTTTGATGTGATTGAATACCTTCTAAAGAAAATTATCTTCTGTTCGTAGAATGAGGCGAAATATTTTGACCAGAAATGAAACAGAATAAAATATACATACAAAATGCCACGTACGGACACATAACAAGAAAAGCCATTACATGATAGTAAAGTTATGATGTACAGATAATCCTGTATATGTAAACAAATTTCTTGAACCAAAGAGTAAGAGAAACTTATTTGACTGAATGATCTTACCCCGTTTTTATCAGGCCTTCGCTTGTTCAAGATGAATTCTACAACTCCGATTATGATTGACATCACTAATCCAGTGATGAGAATAAAGTATACACCTGCAACGTTACTGAGAGACAGACTCTTTTTCTTGGACTCCTAGTTGGGGAAGAAAAACAAACAGTTGACAGGAGTGTTTATAAATGTTAATTGTTTTACATGGCACAGAATTTGGAAACTTTTCAAGCCAAACACAAAGCGTAAAAGAAGCATGTATTATTGAGCAGAATATATACATACATACATACATACATACATACATACATACATACATACATACATACATACATACATACATACATACATACATACATACATACAATATGTGTCAAATTTGTAATGCCAAATTACATTATATTTGGTTTGGTTAGTTTTAATTTAATGAAAGGTTTCACTTCAGCGAAGGTAGAAAACGATTATATAATTGTCTGTCTTGTAAATTATATAATACATTACAACATTTAAAATATAGTATATATAGTTGATTAAAAACATGCTGATACTTTTTTAATTGATATACACAATTCTGGCTGGATATCAGATATAACTGCATCAACTTTATTGCGTCGCATTATGTTGCATTAGTATTGTCGTTCGCCTTTGAGTGAGATTTATTTATTAATTTCTAGGTTGAGGAAATCACCGAATTCGGAAAGGCGACGGAATACCATTACAACTCTGAAACTGGCGGTTGAAACGAGGGCAGTTCATATGCAGACTGACCCCATCATATCTGTGCATTATAGTCCTTGTATTGTTATTTGATATGTAGTCACTTGAAAGATGCTTACTCTATGTCCTGTATCAAAACCGCATTCTCCTTTATCTACCCACCATTTCTTTTTCAATTTCAACAATGTACCATCCTCTGTCAAACTGAGTACTGCATACGTTACCTCATCTCTGTAAAATAAAAGGAACTTCATAAACAACGGGTTTGCACTGGATCATGGGCGCCTTCAGCATAGGTTCGGGGTGGGGTGGGGTGGGGTGGGTGGGAGGTTCACGCGACCCCCTCCCCGAAATCATACTGCAATATATATATATATATATATATATATATATATATATATATATATATATATATATATATATATATATATATATATATATATATATACTGACAAGTTTAATCATGCAAAAAATATGAAAATATGAAACTATTCACAAGATTATGTTTAAAAATGCTTAGTAGATATTATCTTTAGTTTCAGAACTGCTTACTATACTAACTCTCCCGGTCGTGACTGACTACCCCTCCCCCTTTGCAAAAAAAAAAATGTTGACCTCTACCACCACCCCTTGCAAAAACCCCTGCGGGCGCCCATGCACTGGGTGAAAATAATACAGTAGAATTGTAGGATAAATGTTTCTATTGCCAAAGAGTTAGCATATTTTTGACCAGGTTGTTCTGTTGATTCACGAATTATATTGCTTTGCATAATGCCTCCTAAATATAACTAAAGTATTTATCAAATAGTTGAAGCATTATCCTATCCTATACCATGAATTGGCACATAATTTAAATCCTGTGCGATTTCATTTGGTCGAGCTAAAAATACGATTATGTACAGTTCTAAATGTACGAGTTCGCTTCTTCCGCCGTGTTCTATATGGGATAGGGTAGCAAATAAAGAGTAACAGTTATAAAATATGTGGATTATTATTATTATTATTATTATTATTATTATTATTATTATTATTATTATTATTATTATTATTATTATTTCACTTTGGATCCAGAATTATGTGATTTCTCCCGGACTGGGAGGAAAACTTAGGGATGTTAGGGATGCAGTTATATTTTTAAAAATGTATTTGCTTCTCATTCATGTAACCTGCCCCTCATAGAAAACTGAAGAAAAAAAATAACGATATATATCGAGCACTTGACTTAACTGAAAATGAATGGTGGGGCCCGCAAAACAAGCAAACGATCAAAAACGCTATTAGAAAAATGTTAGCGCTTTGTATATCGTCTACGTTCTAATGACTTTGGTTGTCCTTTCTTCATTCCCGCAAAGTATCACATTTATGTGATAACTCTTTCAATTAGTGCGAGCGGAATTTAATTTTGCAAAAATATTCGATTGCCAAATGAAAGGGGCGCGCGTATGAATGCATGCAGTGAGACCGATGGCAACATATCAGTGACAATGTTGAAGTAATCGTAGTGAAGGAAAACTCTACCTTAGTATTGATGTTTTGGTAGTAGCAATTCCATAACTATTGCTGTTCATGTTGGGTCCAACTCTCATCGTATCGCAAGGCTTTCTGCTGTTGGCATATTCGTTGTAAACCGATTCTAATAAGAATGCATATTTGCCCTTGGAATTCTGTACTTTGTTTATTCCTTTTTCTATTGTTGCTACGAATACTGAAGGGTGGGCTGTTAGCATGTAATTCCACATGGCCATGTATGTTGGAACTTTCGATCTCTAAACAAAATCAGGAATAGCAAGGATATATTGTTTATCAAATTGTATTGAGTGGGTCATCTTAATTGTGTGAGAAAATAACAAAAACAAAAATTTATCGTCTGTGGTAATTGGAATGGGTAATATAGTCTTGTATATATGTCAAGAAATAAATTCAAAAGAACGAGATATGACTAGAAATAGAACGTAAACTTGCTTTCATAAGAGGATTATTGATTGTTCTGATAATTAGGTTACGTTATTACCGCATCTAGACGTTCATGTGTAAAAATTATACCCTCACGTTAAAATAAAGTCTTAAAAATATTTACAATAGCATTCTATCCTCCATGTTGAAAATGTAAAATTTGACTAAAATTTATATTCACCCTGAAAAACTCTTGAGTTGATCCAGACTGTAAAGTTCCGTATGCAATCTCTGATTGTTTTACCAAGTCATCCGCAGAGTCTATAGGTGTGAGAAGTTTCTCAATTGTAAGAAATGCTGCGAGATTTGCGGTGTATGATGAAATGCAGATCAAAACTACCGACCACCACGCGCCTCCAACAATGCGACCGGAAGTAGACCTGAAATATTACAGATGCTTTGAGAAGGAATTAGTAACTAAGTTTCTGCAATATCTTTGAATAAGAACATGAAACACTTTCAATGTTCAGGTTACTTTATCATTGTTTTTCTCATCACAAAAAGGATCATATAGAAAATAGTTTTTTAATTTGTAAAGAAAAAAAATCACTTATTAGACATAAATAACCCAATATATTTGTTGTTATTTATTCACTATCCTTCATCTGAGGAAGGAACAGTCTCAATAACAGACCACAGTCGGTCACCAATAGCAATCCTACATGCAGGTAACTATGGATATTTATTTGTGTGAAGATCATTTTAACATGATACTGTAACTGGAATGTTTCCATTATATGGTTTTCACTATGGTCCACAAAAATAGGAACCTCAATTACCACAACTCAATGGATTTTATTGATAAAAAATTAAATGCTGACCTAAGTCTACTTATTTGCATGAAGCATATACATTTTGTCAATTACGATACTGTTTATTGGAGTTTCCAGTAATATGAATGAGTATCCCGCACGTCTTAAATGAAACGCATAACACAAAGCAAAGAATGCAACCAGATCCTTTTGTAATGGCAAGCTTTTAAAAGCTATATACGGGTGAGCTCAGCTATTGTTTAAATATCAGAAATCCATAATGTCCAAAACACGAGAAGTATGGTGGGAACCGCGAACCTTAAGCCATAACAGTCAACCTTTTCCAGTTCAGCTTAGACAGAATAAATAATAAAGATTTTGTTGTCAAAGATCAGACCCTTCTTAGTAAATACCGTTGTTTTATCGCCGAACTGCGTGATCCTACAAGAAATTGCTGGATTATTTCAGATCAAACATGTGTGGTTGAGAGTTTCAATTATTTCTTCACAAATGTTGCTAAGAAATATAGGAAATAACCGCCGATGTAAAGACTAATATCAGAGCATATGGGATATTAACGACAGCTTTATATGTCGAATAAATAGGGAAGTAAAGCATTGGATATTTCATATAAACGAACGGAAAAAAGAAAATAGATAAATCAGAGATTAAATTTGTAATTATGATTTAGTAGAGGTATGAATAGTTTGGCAATTAAATAATGGAATTCAAATTTTAAAAACTAAAAAGCCGTGCAACATATCATTGTTCTGCAACTCGGTTTGATAACAAACCTGAAAAACTAACTGTGCGTATGACTGGTTATGGAGAACATAATCCAACTGAAGTTCTAAGTGAATACAATGGACATTATTTCATTTTAAAAGCTGAAATATTGTATTTCTGGAAAAATATACTTGTTCAAGAAATAAATTCATTGATGACAAGAGATGGAACAATACTGGGTGGACTTATTTTTATTATAAGATAGCAAGGGTCTGACAGAAGATGGACTATCTTGATTAAATGTATATTAAATCTACATTAAATGTATTTTAAGTCTAAATTAAATGTATATTAAATCTACATTAAATGTATTTTAAGTCTAAATTAAATGTATATTAAATCTACATTAAATGTATTTTAAGTCTAAATTATATGTATATTAAATCTAAATTAAATGTATTTTAAGTCTAAATTAAATGCATTTCAATTCTAGATTAAATGTATATTAAATCTAAATTAAATGTATTTTAAGTCTAGATTAAATGTATTTTAAATCTACATTAAATGTATTTTAAGTCTAAATTAAATGTATATTAAATCTACATTAAATGTATTTTAAGTCTAAATTAAATGTATATTAAATCTAAATTAAATGTATTTTAAGACTAGATTAAATGTATTTTAAATCTACATTAAATGTATTTTAAGTCTAAATTAAATGTATATTAAATCTACATTAAATGTATTTTAAGTCTAAATTAAATGTATATTAAATCTACATTAAATGTATTTTAAGTCTAAATTAAATGTATATTAAATCTACATTAAATGTATTTTAAGTCTAGATTAAATGTGTATTAAATCTACATTAAATGTAGTTTAAGTCTAAATTAAATGTATATTAAATCTACATTAAATGTATTTTAAGTCTAAATTAAATGTATATTAAATCTACATTAAATGTATTTTAAGTCTAAATTATATGTATATTAAATCTACATTAAATGTATTTTAAGTCTAAATAAAATGTATATTAAATCTACATTAAATGTATTTTAAGTCTAAATTAAATGTATAATAAATCTATATTAAATGTCTTTTAAGTCTAAATGAAATGTATATTAAATTTACATTAAATTATTTTAAGTCTAAATTAAATGTATATTAAATCTACATTAAATGTATTTTAAGTCTAAATTAAATGTATATTAAATCTACATTAAATATATTTTAAGTCTAGATTAAATGTATATTAAATCTACATTAAATGTATTTTAAGTCTAAATTAAATGTATATTAAATCTACATTAAATGTATTTTAAGTCTAAATTAAATGTATATTAAATCTATATTAAATGTATTTTAAGTCTAAATTAAATGTATATTAAATCTACATTAAATGTATTTTAAGTCTAAATTAAATGTATATTAAATCTAAATTAAATGTATATTAAGTCTAAATTAAATGCATTTCAATTCTAGATTAAATGTATATTAAATCTAAATTAAATGTATTTTAAGTCTAGATTAAATGTATTTTAAATCTACATTAAATGTATTTTAAGTCTAAATTAAATGTATATTAAATCTAAATTAAATGTATTTTAAGACTAGATTAAATGTATTTTAAATCTACATTAAATGTATTTTAAGTCTAAATTAAATGTATATTAAATCTACATTAAATGTATTTTAAGTCTAAATTAAATGTATATTAAATCTACATTAAATGTATTTTAAGTCTAAATTATATGTATATTAAATCTACATTAAATGTATTTTAAGTCTAAATTAAGTGTATATTAAATCTACATTAAATGTATTTTAAGTCTAAATTAAATGTATAATAAATCTATATTAAATGTATTTTAAGTCTAAATGAAATGTATATTAAATTTACATTAAATTATTTTAAGTCTAAATTAAATGTATATTAAATCTACATTAAATGTATTTTAAGTCTAAATTAAATGTATATTAAATCTACATTAAATGTATTTTAAGTCTAGATTAAATGTATATTAAATCTACATTAAATGTAGTTTAAGTCTAAATTAAATGTATATTAAATCTACATTAAATGTATTTTAAGTCTAAATTAAATGTATATTAAATCTACATTAAATGTATTTTAAGTCTAAATTAAATGTATATTAAATCTACATTAAATGTATTTTAAGTCTAAATTAAATGTATATTAAATCTACATTAAATGTATTTTAAGTCTAAATTAAATGTATATTAAATCTACATTAAATGTATTTTAAGTTTAAATTAAATGTATATTAAATCTAAATTAAATGTATATTAAGTCTAAATTAAATGCATTTCAATTCTAGATTAAATGTATATTAAATCTAAATTAAATGTATTTTAAGTCTAGATTAAATGTATTTTAAATCTACATTAAATGTATTTTAAGTCTAAATTAAATGTATATTAAATCTACATTAAATGTATTTTAAGTCTAAATTAAATGTATATTAAATCTAAATTAAATGTATTTTAAGTCTAGATTAAATGTATTTTAAATCTACATTAAATGTATTTTAAGTCTAAATTAAATGTATATTAAATCTACATTAAATGTATTTTAAGTCTAAATTAAATGTATATTAAATCTACATTAAATGTATTTTAAGACTAGATTAAATGTATATTAAATCTACATTAAATGTATTTTAAGTCTAAATTAAATGTATATTAAATCTAAATTAAATGTATTTTAAGTCTAAATTAAATGTATATTAAATCTACATTAAATGTATTTTAAGTCTAAATTAAATGTTTATTAAATCTACATTAAATGTATTTTAAGTCTAGATTAAATGTATATTAAATCTACATTAAATGTAGTTTAAGTCTAAATTAAATGTATATTAAATCTACATTAAATGTATTTTAAGTCTAGATTAAATGTATATTAAATCTACATTAAATGTAGTTTAAGTCTAAATTAAATGTATATTAAATCTACATTAAATGTATTTTAAGTCTAAATTAAATGTATATTAAATCTACATTAAATATATTTTAAGTCTAAATTATATGTATATTAAATCTACATTAAATGTATTTTAAGTCTAAATTAAATGTATATTAAATCTACATTAAATGTATTTTAAGTCTAAATTAAATGTATAATAAATCTATATTAAATGTATTTTAAGTCTAAATGAAATGTATATTAAATTTACATTAAATTATTTTAAGTCTAAATTAAATGTATATTAAATCTACATTAAATGTATTTTAAGTCTAAATTAAATGTATATTAAATCTACATTAAATGTATTTTAAGTCTAAATTAAATGTATATTAAATCTACATTAAATGTATTTTAAGTCTAAATTAAATGTATATTAAATCTACATTAAATGTATTTTAAGTCTAGATTAAATGTATATTAAATCTACATTAAATGTATTTTAAGTCTAGATTAAATGTATTTTAAATCTACATTAAATATATTTTAAGTCTAAATTAAATATATTTTAAGTCCAGATTAATGTTTGTTTAATTTAAGCATAGATCAAATGTAACTTAAGTCTAGATTAAAAAAAATGTATTTTATGGCTAGATTACTTTTTGCTTTATTTAAGTGTAGATTAAATGTAATTTAGGTCTAAATTAAATGTAGTTAAAGTCTAAATTAAATGTAGTTTAAATCTAGATTAATTTTTATTTTAAGTCTAGAGTACATGTATTTTAAGTCTAGATTAAAATTGTTTATTTTAAGTCATGAATAAATTTATTTTAAATCTAGATTAAATGGAATTTAAATCTAGATTAAATATATTTAAAGCTAGATTACATGGATTTTAAGTCTAGATAAAATGGATTTTAAGTCTAGATTAAATGGATTTTATGTGCATAAGCACAAAATAGAGCATCTATAAACAGTTTGTTTCCATTATTCAGGAAAGTTACAAGTTGTTTTTAATGTATTTATTTCATGTGAACACGGATAGGACTGACATGAAGCATTGCACTTTAGCAATAGTTACGCTAAACGGTTTTTATTGACACTTAGTTCTACAAAGATGGAAACTGGTAGCATTACTTATTACCAAAGTAACAACTTAAAAAGTCATCTAGTCATGTAAATTGTAGATAATAAAATGAAATCAATACCTGATATGTGTCATGTTACTGAGCAAAGAGAAGATTCGAATGTGTTGAGATTTTATTCACCAACGAGATTAATATATCTTAAAAAGATCATTAAAAGAAAGCATGGGGATCATGCACTATAATGTGCTTAACCAATACAAAAATACATCATTATTGAAAGATGACTGGCAGCGTAGCTCTCCAGGTGATTTTGAATGTAAAAACGGCCAGGTATGGGTACCAGGTATGCAGCAGGTGAACTAAGGACCTTTCAACCAAACAATTTTTGCAGCTGACTAAAATTCTACGGTTTAAAGTTTAATACTAATTACTTGGTTAGGAGTGTATTGTGTTAATTCCTCATATGTATGCATATTAAACTTTAATGCTGAGTACTTGCTCAGGAGTGTATTGTGTAAATGATCCATATGTAGGCATATTAAACTTTAATGCTGAGTACTTGCTCAGTAGTGTATTGTGTAAATGATCCATATGTAGGCATATTAAACTTTAATGCTGAGTACTTGCTCAGGAGTGTATTGTGTAAATGCCCCATATGTAGGCATATTTAAATTTAATGCATAGCACCTGGTTATGAGTGTATTGTGTTAATGCCCCATATGTAGGCATATTTAAATTTAATGCATAGTACCTGGTTATGAGTGTATTGTGTTAATGCCCCATATGTAGGCATATTTAAATTTAATGCATAGTACCTGGTTATGAGTGTATTGTGTTAATGCCCCATATGTAGGCATATTTAAATTTAATGCTGAGTGTTTTGGTCAAGAGTGTTTTGTGTTAATGATCCATATATAGCCATATTTAAACTTAATTCTTATCCATATGAACGTATATTTAAATTTAATGCATAGTACCTGGTTATGAGTGTATTGTGTTTATGCCCCATATGTAGGCATATTTAAATTTAATGCATAGTACCTGGTTATGAGTGTATTGTGTTAATGCCCCATATGTAGGCATATTTAAATTTAATGCTGAG
This sequence comes from Potamilus streckersoni, assembly GCA_016746295.1. Lineage (NCBI taxonomy): Eukaryota > Metazoa > Mollusca > Bivalvia > Unionida > Unionidae > Potamilus > Potamilus streckersoni. Next base: position 831,086 of record JAEAOA010002352.1, on the reverse strand, counting down.
TGTTTTGGTCAGGAGTGTTTTGTGTTAATGATCCATATATAGCCATATTTAAACTTAATTCTTATCCATATGAACGTATATTTAAATTTAATGCATAGTACCTGGTTATGAGTGTATTGTGTTTATGCCCCATATGTAGGCATATTTAAATTTAATGCATAGTACCTGGTTATGAGTGTATGGTGTTAATGCCCCATATGTAGGTATATTTAAATTTTAATGCTGAGTGTTTTGGTCAGGAGTGTTTTGTGTTAATGATCCATATATAGCCATATTTAAATTTAATTCTGATCCATATGAACATATATTTAAACTTAATGCATAGTACCTGGTTTTGAGTGTATTGTGTTAATGCCCCATATGTAGGTGTATTTAAATTTGATGCTGAGTGTTTTGGTCAGGAGTGTTTTGTGTTAATGATCCATATATAGCCATATTTAAATTTAATTCTGATCCATATGAACGTATATTTAAACTTAATGCATAGTACCTGGTTTTGAGTGTATTGTGTTAATGCCCCATATGTAGGTGTATTTAAATTTAATGCTGAGTGTTTTGGTCAGGAGTGTTTTGTGTTAATGATCCATATATAGCCATATTTAAATTTAATTCTGATCCATATGAACGTATATTTAAACTTAATGCATAGTACCTGGTTTTGAGTGTATTGTGTTAATGCCCCATATGTAGGTGTATTTAAATTTAATGCTGAGTGTTTTGGTCAGGAGTGTTTTGTGTTAATGATCCATATATAGCCATATTTAAATTTAATTCTGATCCATATGAACGTATATTTAAACTTAATGCATAGTACCTGGTTATGAGTGTATTGTGTCAATGCCCCATATGTAGGCATATTTAAATTTAATTCTGATCCATATGAACGTATATTTAAACTTAATGCATAGTACCTGGTTATGAGTGTATTGTGTTAATGCTCCATATGTAGGCATAATTAAATTTAATTCTAAGTACCTGGTTAGAAGTGTATTGTACTATTGATCTATATTTAGGCCTATTTAAATATAATGCTGAGTACCTAATCAGGAGTGTATTGTGTTAAATCCCCATATATAGCCGTATTTAAATTTAATGCTAAGTACTAGGCCAGGAGTGTATTGTGTTAATGCTGCAAATGAAGGGATGTTTAAATTTAATGCTAAATACCTGGTGAGGAGTTAATTGTGTTAATGATCTATATGTAGGCATATTTGAATTTAATGTAATCTGGTTAGAAGCGTTTTGTGTTAATGATTCATATGTAGGCATATTTGCATTTAATGCTAAGTTCTTGGCCAAGAATGTATTGTGTTAATGCCCCAAATGATGGGATGTTTAAATTTAATGCTAAATATCTGATCAAGAGTGTATTGTTTTAGTGTCCCATATGTAGACATATTCAAATTTAATTCTGAGCACCTGGTCAGGAGTGTATTGTGTTAATCATCCTTATGTAGGTATATTTAAATTTAATGCTGAATACCTGGTCAGAAGTGTATTTAGTTAATGCCCCATATTTAGGCATATTTACATTTACTGCTGATAACCCTGTTAGGAGTGTATTGTTTTAATTATCTATATATAGGTATATTTTAATTTAATGCCGAGTACCTGGTTAGGAGAGTACTGTGTTAATGATCTATATGTATTTAACATGAATGCTATGACCTGGTTAGGAGAGTACTGTGTTAATGATCCATATGTATTTAACATGAATGCTATGACCTGGTTAGGAGAGTACTGTGTTAATGATCTATATGTATTTAACATGAATGCTATGACCTGGTTAGGAGAGTACTGTGTTAATGATCCATATGTATTTAACATGAATGCTATGACCTGGTTAGGAGAGTACTGTGTTAATGATCTATATGTATTTAACATGAATGCTATGACCTGGTTAGGAAAGTACTGTGTTAATGATCCATATGTATTTAACATGAATGCTATGACCTGGTTAGGAGAGTACTGTGTTAATGATCTATATGTATTTAACATGAATGCTATGACCTGGTTAGGAGAGTACTGTGTTAATGATCCATATGTATTTAACATGAATGCTATGACCTGGTTAGGAGAGTACTGTGTTAATGATATATAAGTAGGCATATTAACATTTAATGCTAAGTACCTGGTCAGAAGTGTATTGTGTTAAGTCCCCATATTTAGGCATATTTACATATATTGATAAGTATCTGGCCAGGAGTGAATTGTGTTAATGACTCATAGTTAGGCCTATTTTAATTTAATACTGAGTACCTGGTTATGAGTGTATTGTGTTAATGCTCCATATGTAGGCATATTTACATTTAATTCTAACTATATAGTTAGGAGAATATAGTGTTTATACCTCATATTTAGGTATATGTAAATTTAATGCTGTGTACCTGATCAGGAGTGTATTGTGTTAATGCCCCATATATAGGCATATTTACATTTAATTCTAATTACATGGGCAGGAGAGTATAGTGTTTATACCCCATATTTAGGTATATGTAATTTTAATGCTGTGTACCTGATCAGGAGTGTATTGTGTTAATTATTCATATGCCAAATATGTGGGTATTTGTAAAGACCTTGCTGCTGCTACACGGTTTCTAGTGATGTGCCTCTAACTTGCATGCATATTGATTAAGCTGCTTAAAAGTAGTGATAGATGGATTTTAGATTTTTAATTTTTAGATTTTAACTCTGAGTTTTGTGTAGCATGTTATGTTTAATTGTATACATTTTGCTTTTGCTTTTAATCTACCAGTTTTTCTTGCAGCATTCTGGTCCTTTAATTTGTGTGTGTGTTGTATATATATATATATATATATATATATATATATATATATATATATATATATATATATATATATATATATATATATATATATGGGGGAGATCGTGATTTCTGTGTATTCTTGTGTTTCCATAACATTTAGCACTAATCAAATATGTGCAAGTTGATCACGTACATACTTAGTCTTGTCCAATTGTTTTGTCCTATTTAGTTAATAATCATGCATTAAAGTTATATAACTCACCTTGGACACGTGTCATCACTGCCTTGTAGCATCAACGATCCCATAGCGAACCATAGCGAATTTGGTAGTGTAAAAATATTGAATCTTTGCTGTCCGAATCTAAACCGCCTTTGCCACTCTTCATGACTAACCCGGCACACAAGAAACACGACGGCACCAACGACAAAATAACTGATGACAATGGCTAGCCAAAGTTCCAGTGTAAAAGGCTGCATGAAAGAGAAGACACCAGGTTTCTTTTTCTCCGGCTTTTTAATCATGATGCTGATTCCAACATTCATGAAAGGTTTTGAGAAATGGACCTCCTTCTCCCTCTCCATTGTAATGGTGAGTGGTGCCACTGCAAGGTCAGCTTTCTAAAACATAAAGGTGTTAGAGCCAAGACTGAAAGAAATTTTAATGCAATTTTTTCGTTACAGTCTTACTGTGCATTATCCATGGATGTTATAATTACTAATACAACTATTAGTTTTTCTAAAGAAGCGCGCTGTCTTTCATTTGCACGAATAAAAAAAAAACAATCAAATTTGGGATGTTTCCTGAGTTTTAACTTAGGAACCATTTTATATGTATAATCTAAGTTTTAGTATGTTTTGTCAGAAAGGCTGCATCTATAGTATTACATTGTTAGCAAACTTTACACATATTGTGTACAGTTTCATATTTTTTATGAATACCTGTTAAAATATCACTTTATGTGATTCTAAATTGGACCAAATAAGGACATACTTTTATTGAGCAGTATTCTCTCTTCTAATTTGTTGAAATTTTGGGATTTTTTTCTTTCCCGGCCTTATGGAGTTGTTGTTTTACTATTACTCTCAACATTTTGACGGTCACTTTTTGAATCGATTGCCCATATGGCTATACTAGTATAACGGAGTGCAACGCCTGGAGTATACTAAGCAGGGGACCAGACTATCCACATGGGTTCGTTAAAATTAAGGTAGTGGTCAATGGATAGAGACTGGGGGGATTAGGGAACAGTATATCTGTAACATGAAATCCACCCTACGACATGAGTAGTTTAAATGCTTAAGTTATTAAACGCACCTTTCTTCACATAAAAATGTGAACATAAACCGGTCTCCAAATGGCAGAAAGTTATATAGTCACATCATTTATCTCGGTGAAATATCTTACATTGGCTAATGTTACCTATTATGTGATACAATTCCTACTCTAAATCAGATTTGTGTATATCTTTGTCTACTAATATAGCACTGCTGGAAATCAAATAATAAAAATATTGGGTCACAAATACATTGCATGTAAATTTGGAATTTACGCATACAATAAGCATCCCTTCACGTGAATATTCAACAAAAGGAATACTTAGTAGTGAATCTGACGAACTTAGGTGGAAACATGAAAACATTCATATTGATATGTACTGCACGTTTAACCTAACCCTAGTCAAACTCTATGACATCACACAGAATTTCCATAGGACAAATATTTCAAATATTTTGTTATTTTGGAAGGAGAGTGCGTTGAATTCTATATTGTAGAAAATAATATAGCTAGTTATAAAAATGTCTATAATTAATTACACTACAGTCAGCGTCTTACTTGCACAAACTTTACAATGAAATGTTTTAAAAAGATAGGAACATTTATGTCGCCTCGGACGCACCTGGAGAATCGATACCTATATTTCGTCTTGTCAAGGCATGAATAAGAGACAAAACAACACCTTTGATTCATGCAAATCTTATCGGCATAATGAACAAAATTTACTAAAAATCGCCATACTTGGAGATGCCTACTGTGTTCGCTACCGCTTATTGAATTACTGGCTGATGTCTGAAAGAGACAAATACAGGTGTGCTAAGACAAGACATATGAGCTAATACGATATTTTCCGTAAGAAAAGTTCTTCAATTTCTTTGAGAGATTGTGGTAAAATTTGTTTGAAATTTTCTGTTTTTATTATCTACAGTCATGTTTCGTGGTATAATTTTGTCTAGAATTTAAACACCTTAGATCAATGACGTTCTTGTAAAAATTTTAAAACCAAACTAATTCTAAATATTATTTACTGTATATAAATATGATTCACAACTAACATAAAGCGTTACTTTCTATCAAAGGTAATACAGCGGACCAATCATTATGAAAATTTCTTAAGTACTCTATTTCATCTACCAAAAGCTTATCTGGCAAAGATTATATAAAATGACAATAATAATTAGTGGTCATCGTCTTTTATACATAGTGTTTATAACACTCCAACGAGTATGCAGTGTCCTTCGTGTTGATTTGTATCCAATTGTTTTCACCGTCTATATTTTTGCTTAAGGGGGCTATGATATTTTCCAGCATTACTATATTTATTTATCAAAATTATTTAGCTCAAAGTTTCTTTTTTACCTTTTGCCAGTTATTGCACTATTGCGTTTTAACATCTTTAAAGGGGTAATCCAACTAGGACAAGGCATAGTTTAAGATATGAAGTGGTGCAGCTAAAGACACTGTCAGATTTTAATTGTGATCTACTGTGCTCTCTCTCTCTCTCTCTCTCTCTCTCTCTCTCTCTCTCTCTCTCTCTCTCTCTCTCTCTCTCTCTCTCTCTCTCTCTCTCTCTCTCTCCATTGATTTATCGATCGATGGATCGGCCGCTCCGGTGGCCTAGTGGTAGAGCGTTCAACTTGGATGCGGGAGGTCGCGGGTTCGAACTACGGCTGATTCATACCAAAGACTTTAAAAAACATATTAACAGCTGCCAGGCTTGGCGCTCAGCATTAAGAGGTTATTGTTATGACGGGTCAGCCTTAAGACTGGGTGGGACATCATGCTACATATCTGCGGCATGATGCTCCAGTGCTAAACATCACTATAAAATGTTACACTGCAGACATCGTAGCGATATGACATTAAATGTTTAAAAGTAAATTTCTCTCTCTCTCACACACACACACAAACACACACACATACACACATACACACACGCATACATTATTTCTGTATTTATTTATATCATGGGACCAAAAAATGTGCCACTCTGCTGCTCAGCAGTTTTGTGCAACATGTAGGTAAAACTAGGATAACTAATGCCCTATCTCGTTTTATACATTCTGGCATTCAAAGATAATAAATCTAATTTTTTTCAGCTCTATTTAGCGATTTTTTAGGGTGAAAATGTCGTTTAAAGGTAGTAGATGTTAGCTACAGGTGCCCTATTTGAAGACAATTCAGTATACTTTGTAAAATAAATTGAAACAATTAAAAGACTTCGTCCAGTCTAATCTAGTTGTTTTAGAGGTCATTTTTTTCCAGAGTAATAATGGTCACACATTGCCACGATTTGTACAGAATTAAAATGCAACAAATTTGTTCAATCAAACTTATTATCAGCCGTTGTAAAGAATTCGTTTAATGATTTTTGTTTTTCTACTTTTAGTGATATCAGCCATAGCTGATGATGTATTGATATCTTTTTATATGAACTTGTTGCATCATCGTCATGTTGTACTCTGTTAATTTTTTTTTTGGTGGTTGGTTTGTTGGTTGGTCGAGTTATTGCCAGCATCTGTTGAGTAATTGCTGGTTTTTAAATAAAGTTTGTACTTTGCTGCGTGAAAGGTAAGCCTATTTCATAGCATTTTAAAATATATTTTACGAACACTGCCATGCAAAATATATTTCTACCTCATTTAGTCAAATTTTCTTTGAAGGTGTTTGAGAAAATGTCATAAACATTTGTCTTAATTGTAACTCCGACACTGTTGAATGATGAATTGGGACCATTAGTTTTCACGCAAAAGTCATTTATCCCAGAATAATTTATATTAATTAGGTTTATTTTTGTCTAGTGGGTTAAAGAGCTTATAAATTTGGCAAGAACAGTTATATTTAATAATCGAACGACCTAAGTGGACCAAATTTAAATGTCCTTTACTAATCTCACTACTGCATGATAAATGAATGTGGAAATCTTAGGGAGTTTTAGCAGTTGTACTTTGTCTTGGCCAATTGCAAAACTCGGTTTAAGCATTTGAAGAAAAAAAAAACTACGCATATCATCTCATGAAAGCAAACCAGCCGAGCACAATAATTGCTATATTGCTGTCGTTTTGCGCTATATTGTTTCCGCGAAAGATTGTTTACAAGACAATTATGGGCAACCTCTTGCTCATGATTCAACGTCGGCATTTTTTAAAAAGTCATATTCAAAATTAATTTTTGCCTCTAATTTTCTCATAAGCAATTCTTTGTAAAAACAAATTTGTGTGCTTAAGATATTTAAAGCTAAAGTGCTGAATCTTTTTATAATGCTGTTCTTATATTGACTGAGACAAAAGACGATTTAGCAAGGACAATTCTTTTAGAGGCATATAGGAGCACCATGAAGACTTAAACATTATAAAGGAAGGGATGTTAATAGAAGAGTGGCACCTTTTTATCTCTGTATACGTCTACCCAACTGAAAAAAAACCTGATACAGATCTGCTGATACATACCACTGCAAGTTTATTACCTAATCCCTTGAGAACCACTGACATAAATAAAAGTGAGTATGCTAGTCTCCTACTGTGTACATTTTGGAAATCGGTATACCGAAAATCATTTATCAAAATCTTACGTTATCCAAGAGTTCTCCGATCATTCCGCTCCAGGTACCGTTGTCCATCTTGTTTCCGAACATGGTGTCATGAACAAGTTTAATTTTGTAATCGAAACCAATGAATTTGGCAACTTCAAGGGTCAGGTCCACACAGTAACCTTAAAAAGAGGTAGTAAAAAATCTAAATTAATTACAGGTATTTTAATAACCATTAGCTCTCTACATTGACAAAACAATATTGTATAAAATTAATCACTGTCGTTTGAACTTTTTTATTTTGAACAGAGAAGTGAAAAGCACAGGTAGAAAATTGTATAAATGTTATTAAATATTTTTTTACAGTTAAGTTCCCCTGTAAAAAAAAAATTAAATAGAACTCATTTTTCACCTAGAACCTGTAAGACAATAAGCGTGGCACATGATTTCCTGAATGAACCAGCAATGACAATATTTATTTATGGTTACTTACAGTAGTAGATGAAAAGGCTGATTCTGGCGCAAAAGTTATCCCCATCCTCAAAACAAATACAAATTACTTCTCTTAAGACCTTAAAACACCAAAGTTTTTTCACCTACACAAAAACTAAAGGCTGATTCTAGCGCAGATATAATTGTATAAGGTACTTACCTCTCTCAGTAGATGAAAAGGCTGATAATTGTATAAGGTAATTACCTCTCTCAGTAGATGAAAAGGCTGATAATTATACCAGAACGGTGCAGGTCAGTTCACAAGTAAGTGATATTATATCTCATCACCAATGATTAATGTTTCAACTGATGATATTAAAAATATTTCATTATCATGGTGATAGAGACTAAACTTTACTTTACCGCTCACATGACGACGGGACTCAAACAAATCTTTCATTTCTAGTTTGTTTAGAGGATATTTTTTGTCGATAAAATATACTTTTGACCGATCAAGATCAATTGTAAGTTTAGTATATTTTTGTTGACTAATCGGATCATGAAAGTTTTTTAATTCCACTAACATCTTTTGATACAATTGTTCGATATAATTGAAATACACACTGTTATCAGATCTGATGAGCGAAAGTTTTAACTTGTCATGTGTTCCATTAAAACATATACCTGATGTTTCATTATTAAATTCAACTGTCAATTGTTTACCGTCCATCATTAGATATTTAATGTTACTATTATAGCTATTTGTTACTGTCAAATTTTCAAACATTATTTTATAAGTTTAGATAAAATTTTAGTTTGCAAAGATAATGTCAAGGATAGATCTATCATCATGACAATACCCAAGGGCAAATGTATCTACCCCATTTTCACAATAGCGTTTATCATCAAAATTACTCAATCCACGTTTGATAAGGACATCTGTTTCGAGCTTATGATGATTTGTCCGTATAGCCATTGCTCTTATAAAACTAACACCACCACGAGCGCCATTAGCGCCGAGCGCATACTTGTAATCATCAAATTTCATAAACTTTTTAACAAAATCGCGAGGCAGACCTTTTGCTTTTTTTGTTATTTTATTATTGTCTAACAATACGGCATACATTTTGCTGCGTAATCCGATAAAGTATTTGATAGCGCTCGAGTTCATTTCATCTTTGAACTTACCAATAACCTTTTTGTTTGTGTCGTCATGAAATTTACTGTCACGTGGGTAATCAGAAAGATCAAATAGATATCTATTATCATGTATATCCTGATAGACGTCCTCACATTCGATTTCATATACGAGCGAATCAGTATCAGTAAATAATAATCTACTAGCCGGCCATTGATTTTTAACAAAATTATAATGAAAATCATACATCAACCACTTCGATAAATCTAACACAGCAGCTCCAACATAGATCGGCTTGTTAAGTTTTAGATTTGTCTTTCGTCGCTGTACTGCGACAAGATTCTCATTAAAAATTTTCATGCTCACAAAATCATCGTCTGACACAAGTTTGTTTCTGCGATTGACATCATTGACTAGTTCGATATTTACGCGTTTCCTAATATTTTCCATCGTCTTACCAAAAACGGAATTGTTCATCAGTTTGAAAAAGTTTTTCTCAAAATCAGTTTTAGCTACAGCTCTTCTTGAAGTGTTTGAATTAATGTAACCTCTCATCCACGGCGACTGATTAAATTTTAGTACACGATGAACTTTTCTCAACACAAGACCAGCATCGACTGCTTGTTTTAAAACTTTATAATGCAAAACATAATTACGTTTATTAAGCAAATTTGGTACTAGTTTTTTGACTATAGAATTTTGTCTTGGTGATGCTGACGCCTGTTGTTCTTCAGATAACAAACTATAATCTATTATCATTGATTCTGCGCAGAAAGGGTAATCGTTATGTAATCTGTGTAGTGAAATAGGATAATCGAGATCAACTTCAACGAAATAGGAAACATCGTCGGGTATCTTTTTTTCTGTCTCCGATAGAAATTGATCCGCCGTGATCCAATGAAATCCACCAAAAGGCATTGGTTCTGCCATCGAATACCCGTACAAGTTATTACAATCTAGATAAACTATATACTTCGAAGGAAGGTTAGGATTATACTCTTTCAAATATTTGTTGTTTGCTTCAGCATATTTCTTCGTTATCACACTAATACCGCCTCGGATACCTTTCTCAATAAAATTGAACTTATCAACATCAGTCAGTAATTTTAACCTTACCTTACTAAACTTTAATAGAGCATCCCATGACAGTCCGGGGGCAGAATAATACCAGCAAGGATCTAGTCCATAATTATTATAACTCACTTCTCGAAAACTTTCAAAAACATCTGCTAGTAATAACACGTCAGTTTTCAAGTACAAATCATGATAATCACCCAACACCTTGCAATCAAATCTATTCCAGATATCTTGTGCGTATTTGTAATCGTCATCGGTGATATTTTCATTTTTGAGTTGCGAGTAAAATTTCTCTTTGTCAGGTAAAGATGTTTCATCAAATTTACTCCAATCGTCGAGATACTCGTATGGAATTACTCCTTTTTTGGTCAGTAAATTAAATTTGTCTCCAAAACAGTCTTGTAGGTTATTAAATTTACTACCGGCGCAAACAGCGCTGTTTACTAGCTCATCTAACGATGCTGCCATAAACTGCAGGCTGTCAATGAAACGTAATTTGCCTAGCGTAACTGACATATACTTTTCAAAATTATTTGGAATGCACTTGATCGAGTTGTCGAGTTTTAAACGAGATTTTACATCAGGATCACCAAAAGCTTCTACGATAATGTGGCTGTCATATCCTCGAAAGTTGTGAAGAATAACTGGAATAAAATCTGGAGCATGAAATTTCAAATTACAATGATCATGAGCCGCTCCACGATACTGTCCGGTCAAATGACAATGGTCATGTACTTTTTTGTTGTCAGGGTCAAAAGCTTTTTCACAAATATGACAAATTTCCGCTTGCTCGTGATCGGATTTTTGTTGTGGTGTTAGTTTAATCATTGGAGTTACTCTTTTCAAACAATCAAATATGTTATCAACTTCGTTAATCAACTGCTTGAGAAGCCAGACAGCTGGATTTTTACCTCGATATAATTTGATTGGTTTAGATAATCTCGAATCAGCATAACAAACTATCTTGTAAGCTACTCCACACGGAACATGATTTTGAACTTTTCTTGTACTCGATTGGTTGGGATTATTTTCTGCGCTAAGTACAGGCTGAAGTAGGCATTCGAAATCGGCGTACACAACGAAAGGAATTTTTAGTTTGTGGTTATAATTGACAAAATACAATAAACTATCTTTTTTAGATGGCATCGTTATTCGTTGTACGTCACTACAGTACTGCAAATGCTTTTGTAATGTTTCATTGTCTGTACAACCGTGCAAGCAGCGATAACAAAAGAACTTTTTCTTGTTATTTTTATTGTACTGTTTACCAACTAGTCCATTGAAGTTTTTGATCCAAACGTAATGATTTTTATAAAACAGTAAGTTTATAGTCGATTGTGAAGCTTTTTCTGAAATATACCTAGGATAGACGTTTTCTTTTTCATCTAGTCCGAAAACGTTAATCGAAACATTATTTTGCTTTTCAAACTTTGGTATTTGATTTTCTGCCACTGGAAAGTTGATATCCTTAAAATTTAATTTTGATACGTGACTAATATACTTCTCAACACGACCAGCGTCTTTTTCTACTGGAAATAGCGCAGAAAGAACAGCCCATTGAAAACATTTGTCATCAACGTTTTTCACGTTGATGCAGCATTTTTTATTTTTTATTTTTGGTGGCAGGTCGATATACCCAGCGCTATTAGGGCCGCTGCCGCGTAATGCGTCATATTTCATTGTGTGAAACAAAATTTCTTTGATTATTTCAAACTTCCAACCTGAACCAGATTCGGTAAATTCTTCTATTTTTTTCCAAATTTCTTGGTGTATTTCATTAGATAGTGACAAAAGATCAGTCCCAAGCAAAACGCGCCTTGATTTTGCATTAATATAAGGGACTGTAGTTTCCGTTTTAGTAGATTCTTCCGTCACAAGTAGTTTTGAAAATATAACACGATATTGCACTAACAATCTTAAACCCTTGTGTTTTTCAAGCTCACGTTTTACAGTCGTCTGTAGCAGATGAAAGAGATTTGTTTCAGAAAAATTTACTAAAACATTTTGATTATCAAACTGATAACTATTATCAAAACCTGCAAAAGCAGTCGCTATTTTAACAGGTTCTCCAATAAGTCTCTTCTTGGCTATATCACGCAATTTCAACATCGCTATACTATAGTCTAATATCTAATTGATAATTTACCGCACACTGCGCATGCGCTAGAAAAACAATTAGAGATAAAAAATATCACCTATAATATAATGTTACAAAATCTGACAAGCGCACGTGAGCAAGAGGTATATCATGTTTATCCGAAGTACAACCTGTACGCTGGAAATGCACTTGGTTCGGTTATTAATATCATTACTGGAATATCTGTTGGTAAAGCAACGTCAGCTGGTTATACGATTAGTGTAAAGGGAGATAATACTGAAAGAATTACGATGTTTAGAAAAGATTTTATTTACACATTATTTTGCGATGACATTCCAAAGGGGAAACGAGTATATCATTATAACGGTAAAGTCACTGATGATAATATTGAAAATTTATCCTTACAAGACGAGTTTCAGCCGCATCCGGTCTTTGATTTATACGAGGCTAACGATCGTGGTATTATAAGAAACAGAAAAACGAAAAAAGTTCTTAGTACTATTAGCAATATGGGATATATCAAGGTAACTGTTAGAGGAACATCGACAGATCGAGTTTGTTATACTGGTCATAGGTTTGTTTACGAGGTGTTCAACGGATCTATACCCAATGGTCTGGTTATTAATCATATCAATAATGTAAAAACAGACAATCGATTGGAAAATCTAGAGCTAGTGACTCAACAGGAAAATGTGAGTAAAGGACAAAATAGTAATGGTATTAATTTTAGATGCCCCATAAAACCTGTTATTTCGTTTAACCTTGAAACGGATGAGGAGATCAAATTCAAATCAATTACAGCTGCGGCGAAATATTATAATATAAATCCCAGAGCAGTAAAATGTGTAGCTGATGGAGCAACAAAATCAGCTTTTTCAAACAAATATGATGCTAGTATTATTTTTAGATATGATGATTAATAATATTTTGTAATTCGGTTTTAGTCAAACAATGATGAGCAAATGCTATAATATCATCGCAATCAAATTTTAGCGTCGTTACTGCACTTTCATTAATTTTATTTTTTTCTGCTTCTGTTAGTAATATTTTATGAGAATCACCTTGCATTACAATAACGTCAACGGAATATGAACTATAACCTGACAGGCATTTTCTTACCGCTTCAGTCAGTTCGTGGTAGTTTATTATATTAACTTTTTGGTGATATTTTACCTTATCAGTCATCTTATAACAACAAATTAGATAAAAAGTATATTATAATATGGATATGATGAAACGACTCGTTCAACTATACGAAGAAGATACTAGCGACAAAGTCGCCAGCGATATCAGCGATAAGGTCTCCACAATCTCTAATGATATGATAGACAAATCTGTTGGTTATAACGAAGATGATATTTTATATAACAACGAATCTGATGATGGTGAAATAGTCACCGTCGTTAACAGATATAATTATAGCAGACCAACCACTGGAAAATATAATGTCAAGTATCACATTGCTAAAAAAATTATAAAATTTAATTTTACCGTTACCGAACAGCAGGTATTTTTGCAGTTAATCAGACCTTTTTTAAACATCAAAATTCCAGACCGACAGAAAAATATAAAATTTGATTTCATCTTTGTCAAGATTTTTAATCTAATGACGATCTCTGACGATCGCAGACAATATCTAATATCATTATGTAAACCAGTAAAATGCAAATCTATCAAACGAAAGTATGAGGAAATTTATAATAGCATTATTTCGCAGTCGATAAAATCGACCGGGTTGGAATCCAGCTGTTAAATTTATCACTATACCCACGCCATTTGACTAAACTTTTATCTCCTTTTTTCCTAATCACTTTTTCGATAACGAAAACATCTTGTTCAGTTTTTTGTAGTTCTTGTTCGTAAAAACTACCTACTATAGGCTCACCTGCCAGATCTTTTAACGCGTACGTTACAGGTATTGTTAAGAGTACTTTATCAACAACAAATACTTCTTCGCTCCAGTTTGGAGTAAATCCTTTTTCAAATATCTTTTTAGTCAAAGAGATTCTAACTTTATCACCGACCTTAAATTTATGTCTGCGGTACATGTTTTCGTTTGCTAATATTGGATTTTTGATAGCGTCATTGGGTGACATTTTGATGGTTCGATGTTTCGTGTTATTATATTCGCCTACGATTTGAGAAAGGTCATCGATGTACCTGTTGGTGTTTTTAGCTGTCATATGTTTGTGTAATTTTTCGTTTAGCGTGCGATTAAATCTCTCGACAACAACGCTTTTGCCTTCGTTTCCTGTAACGTATTTTTTAATATTATTTTGTTCTAGAAACTGTTCAAACTTTTTGTTAAAAAACTCGGCTCCATGATCAGTCCAGATTTTGTTTGGTTTTCTTTCGGTACTCGTTATTATTTGTTTTAACGCATCAGTGATTGACGTTCCTGTTTTATCTGAAACTGGCACACTAAAAGCGTATTTGCTGAAAACATCTGTGACATTAAACAAATACTTCTTTGGAGCGCCATCAGCGCCAACGTTAAACTGAGCCAGATTGGATACATCTACCAAATCTATTGCCCAGATATCATCTACAGCGTTTGCAACAACTTTGCGTCTCGGAAACTTTTTTTTTAGGTCTGTGTAGTTCGACTGCAAGATCATCGTATAATTCTTTTCCGAGTCCGAGTTTATATTTTGCTCCTATCATTCCTTGAACAAATCTTCTATCAAAACGTTCTCGTAGATTTGTTGGCTTTATATCATGTAATTCGTCTAACATTACTTTATCACAATCTGCTTTCGAGTTTTCATGATCACGATAACAGATATCGTGACGCATTGCTATTGCATCCACTTGATTATAAGGCTCTTGTCCTGGCAATGGATTGTCGTTTTCATCTAGTTGTTGATCTAGCGGATTGTAAGGACCTGTATAACGATGACCTGGCAAGGTCCAACCGCCTTTTGGTTTTGGTAATTTACCAATTAGTTTATGTATATCTATACCTAACCCTATTATTTCTCTGTTGTTACAACGTTGACAGTACGTAATGATTTTATCTTGTTCTATGCAAAGATCTTTGTCACAATCACAATTGCATTTCATTTTATTTTATTTTGTTTCATAAGATTAATCGTCGATCAAGATAACTCTATCAACGCTAGATCCTACTTGTTTTTTCAAAAACATACTTTTCTTTCTACCACAGATTGCACAAATACTTTTTAACATCGTTCTATTATTTTTCGTTTTTTCCGTCATCTCATCCTTGTTCTCTGTTTTAGTTTTGCATTTGAGACAGTATGTTGACATTATTATATCAAGGAGTTTAGATAAAATTGATTGCAATATTATCATTTGCATGAGAAGGAAGCTCATCAAATTGTAAAATAAACTTTAAAAAGTTTTTACTCCCAGAGCTTTTACTCTGGTGCATTTGTCTGACAAACATGATACAATAATAACCACAAGCTGATGTTCCAATCGGCTGTAGTTGATTAGACGAATAATTTATTTTATCAAATTTTTTAAAAATATATTTTTTTATGAGATCGCTTGGAGGAAGTCCGAACGAATCAAAATAATTGTTATCGTGGACAGCAACCCAGTGGGTGCCAGAGCCATCATTGAAGTTTTCAATATTTACAACACAAGAACCGCCTGTTGGTACGTCATCGAGTTCATCCTTGGAAAATACTCCTCGAAATCCAACAACGTCCTTCAATTTTGCAATGATGTCAAAATTGCTCAATAACGTCTGGTCCCTGGTAGAGTTAATCCGCGTCCGATTCCTAGTAAGTTTGGCAGCAGACTTCCCGCTAGTCCCGCTAGAAGTGGAGCGAAAGGAATAATTCCTCCTTGTTTTGTTTGTTTGCGTTTTGTTGTTTTCTTTTTTTTCGATGATTTTGTTTTTTTCGGCGACTTTTTCGTTGGCATTTTATTTTATACTGTTACATAAAATTAACGATAGATTTGTTTGATACCACGACCTTCGATTGCTTTCTTCGTTGCGCCAGAGACTGCTCCTGACGCAGCCGCAAGTCCAAGTGTACCAAGTACTGGTAAAACTTTGCTGGCTATTATTGATAACGCTGGTCCAAAAAATCCACCTTCTTTTGACATTGCAGTTACCTGAGAAACAGATAATTTCAGCACAAAAGGTTTGTTGCGATCGAGTTTATTGATTTGTTGTTGCGTTAGCATGACTTTTACTGTAATTTTATTTGAAGTTTCCGGAGAGATCATCAAAGAAACAGAGCTGCGTTTAGCAACAGCTGCTGATAATTTTTCAACTTGACCAGATGTTAGGTATATTTCTCGAGTTGTGTATTTGGTTTTCATAATGTTATATCCAAGTTGTTAGATTAAACTTGTACTGTCATTCTTCCTTTGATTGAATCGATGGTCAGAAATCGATCACTAACCAATAGCGCGTATACGTTATACTGTACAGCTGGCACATCGCCCAGTGTCCACGTGACCTCAATATCTGCAGTCGATCCCACAACACGCTCCAAATGTTTTGATACGTCAAAATAAAAGATGGGATAGAGCGATCGAAACTCTTCTATTGATATTTGAGATCCACTGTCCGCGTTCTGATATTTTTGCATTGCTTCCATTAGATACATGTACGGCCGAGATATGTTTCTGGTGGCGTCTACGGCAAAATTACATTCGATTGCACGTTCGGGATACTGTTTGGAATTTACTCTCACAAATATTCGTCTAACGTCTGGGTTATCGAATACAGAGTTGTTCATTTCCTGATTGTTACGACGCGCTTGTCGTTGAAATACGACGAACAAGTGTCGCGGTAGTTGTTCGCTGGGCGTGGTCGTTACACGCCACGTGTAATCAGTCGCGTTGGGAATGGCTGTTTGATAAATCCTGTTCTGTTGGAAGTGTATCTTTTTTGTAAAGGTGGCTAGTAAAGATTCGAGCTCCATCATTTTAGCTAATGAAGGGACAACCCGAGGCATCCACAGTGCTAATCTTGTAATAGAAAACTGTCCCTCAGCCACTCCAACAGCACGCATTATGCAATCGTTTTGATCAGCTCGATCTAAAATTAGGGTATGTTTTATTCCTCGAAACACTTTGTTATAATCACGACAAAATCCAAAGATTGTACTTAACGGAAGCATCATCGTTATTTGGTGAGATTCTGCGGCAAATGCTTTTCGTTTGGTAAATCCCTCGTTATATCTTATGTTACGTGCACTAATAACACCGTTTATTAAATTTAACATCGCAACACCATCTGCGGCTGCACCTGGTGGAGTTATACCAAGATTATTACAAGCGGCAATAAGTGAAGCTCTTGTGGCGTCTGCGTTAGCGCCTGCAGCTGGTGCGGCTATACCAAAATTGTTAGCATTAGCAATAAGAAAATCTCTTACAATTGCAGCATCTGCAGCGGCATCAGCTCCGTGTACTTTTACACCTCTTGAAATAAACTCGCCAGAGGTAGTTGTCCCTAACGAGATGTCTTTGAACCACATCATATTTGTGGCTATTGATCTGGAATAGTCATCGCTAAACGAAACGATGTTTAGTATTGTACTCGCTATGGGTAAATGCATTGAAATATCTTCTACGGTTTGATTGGCCAGTTGGTATCGTGCACTCTTAAACAAGCTCCAACCATTATTGACGAGAGCGATTTCTGCATCAGCTGCAATATCACCACCTGCTGCAGTTAATATTCGGCCACGCACTTCTAACATTGCCTTATGGGGTAGTAGAAACACGTCCTCGTCTCTTGTGTTAAAAGTTCTAACTCCGGTTTTATTCGGTTCGTTCGAGTTCTCATCGAGATACTCGACATACTCTAATTCTGTTACAGCATCGTCAGTATCAATTTCTTCTGCAAAGTCGAGATAGTTTTTAGCTGACATTTATTTTATAATCGTTACACAAAATTAAAAGGCAGCAGGGGTCATCGGTTTTGTTTTCTTTACAAGTTTACGTACTATTTCTTCACCACTCGGCGACAATAATTTTTTTGTTGTAGCTATCATAGCTCGTTTTGTTTCTTCTGTTGGCGCAATATCTGATATTACTCGTTTTATTTCCGACACCGTAGGTGTTGTTGAAGGTCCTTTAATCTTATCAGCAATCTTTTGCCCTACTGCAGTGCCTGCTGAAGATGCCGCCCCTGTAGCGAAAGCTTTACCGGCGTCAAGTGCAATGGGCGCTACTTTACGTGCGATTCCTGGAATATTCTCTGCAATTGTTGTAAATATATTTCCAAAAAATCCACCTACGATTTTTCTTCGATAAACTTTTCTTCGTCTCATTTTATAAAATTATGTACACAAAATCACATTCCTAGGCAGTGCGTAGGTGTAAGTAATACGTGACTATCTCGTTGTTCACGTCTATTTGTCGTCCAGATTGGTCTGTGAGTTGCATTGTAATGCTTGTAATTTAATTCTCAGGTGTTATTGGATAGTAGATAATCTGTCGGGGATTGATTTGCATGAGAGAACCTGGTGGGACTTCTGGTGAGAAACTGTAGATCGTTTGCCCGCGGTTGCCTTTTGACGTATAAGATCCAGATGCGATAGAGCAATTGATGAGTATTGTATTTACTTCTGTAATATCTACTGGTAGTTCTCCATCAAATGTCAAAGATTTATCTTCACCGGTGGTATAGTATAAAACTCTAGTAAAACCTAACATCTTTCCAAAACTTCTTTCTTCAAAGATGACTTTCATATTTCTTTTCACTGTTATCCTAGCTCGTAAGGTGTTATAATTCGCCGCTAATTCGAAATTATCAGCATTCCCACCAGCTTTTGTTAGAAGCTCTTTTATTGTTCTGTTTAGATCAGTAATGTTATAAGCTCCTTGTGGAATCTGTAGTTTGTATTGTATATCAATAAACTCTTTTTGTGATGTTGGAGATTGTTTAACATTAACGATTAAAATTTCATCATTAATCCCAGTTTTAATATTCGGCATGGCGTTCCAACAAGTACAAGAAATTAATCCAATCTCATACTGTTTTGCAGGATCTAGTTCTATTGGTGGGTTGTAATTTACTGTAAAATTCGCGCTGTTTCCTGTTATTTGTGACGAATCAAGCAATAATGTTGTTTGCATTATACTAATATTTTAGATAAGATCGCGGTGTAAAATTTCGTACTCGGATGATGTTAGTAATCCACTCGATCTTAGATGATCAAGTATATCAATAATTTCGTTATCAATCTCTACACTTTCATTACCAGCTTCTTTAGAGGATATCAACAGCATTAGCCGATCGACTATGTCTGCGTTTGATGTAAAAACTTTAACTCCACCTCCAGTTCTTTCTTCCGGTAATCTTTTATCTCGCTTTTTTCATATCTATCAAACAATTTTTTAAAATCCCAACCTTTACTATAACCTCCTGGTTTATTTCGATATCGTTTTGATGTTTTAAGAAAAACCTCAGCAATAATTCCTTCCCTAATATAATTGAGTAATGTTAGAATATTTCTTTCATCTTTTTTATCTTTAATATCATCATCAGCATTTTCACCAACTTCTTTAATTCTTTCTAATTTTTCTATCAAATTATCATAGTTTTCTTTTGACCAATCTCGAATACTATTAATATTAGTGATATCATTTTTTTTCCATAAACTCTTCATACTCAACATCTTCTATTTTAAACCTAGCTTGTCTTCTGTAAATTTTTATAGATTCTCCAAAAGGTACTATTTTTATCATACTTTCTTGTAACGTTTTTTGTTTCTCAGCTAATTCCTCAGTTTGTTCTGACAATTTTTCCATCATACTTCTTCTCTCATCGGGATTAACCGTCAATCTTGTTATTGCGTGTTGAAGTTCAAGAGGATTGTTCATTAGCCTGTCAAACTCAGCTTGTCGTGCAGCAGGATCAGCAATGTTTCTTACAAGTTCGTTTACAATTTTTACAGTTTCTTCTTTTGATCTTTCTCCAAGTAAACCAAACAAACCTTTTTCTTTCATTTTTGCTAGTTCTTCTGGAGATGATGTTTGTATTTCTGGCTGCTTGCCAAGCATTGCCTCAGTAACAGGTTTGAAAAATTTGGTTCTTTCTTCTTCTGCTTGAACTTGTCCACGTCGAGCTTCTTCCACCTTTTTCTTAAAAGCCGCACGAGTTTCAAGAAACTTTTTTAGTAATTCGATTTTCTGTTGATGTTTGTCCATTATTTTTATACGCTTTACAAAATTATATCATAGAAACGTCTCAAGGCAACAACGAAACATCTTGGTTGGATCACGCGCTAGCTTGTCAAATAAAAAGAAACTATATCTATCTTTAGTTGCTCGATGATATAATTCGATAAATTTATCTTTTGTAACATCACCACATTGTTCGTTTGCAATATTTCTCACATCCACATTATCTAGTCCGGGAAATAATATGAAACAACCAGTATTTCGCCTAATAAACCTATCAACATTATAAAAACCTTGGGCAAGATAAACAGAATTGCATCTTTTATTACGTGATAGTGAAAAATATGATCTAATCTTGTTCATTTCCTCATTGTTTAGCGGAATATCATCAAAGACGATTATCTTCTGCTCTGACGAATCGAGTTCATTCACTGGAACAAGTTCTTCTGGTTGTTTTATCAAAAATATATCATCACCAATGCCAAGTTCATCACGAAGTTTATCATTATACTCACTTAGTAACTCGTATTTGTCTTGTTGGGGGTTGATGGTGTAAATATACACCTTATCATAGTTAAAGTTATTATTGAGTAAAAGATTTAATAACAAATTTGTTTTACCAGATCCAGTTCGCCCAACAATAAGATAATGACAGTCTGGAAGTTCATTGTTATGTTTATGCTTCACCAATCGCTCGGTGTCAAAGTTTATTATCTTCGCCATCGTATAATTTTATGTTATATTAATCCAACAATTTTGTGTAGAACGGTATGTATAATGAGCTACTATACAAAATTTGGAACATTAGCAGTAGATTTATTAACAGAAGGTTACCAGGGTGACTTATCCAAGTATGCGACTCTTGATAAGCTCAAAAATGAAATCAACAATTTGTTAAACGTTGCAAGTGTAGATCCAAATGAAGTTGTAGTTTTCCAGGACAAACAAGGACGATTAAAGACGAGTAATGTACAACTATCAGATGTACTAGTACGAAATCCTACTGCAGTTGCTAATAATATTGTTACTTTTAACAATCAAGGTAAGATAGAAGATTCGGGTAGGTCAGTTAACGATTATGTTAGAAAAGCAGGTGATTTATTTACGGGAAACATTGCTATGAACCAGAACAAGATCACATACCTTGGAAACCCAACTGAGGATAATGACGCTGCTACTAAGAAATATGTTGATGATCAGGAATCAAAGTACGTGTCGATGCATGGCGGTATAATGCGTGCATTTCTCAACATGAACAATAATGGCATCAATAATCTTAGAACACCAGAATCTGATTTTGATGCTGTAACAAAGAAATATGTTGATGATATCAACAATGAAATTACCAAGTTCAAAACTGATTTTACTAATCACATCACCACGTTTTTAAATTTTCGCAGAAACATAAACAAAACCAATAACGAATTTTTTGGAAGTCCGCCGTCTGTTGATATTACACTCGATAATATTAACACAAAACTCAACGATATTATTAGTGGAATTCCTTGTATTGTTGAGAAAACAAGTATGATTAAAATTCCTCACAAGCAGATTAAAAATATTGTCTATACTGTTGCTTCTGGAATGTCTACTTGGTCACCGCAAAATAACACTCTCAAGCATACTGCAGAGGTCACTGGTGTGTATAGATTGTCCGTGTTGAGCAGTGCAAAGTTTAATATATTTACTTTATTTCCATGGCGTCACTCGACTGATAATTTCTCTGGAACCGTGTCTATTGTGTTAAACAAAGATGTTGAAGAAACTTTTATGCTAATAGCAGATGACAAAAAATTAACTGCTGCGTCATATTGGTATTGTCTGGAATTGTGGCTGAAACACCTCAACTAGTTACTTAATCAAGCCTGAGATTATGTGAACAAATATTATAATGAAAAAGTATAGTTGATTTCAATCATATTTCAAAAGATATTCCAGAACAGGATGTTGACGCACTAATACAATACTACAAATATTATCATAAAAAACTTTGGTGCGTTAAAAAATGTTACAAATATTATAACAAAATACTTCGAGTAATATCATATCTACCCTTGTTAATGACTAGTTCTGGCATAATTTCAAGTGGTATGTCATTAAACCCGTTTTTGTTAATCATATCCGGTGTTGGTGTTTCTCTTACAGCAGCTTGTAAAAAAGTTGAACCTAAAATTTTGATAAAAAAGCACGGCTGCTTAACATCAATTATAACTTACAAAAAACTACTTGATCAAATAAGATCTTACCTACGAGGAGTAAAATATAGTATGGACGATTTAATACGTGAATTTCGTATTATTGACAACATGTTAACAGATATTCTACCCATGAGGATCAGCAAATATGAGAAAGATTATCAAAAGAAGTGATATAACATAAAATCAATTAGATATATAAATTTTTTTTATATTATATAATGACCGAATTTTCAAGTGATCTCCATGAAATCCTCCGAGAAGTTCAGATGAAACATGCTGAAAATCTTATGCAATTATATACTTCTCCAGGGTATATACCAGTAGATGATATTGACGTAATAGATCTCCCTGATAAATTTATCAAAAGAGAAAGAGATCTGCTCAACCACTACATCAACGCCAATAAATCACTCATCAAAAGTGAACCAGATGGAGAATATTATCCTTACTTGTACAGCATAACGAGAAAAGCAGCATTAAACAATAATTTTCGCAAAACTCACAAAAAATTTATCAAAAGTGAACCAGATGGTGAATATTACCCGTACGCGTATAACGAACTGATCAACAAAACATTGAAAATCACTGATGATTGAGAATTTGAAACCACTAGTGGTTTTACGAGTGATCTTTAGGTTTCAGTAACGCCTCAGTAAGTATTTGTTCAACAGATTTCTTCTTTGGTGGAATCGTTAACGATTCCCACGCTAGCGTTTCCATGACAACTTTGTTGTCTGCGCTGATTCTTTCAAGTCGGCTGATTTCTTCATGTTGTTCATTTATCGTTGATGTTAAATCATCTATGATTATTTTATTATCTTCGATGGTGGTATTTAACCTGGCAATGGTCTCTTCAACATCGCGAACTTCATTTACTGCTTTTTCGTACAGTTGTACGACATGATCTCGCCGTTGTATCTCACACGTCAGTTTGTTGATCAGTTCTTGCCGTACATCTAGTTCATTTTTCATTTTGAGAGCTTTGCTGGTTATTTCATCATGCTTGGTCTGTAAACTTTTACACGTTTGCCGTTTTTCTTTTAACTTTTCGTTGATGCTATTTATTTTTTTTGTTAAATTTTGACCCGCTTGAGTACCTGCTAACCCTCCTGGAAATTTTCCATCTCCGGATGCATCAGTCCATATTTTATACAGCCGGGTAAGTCCGATATTAAATTGAGCCGCGATAATGAAATATTTTTGATATCTACAGTTGAGACATTAATCATTGGTGATGAGATATAATATCACTTACTTGTGAACTGACCTGCACCGTTCTGGTATAATTATCAGCCTTTTCATCTACTGAGAGAGGTAATTACCTTATACAATTATCAGCCTTTTCATCTACTGAGAGAGGTAATTACCTTATACAATTATCAGCCTTTTCATCTACTGAGAGAGGTAATTACCTTATACAATTATATCTGCGCTAGAATCAGCCTTTAGTTTTTGTGTAGGTGAAAAAACTTTGGTGTTTTAAGGTCTTAAGAGAAGTAATTTGTATTTGTTTTGAGGATGGGGATAACTTTTGCGCCAGAATCAGCCTTTTCATCTACTACTCTTACTCTTCCCCTTTATATATCCAGGTTTGAAAATTCTTGTATTTACATGATCGACGGAATTTTGTTTTTAATACCTGTAAACATATTGCATGGTACACATATACTTAATAGATCAAGCAATGACAAATATCTATTTATAGTCATGACTCCTTCGTCTAATTTAGTACATGTTGGTTTGACAAGTCTTATATTAAAACTATAACTACTCTAATGTTATGATCATATTCCATATTACGACAAAATAGCTGTAAGCAAACGTAGTCGTTGTGACAAAAGATGATTGTCCTAATGCAACTGCTTTGTAGCTTATCGGTTGTGGATTCGATTCCCTTCGAGATATGATGATGGTTCAAATGGTCGCCCAAAGAAATCTAGTCTCTTGATTCGGGTCTAATAAATACTTAATAAATACTTACCAAAAATTGAATAATCTGTGTCTGCACCACACACATACACACACACCCTCTCTCTCTTTAAATTTCTCTTTTAAGATCGAATCAAATTCGAATTCTAAGATTCCCAAACTAAAGAAGTGGATGATGATAATAATGATGGCAACTACGATGATATTGAGGATAACTAAAAACCTTTGTTTCTCAAAGATCATTGCTATTGCAGGTAATTAACAGTGACTATTGTATTGCACACTATACAGGCTTGAAGCTATTAAGCTTGAAAACTCATCACTCATAACATGATGGGCTAAAGCAAAGCAACTATCGTTCCTGCATCGTATGTAATTCGTCGTTAAAGATAAATCGCAAGCAAAATGAAAATAATTTCTTCTGACAAGAAATAGCTATATTACAAATAAGATATATCGACTCATTTGCAAAGTGTACTGAATTCGTTCCACTAAATTTTAAATTGTTCAATATTAAAAACACATTTTTTTTGAAGACAAAAAGTAGCTTGATAGAATTTACAGAGCTCATAATTTTGCGCGCATGGCCCCGTTTATTAGAAGCGGGTTCGTCTTGAATTTGTAGGTATGGTATATGGAAAGAATGTATATACATTCAGAAATCATCATTACAAATTTGAAAAAGCATTTCATGTGTAACTTTTATATTTTTAAGTTAACATTTACACTTCCTATCTGAGTAAACACAATGCGTCTTTTGATTAAAGATATTTAAATCCCTTTTCATAATACTGTTACAAAGTACAAATAGAAAAGCAAATGCCCGATTATAAGCAATTTCCAAACGGGCTATACGTTTAGCAAAAGACTAGCCTGCCATTTACGTTTAACGCAGATACGTTATGTTTTAAATTTTAATATTTATGTACCTTTATGTAAGTCAAATAAGTAAACAATCATAATCTTAATTTGAGAGTGCAGAAATCATTGTAATGTTTTTCATTAGAATCCATCAACAACAAACACGAATTATCACAGGTAGGTTTCTAGTATATCATAAGGTGAATTACATATGATATACTATAATTATCACAGGTAGAGATTATCACAAGTAGAAATCATTGCAAAGGTTTTAATGTCATGTAATTATCACAGATAATTATCACATTACATGTAATGTAATTATCATAGGTAGAAATTATCACAGGTAGAAATCATTGTAATGTATTTTCTTATTACAATCCATCACCAACAAACCCGAAATATCACAGGTAAATTTCTAGTATATGAAAATGTGAATTCCTGCTCTTTCTGGTGTTCGGTGCTAAGTACAGATAAGCTACATTACTGGGATGTTCATTTTGCTTATTCGCATCGAACAGTTGTTTTTTTTTTTTTGCAGTTCTGTGGAGTTCCTCATTCCCCAAGCTCTTATGTGCACTGAATCTAAAGTGTTCAAACGGTAGGATGCATAAAAGCAGCACCAACTTATGGTGGTATTTATGATTAAATTTCTTTATGGATAATTAATCTCCTACATGAGCATCAAACATCATTCCAGTCATGTAAAGCAAGAGTCGCATCACAAGATGAAAGTAATAGTGAATAATGGAGTAGAACGTTATTCTCTAATTAGAGAGGTGGGAGTGTTAGCCACTATACTATAGTTGGAAGAAACTAAAGCTGAGGAAACAAGTCTTTGGAGATGACATAGAGTATAGCTCTCATCCTAATCACTATATTGTGCCTGTCAAGTTTGAAATGAATCATGTGCTACGATTTGGAAGTATATTGAAGTTGTCAGATATCATCTTTATAAAATCCATATTGGGCAAACACATTAGTCCAAGGAAAGTCCAACATGCTGCAGCAAGTTCAATCACGTGTATCCATCAGCTTGATTTTAAACTAAGTATCAGCAAAACAAAACGACGCGATTCCATTACAGACGTAATCAGTAACAAAATTTTCTTAGAAGCTTGAAAATTAACTGAAACGCGAGAAATTTATATTGACGGTAACTTTTACATCCAGCTAGATGATTTGACATTTAGTTCTGTGTTAATCCTATGCTACTTTGCAGAGATACCTTTAGCAACGAGAGAGTATGTAAAAGCAGTAGGGAATCTAAAATAACTTTATGAACTGTATATACGTTTTCAAAGTACAAAAAAGGGCACATGAATATAAAAGTAGTCCCATTCTGATATTATGAACTAATAACCATTCACGCCTTCACATGATGAGATTTTAATCAGTCTAAATGCTTGCTGCAAAGGCTTAGTAAATTATTTTAGTTATATATTAATGTGATAATTTGTGTTAAGTATATAATGTGAGTGTTAATCATTTTGTTAAAAACTTTGTTAATCATACCTTCGTACCTGTCATTGTCCAGATAAGGTTTTCCTCCTTTTTTTAATTTCTTTACCATTAGAAATGGCTCAGCCTGAAAAATATATGAATATAAATAATTTTCGTTAATATCTCCATTTGTATTTTTGATTTCCAAGCATTTTCTTATTATATTTCAAAATTTTTACTCTGTCAAAATTTTAAATATTATTTCGTATATTTTCCCAAAATAAGTTGTATTAAAAATGCAAAGGTAAATACAATCAAGCAGGTCATCCAATATTTAGTTATCAAATCTGAATGGCACTGGCTTGTGAAAAATGAAGCTGCAGCTTTAAATGCACATATTGAACTATGGAATCGAGTTATATTGTCTGTTTTTTTTTCATTTTATACAACGTTAAGATTTGATAATTTTGGCCAGTAGTTCAAAGAAGACATTGTATTCAGTACTGTACAGATATATAACAAAGACAAACAGAAAACAAGATGGGGAAGACAGAAAAAAGCATGGTCCATCCCAACATTCATGCACGAGAAGACTAAAGCCAATCACTGAAGCAAGAAATCTAGTATGAAGACAATACTAAATGCTGGGTGAAATACTCGTCTTGCTTGTTCCTTTTTGATAATGTGCATATTTATAAAAGTATTAATCAAAGGACTTTAGGAATTACTTCATACACTTTTTAGTTACGGACTGAAACATTTGATTGGGCAACATGGAATTTATGAAATAGTATAACATCACGGTTGAGTTCGTTTATGGACATTTACCCTTGGAATCAAGTTGAGGTTTTCATTACATTAGTTATTTCACCTAATCCTCTGACTCCAGTAGATAACACAAATTGTGCTAAAAGGTAATATTAATAACTTTGTTCTTATAGCAAATAATGTATAATTTTCTTTTTGTCAGAAGATAATGAAAACCATGGCACACCGATATTTTACTGATAACTAGGTTTATAAAACATTTGTAAAACATAAAGGCTTTTGTGTGTCAATATCATATTGTTACATTAAAGTCACCTATCTAGTAGTGTAGTCCAGTCTTTTTTGCTAAGATACCAATCTGAACCCCATCTCAACGCCATCTCTCTCTCTCTCTCTCTCTCTCTCTCTCTCTCTCTCTCTCTCTCTCTCTCTCTCTCTCTCTCTCTCTCTCTCTCTCTCTCTCTCTCTCTCTCTCTCTCTCTTACCTCAATGGATGTTACGATATATATTTTGCTGGTATTGGAAACAATTTTTACATCGTTTGTTTCTTCGGCACGATCAGCGGTGAATCCATAATTAGAAGACCATCCGCCAATCTGTAATACCAGAGTATACACTGCATTGTCAATTATTGCATAATTATATGAACTTCACAGTAAATGTTACACTGTGTTATGCATCAAATAAATTAATATGTAAAATGAAAAAAAAACTATTGTAGCTAATGTATCTATCTGGCGTTAGGTACTTGTAAAACTCCTCTGCTTTACAAGGAAATTTACAAAGCGTAAGACACAAATATTGAAAACAAAATTACTGTTCTGTGAGCATTTATATTATTGATATATATAATAATAGAGAAAAAAATATAAAGTAAGCTTATGAAATTTCTCTAATTTACCATTTAGTTTGTGAGATTTATCTTGTATTAATTTGCTTAAACAATTTGGAAAACATGGTGTTAATTTCTGGTGCAACTGAAAGTTTTGAATCTACTTGCATAAGGGAAAGCTTCCATATTCCTCAAAGTTTCAAACTCTGAAACAATACGTATTTTGAAAGTGTTGTTAGTAAATATTTTAGCTGCCAATGATAAGCCAGAGATGACTAGACAATAGAGTTCTAATACCGGATAGTTAGCAGCCTGTATTACCAATGACTGCGCAATCCGTTGGACACCAGAACGAAGGTGACCCCATTTTAACATATCCGTTATAGAGGTTAATGCCTCAAAATCTGACTTTGATGACAAGGAAGTGGATGCGTTCTACGACCAGTTTCAAACTATCATTGACCAGACACCCAAGACATATTTTAGTTACTGAAGGGTACTGGAAGACCAAGGTAGGAGAAGACGCCAAGGCAAATATAGGTGGCCCATAATGTAATAAACTAACCAATGAAGTTCCTGCACATAGCCACCTACAATAACCTAGTGCTAAAGAACACTCTTGACCACCACAAACCATACAGAAGATGGATTTGGCATAGTCCAGAGGGAAATATAACTGTTGTGTGTATTTAATTTAATTGTTTGTTAGCTTTATTTTTTTAAATTCACTTGCATGCTATTATAATGTAACTTTGTTTACTGGATTTGATATTGTACAGAATTAAGTTTAATTCAGTTTTATCTGACTTGTTTGTTTTTAAAATCCTGTATTGATAAACACCTAAAAATAAAAACGCTGTCTCTAGTTTCTGACCTTCATTCAGAACCAGTGACAGGATTGGTAAAAAACTTTTTTTAAAAAAAAAATATTCTTTCGCAGAGTAAGAAATATCAAGTTAAGACCATACCTGGAGTATGTGATATGAAACATGTTTTTATTGTTACAAACTTCTATTTTTCTAGAAGATTGACCTTCATCCGGGAATCTGTTTTGCGTCTAAAATTAGTGTATAGGTGTTGCCTTTATAGAAGAGTGGCACTTTGATTCCAAACAATTGGCATATTAAGTTGTTCTTATGTTGTCACCAGTCTGAGTTAAATTTTTATTTGATGGAAGTAGATTCTTTTACCTGGAAATATATAATTGCTTCTACAAAATTCTTGGATATTGACATTACTAAAATCTATTTTGAATTAAAAACTAGAATAATATTTTATGTGATTCAACAAGAAACTGTTGACATGTTTAAACTTTGAAGGTTACAACAGACATCATCGCCTTCCATCCTGGATTTCAGCTGGATTTGAACTCAGTTTCATACTAGACTTTTATTGCTATGACTTCGTTTTTAATTTTGGATTTTTGGATTTGATTCGTAAAATCATAAGGTCTTTTTCTCTTATTTTTCACTTGGCATTCTAGGGAAATAAAATATATATTTTTAATTTTACAAAGCTTGTTGCCTTTACTCTTTTCTGTTAGTTTTTGCAAGAGCCTAGACCTGTAGCAATAACAACCAGATTGACTTCATCTTAGTGAAGAAGCACATTACCAGAGTGCGTAATATCCAAAGAATTGTCATAGAAAGTGACCATGACTTGCTGATGATGACTACCAAACTTCACCTGTGGACGACCAAGAAGCCAACAGGTTAGGATCAGGTTTTGAACCTGAAAACGTAAAGATCCAGGCGTGGCACAAGCATTTGAGGTATCATTAGGCGGTAAGTTAGCATCTCTTACAATTATGGATGCTGAAGAAATAAACCTAGACTCCTTGATCACCACCGCAACATGGCAGTGATATATTCAGCCTTTACCAGCAGGCAACCAATCTTAAATAGTACCTGAGAATATTAAGGTAGAAAAGCGTAAATGATATAAATCATTGGATGAGTAGGCCTTGTAAGCAGAGAACAGATTTTTTCAATGAATTGAAAATGTTATTCACTACTTAGTATGAAGAGAAATATATCAATTTTTAAATCTTTCTTGTTTTTCTATCTATCTATCTATCTATCTATCTATCTATCTATCTATCTATCTATCTATCTATCTATCTATCTATCTATCTATCTATCTATCTATCTATCTATCTATCTATCTGTCTATCTGTCTGTCTGTCTGTCTGTCTATTTATCTGATATATATATATATATATATATATATATATATATATATATATATATATATATATATATATATATATATATATATATATATATATATATGCCTTATTTGGTCCTTCATCTAGGCCAACGTTGAATACATCAAACGTGTAATCCTTCCTGAAGCCATATCGATCAAAACCTATGTTACCGGTAACTCCCTCAAATCTTAACTGAAAGGAACAAAGTTTTATTATTTGTTTTCGAGATCACAATGAACAAGAAACAATATTATTTTAGCAATAATAATAGCAGTAATAATAATAACAAAAGTATAAAACGACAATGCTTCGAATATAGTATCCATTGATCAAAGACACTATCCTTGCATTGCAATTCTACCTTGCTTTCATTGAATCACACTATGGCTAAAACTAATGTCTTGGTCTAGAGAGAGAAAACAGAAGGGAAAAAGATGCAAATATGAAATGAATGACAAAAGGAGTACAATAGAGAAAAATACTGAGACCGACCAAAGGATACATATAAACTATGGATTTACCTCTGTCATTCCTTCCATTAGAGACTGTCCATGCATCCATGGTACCGGTGGATTGGCACTACACGGTACTCCTTTTGTCTTGTTGTAGTTATAAATATCACCCCTTCGGAAAGTATGTTGGAATATGGAAGACGACCTTTCTACCATCTTTGATATTGTCCTTTGTATCACAGTAATAGAATCCACGGCTAACGCAGCTTCGACCTGTTATAATGGATTTTGAAATCGGATTCTAAAATTTGTCCGTATTGGTTTTTAAAGGACTACATCTTGATTAATACTGAAATCAGCACTAAGCTAACGTTTCATGAACGGGAATTAGGCTTTGTGAATTGTATACTAATTTTAAATGGCATTCAGCTGTTACTCTAAAATATGCAAAGTTTGCTCATTTATAGAAGATAAATATTATTATCTGCTGTATTTATGACATACGAATCATATACCTGTGTAATATTAAATAATTTATTATGCTCAAATGAGACGATATAAAATCTAATTATAATACTTGTCGTATTTTACAATTAAGTATCATACCATTAATGTTATATATTGACAGCTTTAATAATTTTATGTAGTAATATATATTGAGAAATGGAACAATTTAATATAGTACTATATATTGACAAATGTAACAATTTAATATAGTACTATATATTGACAAGTGTAACAGTTTAATGTAGTACTATATGTTGACAAATGTAACAATTTAATGTAGTACTATATATTGAGAAATGTAACAATTTAATATAGTACTATATATTGACAAATGTAACAATTTAATAGAGTACTATATATTGACCAATGTAACAGTTTAATGTAGTACTATATGTTGACAAATGTCACAATTTAATGTAGTACTATACAACAAGATACAATAATTTCAATTCATTGTCTGAAGATTATTGCTCTGGTGTGTCTTCATTTGTTCTTTATTTCCATCGTTATGTGCAGGAAAATTGATATTGTTTTTAACACATTCACACACACACACAGATTGTTTTATATATATATATATATATATATATATATATATATATATATATATATATATATATATATATATATGTGTGTGTGTGTGTGTGTGTGTGTGTGTGTATACCTAATTGCATTGTAAATAGGACAATACTATAATGCTATAGAATTACTCAATGGCCAGTTACAGTTATAATTACAATAATAAATATATCTACTTCAAGCTGTTCATACTTAATATAGTGTAGCCCTATAAATTAGTGAAGGATTAGACGAGGTCTTTCCAGAAATATAAAATCTTGAGATTCTTTCAGTGATGTTTGAGTGAAGATTCATTTCGTGTGCATAAAACGCTGTCGTTAAACTAAGTGGGTTTTTTTTTACAATCTCCACAATTCAATGTATTTGCAAATGTCCATGCTTTATGTGATCTATTAAATAGTGGATAGAACACGAATTTACCAGTGCACGTCGTGATATTTCCAATTGCATAAGATAGGTGAATCATTATCTTTTTCCTCATTCGTTATATGTTTTGTACATTTATTTTATAAATATATTTTGATCATTAGAATATCGTTATTTTCACTTTTACTGAAGAAAAAATGATACACCCTCAGTTTTACAGGGCTTTTGTTAAGACACATGTACCTACGTACATGTATACTATGTTCGTGTGCTCCAGGCCATACTTTTGGGTCTAATGTTCGCCATACCGTCATGAAGTTCTTCACAAACTGCGAAGAGTAGTTCACAAGCTGGAAGCCAGTAATATTTACTCCACCGTGTCTGTAGCGCTCCATTCTGAGGCTTAAGAAATCCTGGTGAGTAAATGGGATCAGTATAATAATACAAAGGACGATTTACATTACAGAAAGATGAAGGCACAAGTTTCAAAATCTTGCAAGTGACGGTAACCTAATGAAGAGATAATGAGCAATACAAAAATCAAGCAAGTTTGAGAGAGTTGAGACAAATCTTAACCCGTATAAATGGTGCTCTTTTAAACAAATTCAACTGTAAAATTTTAATGTAATATCTTAAAGTTAGAAGACAAAACAATTTTATGCTTCCGTTTCTCTAAAGCCCAGACGAGTAGTGAAAATATTTGTTTATAACTCTGAATAATTCTGACAAATAATATCTCAGCAGCGGAAGCTCACAATAATACAATAAAATAAAATGCTGAGTGCAAGTAATTTTGGTCTTATTTGTCACCATGCATCACAGCCCTAAGAACATATAAACCTGATAGAGTTAATGGAAACAACATTAGTAACGTTCTTTTCCAGAGTTAGAGGCTATATTACGCTGTTTAGTTGCTATGGCTAGAAGATGTTAAGTTCATATGAATTCTAAGGAAGTTGAATCTAATGGTCTTAAACTGATCAAAACACATTATTCTTCCTCCTTTTCATGCATGTTATACGTATAATTTGATTTACATACATTTGCTTCGAGATTATGCGTACCGATAGGTGAAATTGAACTTTTCTACCTTACAGAGAAGGAAGATTTTATGTTTTAATCATCAATATTGGTTTCTGGTTGTCATGGTTTAACTCCTTTTTTAGTACAGGATAGACTATGCATGGTGTTCAATGTATTTGATGGAAGGAAGAACGTGGGAGAACCCCATGGGAACCAAAGACCTATATGAACCTATTCCAACCTATCTTGCATACGTACCATGGCCGAGTTGAGACTTAAACCTATGCAAAGAGAGGTATCATGTCGGTGATCTGTACAGCTGAGCATTTTACACCACTCGACAACCCGGACCACCTCAACAACAACAACAACAACAACAACAATAATAATAATAATAATAATAATAATAATAATAATAATAATAATAATAATAAAAATAGAGAGAGAGAGAGAGAGAGAGAGAGAGAGAGAGAGAGAGAGAGAGAGAGAGAGAGAGAGAGAGAGAGAGAGGATATGTATGTTTATTCGTTTAGTAGCCATGAATATTTTACGTTGAAAGTTGGAAACATTCCATGAGTGGCAAAGTCATGTATAAGAATACAAATATTTCCATCTCACGAATGAAATATTTTATTTTGTTATTGTTATGTATATTTAATTTGTATGGTGTATTAGCTTTAATCATTGATAATATGGCATGCATATCTAATTTGTATTGTGTGACTGACCTTTATCCATTATCCAGAATAGGTTTTTGGGCCTACCATACTAATTTGTTTTTTTTTTAAAAAAACAAAATATTACTTACTAATTCTTATCTATCATTTCCTATTATATCATAAGATCATCGTAACTTGGAGAGAAACATGTCTGTATCATTTTGACCTTGGTAGTTTCGAGAATGGATCTTGTTTATGAATTTTATGCGAAAGTGACCCTTTACCTGATTTGTTATTTTGTCTTAGCTTTTTATATAAGAGCAAGTAAACATATGTTAACACCAGTCATAGCGCAATCAGGTTTAACGGTTTTCAATTTCAATTTGAAAGGAGTTGTTTATGTTCGTAAATTATTACCTGGATTTATAAAGTACTCAATAATTCTTTCAGACTATATCACTTTTTTGTGATTATTGTGATATAGTTTAAAGGCGATTAGGTTATATTAGTCTGATATCTCATGACGGTTAGCACATCAACACTATTTCACTATCAACACATTCAAAATTAGAATTCTTTCGGAATACCAGTGTAATTCATTCGATATAATCTATACTTTGGGACTTATGATATGAATTTTTATGAATATATGTCATTTAGTCCACTGTAAGTTCTTTGTAACTTTTCGCTTTGGATCTAGAGAAATACATCATTTGTTAAAATTTACAACACCTGATAGTTTTCGCTCTTTTTGTTACTTAGTTTAGGACAATATGTACTTATAACTATCTTCCAAAAAGTAGATTTTCTTTATTGGATATGTTTTTAAAGGCACAAACCGTTGAATTTTGAATGGCGTTTCCTTTCTATTCTGTGCCACTTCGATTAACAGTTGCATTACAACTTCGATAAAAACGAAGTTCCGAAATTTACAATAACTTTAGGACAGTTTAGTTTTACAAACTTAGCTTGTTCAAATCATTCTTCAGGATGTATATTTTGCCAAATTAATGGCTACTATCGAACGCATTAAAAAGATTTAAATTTGCATTGAATATATTTCTTGCGTGGAGTTTTGCAGTGAACATTGAATGGGTTGAGCTTTTATAGAAAAATTACAGAGGAATATGACATATGACAGAATTCGGAGCGTAAGCTACATAAATAAAGGATTTTATTGACCTTAATTCACTTGTATCGATTGTGTTTTTTTTATTCTCTTCCTTGCTACATTTAAACCTAAATTGTTGGCTTTGTCAGCTTGCAGTATCTTACAGTAACAGCCTTTGCACTTGAATTTCGATTGTCACTTATTTTCGTTTTGCAATCAGCATCCACCAGTGCCTGATCTCATTAATTTTCACACAAGAGTATGATCGTGTTGAGAGTTAAAATCACCGCTGAAGCAGTCGTCGTTACTATATCTAACCAAGCGTTTAAACTATAATTGTATCCGTTTGTCATGGAGTGTTAAATACCTACAATACTGTATGTGTAACAGAATATCAAATAGTAATACTCCATATAAATTCAGGCACAAATTATTGGCAGGATTCAATTGAAAAACTGACTTTAAAAATTGACCAATACATTTTGCTGCTTTCGCTTTTAAGGGTATATCTGAAACATCTATAATTTTGACACATTGTAAGATCTGTTCTTCCTGATGGAGAAATTAAAGACGAACACAGCCAGCAGAATAAGAACAAATATGCATGACTATGGTAATACAGACTTGAAAAAAAGACATTAAGGAAGATATTCATTCTACAAACTCAGGCATAACGGACAAACTGCACTGAAGTTTGGAATGAGAGAGAAAAGGAATTTGGGCTGGATTAAAACTTTGAAATAGTAATTGTACCAAATAACCTATAAACGATATGTGTGCATTTTCCTTGGGATTTACCAACAGTGTTTAACAATAATACAATATTGCAAACCAGTAAATACCTCGGTTACGTGGTACATATATTGTGATATCTTTAAATGTATGTTTTGATTTTTCTTAAGCATACCATAATGTTATAAAAATCGATTATTATTCTCTCTCTCTCTCTCTCTCTCTCTCTCTCTCTCTCTCTCTCTCTCTCTCTCTCTCTCTCTCTCTCTCTCTCTCTCTCTCTCTTGTTTGTTTGACTTAACTTTTACCATCATTCGCAAGCCCATAGATATTGTCAGAAAATCTTCTACGTTTGCCATTTGATAGAATTTAGCACGTATCCTACTACGATGGTCGAGAGACATATAACCAGAAAACACTGAATATTT
The DNA here is from genome assembly GCA_016746295.1 of Potamilus streckersoni. Classification (NCBI taxonomy): domain Eukaryota; kingdom Metazoa; phylum Mollusca; class Bivalvia; order Unionida; family Unionidae; genus Potamilus; species Potamilus streckersoni. Next base: position 794,557 of record JAEAOA010002352.1, on the reverse strand, counting down.
ACTTCCCCACCCCACCTGAGCACACACGTGTGGGGATGTTAAATCTGCTACCCAAAATGCACAAACCAGGAAACCCTGTTGGGCCTGCGGTCACATAACCGAATAAAATCTCATAAATCAGAACCCACAAGTAGGTCACATCATTCACAAACATTGGTCAGTCATTGAACCATGAAAACCGCTTAGATTTATCCTTCTACACAAACCAGTTGAAGCGTTTCGTAGACCTCAAAATTTAATAGACATACTAATCAGGACAAATGAGAAACCACTTCCAAATCAACGAATAAACCGGAAATCGAAACCTTATGGAAACAAACAATGCAAAATGTGCCAATACATGAAGGAAGCAAATACATTGTTCAATACAAATCAGAGGTGAAAAGCTTAATATTCATAACCATACTGTAACATTCAACACTGAAAATGTGATATACATCATGCAGACCCCAATGTGCAGAAGAAATGCAGAAATTGAATATTAAAATGAATCTCCATAGATTAAACAAGCAAAGGAATATTTCTTCATTCCATACTTTCAGAGATGTAATCCTGACTGAGATTGTCCATAGCTCAAAATGGAGAACACAAATGAGGAAATCCAAAGAAGCCTATTGAATTCGCCGGCTGCGTACACTTAAACTCAGCGACTTAAATCAGGAATAATCCAATCCTTAAATTATATCCAGGATAAATTATTGCATCATGGATGTAAAATTATATAGACAGTATATTGCTTTGCTAGCATTAAAAAGTAACAATATTCAACTTCGTTTAACTTTTATTTTGTAATCAATTGTAACTGCTTACACCAGACAATGCCGACTTTGTATACTACTTGCGTTTTGTGGGCATTTGCGGGTTTTGTTACGGTTTCGTTAGTGTATTTTTTCTTTGTGGCTTTGTGCCCTAGAAAATCGAATCGGTGGGCTGGTTTTGTTCCAATTTTGCACTAATGTGTATTACATATTGTGTGGCTTTTGTTTATGTAGTATATAACAGTTTTATGGTATTTTTTAAACAAACGATAATAGATATATAACCTTGAAAATATTTTCATGTTTTATATTGATGTACGTTTAAAAGATGATAGAAAGTTGTTAAAACACTAAGAGTTGTTGTATTCATAATTATATATTCTTCCTGTTGTACACGGAATTTAGTTTAAGGTCTTCAATTAGCGAAATACACGCTAAATTCATTTTAATTGGTGTTTAAAATACACGATGAATTACAATACTTTGATTCTTACCATATAAACCATTGCCCCACCAACACCAACACCACAACCACCACCACAACCACCACCACTCGTGCTACCCCTTTTGAACTTATTTTTTAAAAAAATAGAGAGCTAGTGAACAGTTTTTCAAAAATCTCAAACACGTAATGCCTTAAAAATTGTCTCATAATCCAATTTACCACTCATTTCACTTCGTATTTAGAGAATTTAATGTCTGTTACGGCTTCCTCTAGTAGATTGTCTGGTAAATATTATTAGATCGATCTTTAATTAGATTGTACGTTTGCTGAGACACTTATTACAAAACTTGCTATCTCAGAATCGTTAAAGCACATTAAAAATGTAAATGCTAAAGGATTCAGCAGTTAAATGAATCAAATTCGGAGATTCTGACAATTTTGAAATTCCATCCTGATAAGAATAGTCACGATCGACAAGATAAGTGTATCATCACATTTAACATACGAAGTTGTGTATCTTTTGTGGAACATGTAATACAAAAAATATTATGGTCATATTTCGCCGATCAATTGATGGGTTTTGTTTGTGCAAAAAATACAAAACGAAAAAAAAAATTGGGATAACTGAAAATTTGGAAGAAAGTATCTGGGATATATAAAAAAAAACAAGCTGGAAGACTTAAGTGTTTCTAGTTTTGTTAAACCATTAAGAAAGCTAAACAAAGTTAAGATGACCAACATTTAGCTGTAAAATCAAACAAAACAAAACATGTGTTGGTCGGGTTATTGCTCCGTCAAAAGACTACAGATTACGTCAGAACTCCCTACAAATTATATGTACTCGGGTAACAGTTAACCTCTACAGACATCCTAACAACTGTCAAAATACATTTAATTATTTCTTTACAAAGAATATTAAAGTGGACGAGGAATGTATCGATTTATATTCTTATTTTCTAACCGAAGTTCAGGTTATAAGCGGTATCCGTCAAGCTGTCTAACTTACCAGCGATCCAAGGATATAGTTGTATCCATGTTTATTCATACCGACCTCACGGATCTGGAAAGAGATGAGTTGCATTAAACTAGGCGTTAATCTTTGAAGCATATCTTTTATTCAACATATCCACTGGGTTCAGCTTAATTCTTAGCAAATCATTGTATAGAAATGATTGATGTACTGCAAAAATACAGCAAAATTCATACGCGGAAAAAAAGAACTGACTGAAGGTTTTTTTGGTCATATTTTTATATTGTTTAGAATTGATTCAGTCAAATATTATTATTACTTATCAGTGGCACTATTACAAGCATCACAATGCTGGGGCATCGAAATATTTAAATTCCACTCCGAATTTGTACAGGCGTATTGTCCCTGTACTTACGATTATATGTATAAGACCAATTTAATTTCTGCGTTTTTATTCATTTATATTTAACCTAGACACGATAAATTAACTTTATATTACGCTGTTTAGTGGTGTAGTTAATTATATTATACATTATCGAGGCACAGTTGCCAGATTCCATCTGGCAACTTTGACCAAATACGTTCGAGCTACTTTAAAAGAGTCAAATACAATCATCAGCCTGTGTGTAAATTTTTTTTCATGGTAAAGGAGTCATGAATTCAAACAAATAACAATATATATATATATATATATATATATATATATATATATATATATATATATATATATATATATATATATATATATATATATATATATATATACACACAAAATTAATAAGTGCAAAAATGTCTTAATCAGAGAAAATTGAAATTTATTTGAACTTAACTCGTCCCTAACTGCTAATGTGCAAATCGTGCAGACATTCCAGCTTCATGAATCTGATTAAAACTGATGAATAAAGGAATATAATGCCAATAAATGAGACGGGATTTGGTCACATAGGTTGGTAATGCACAACACAAGGTTATAGAACACCCAGCGATTTTTTTTTTATTATCTTATGGCTTCAGAACGCAATCGTCTGACCTAGTAGAAAACTGATCTCTTATGGCTCATAATATGTGCGCATAGACAATTTTATTCTGCAGACCAATTATATAGAAAATAAGTATTAATATTCGTCTAGAAAGTCTGTGAAATATAAAAATATGTCTATTCTGCGACGTATTCATTTCCGATCAGGATCTTCAGTCTTTTGACGGAACCAACTGTTTATGATAGAGCCTTATGATAATTTAAACATAAAAGCACATCACGCAGTCAACAAGTGTAAAGATTTACGACAATATGTCTGGTGGCCCGACTAATTTAATTAGGGTTTGCAAATCGCACAGTGCAGAGATTCCGTCTTGGTTTGAATTCAGAATTTGTACGAGTCGGTATACAGTGACACAGAAAGCGTAGTCAGATCACGACTAGACTTTACAAATTATAGTGTCACTAAGTATCAAAATATTTGGTCACACTCAGTGAAGAAAGAGATATGTTGCCTAGTTGTTACTTTTGTTAGCTTTTACGAAAATTACCATAAGAATTGCCTTGAAAAATGCTTTCCGAATCATTAATAATTCACAACATAAAGAACGAGATCAGTTCGATAATCTGAAAGAAAGAAGATGAAATTCCTGAACTTGCCGGAAAAGAAAAACGATCTATCTGAAGCAAAATCTTCCATAGCAATACAAGAAATTAAAAACGTTTTGATTCAGTATTTGGTCGAGAAAATGTTTTCGTTAACAGTGATTTGGCTTAGGACAGTAAGTCTGTATCAGACTCTGACATAAAAGTAAAGGAATTAAAAATGAAATAGAAGATGGAATTAGAATTAAAGTAGCTTGAACTTCAGAAAGAAAAACAAATGTTATTAGAGAAAGAGGAAGGAGAGAATGATAAACAAATTAAATTACAATTAGAAAAAGATTAAAAAGAAACAAAAAAAGAAAGAGAAAGATAACAAATGAAATTGGAAATAGAGAAATAACAAATACAATTAGAAGAGAGAGAGAGAGAGAGATAGAGAGAGAGAGATAGAGACAGTGAGAGACGCAAAAAGAGAAGGATGAAAGAACTTTCAGATTAGAATGAAAGAAATGGAGCTGGAAAGTGAAAAACACATTCCTATTTCACACACAAATTAAAGTTTTATTATTACAAAGACTTTGAGGATAGTTCCCCCTTTCAGCGAAAAAGAAGTAGACAAACATTTTATTTATTTTGTAAAAGTTGCTGAAAAGTTGAAATGGCTATGGGAGCATTGGACTAGATTATTTTAATATGTATTTTCTGGCAAAGCCTGATATATATATGCTTCCCTGTCAGTAAAACCAAGTTCTGACTATGATTTGGTTAAAGAAATGCATTGAACGTTGTCCATATGATTTCAACTTCATAGTGGGAATATTGAGAATGCGAGTGGCAGAGGATGAGCATAAACATCTTGCAGGTGTATACACATGGGTGAGGACAGATAGGTATGTTGGACTGGAGCCCTGAGTGAAAAGTAGTACAGAGAACAAATTTTGTGTTTAATTCTGGATCGTATGGATAACCAGTTTAGGGTACAGATTAGCGGAGAGGCATGCTCTGATCGTGGTACTCTAAGGATGATCCAAGAAGCAGTGTTTTGAACAATTTTAAGTTTTTGAAGTAGATATTGAGATGAACCGGGCAGAATTGAATTACAATAGTCCAGTCTTGAAAGTACTAAAGAAGACATAAGCGTTTTGTGGCATCAACTGACACATTTGCGAATGGAGCTGATGCGTCTCAGCTCAAGATATGCAGCCCGGCAAATGTTCATGAGAGAGTACTGTCAAGAGTGACACCGAGGTTTCGTACTGACTGCATGAATTAATGTTGGTGGTGCTAATATTTATTGTCTGAGGTCAAGGATGTTAATGAGAAAGTCTTTGTTTTGTAATCAGGATGGCTTCAGTTTTATCATCATTCATCTTCAGCTTGTTACATGTCATCCATGTTTTCACATCAGAAATGCACCTCTCTATGTCTTGGATGGTAGCTACAACTTCAGATGGATGGCTAGATTTGTATATTTGAGTGTCATCAGCATACAATTGGTGAGTCACTGGATGATGATCTATGACACTTGCGAGTGGCTGAGTGTACAGAATAAAGAGAACAGGTCCAAGAACAGATCAACTGGGCTGGAGTGTTTTCCATTTGGGGGACACAATCTGTGTCCTGTTGACCAAGTAGGACTTGAGCCATAGTAAGGCCGTATTGTGAATGCCAAATACATGCTTAAGACGGTGACGTAATATTTTATGGTCTATAGTGTCAAATGATGCAGATAAGTCAAGGTGAGTGATGACTGTAGTCTGTCCGCTATCCAAAGCAGAGAGAAGGTCGTTGACTACTTTCAGAAGAGCGGTTTCTGTACTGTGGCGAGGGTGATATGCAGACTGTATATTACTAAAAAGACTGTTTGAATTTAGATGAGATACAAGTTGGGATAGAACAAATTTTTCTAAGATTTTTTACATGAATGGGAGATTAAAAAATGGGCGGTAGTTCTTTAGATCATTATGGTCAAGTGTTAGTTTCTTCAGTAGAAGTTTTACAATGGCAGTTTTGTAAAATGATGGGAATTCCCCAGATGAGAGAGACGTATTAATAACATCAGTTAGTGAAGGCAATTTTGGATCCAATTATGGTAGAATTATGGTAGATTGTGGTGGTCTTTGGGTGGTCCTTTACCGAAGACCAGGTCAGGCAACCAATATATATATATATATATATATATATATATATATATATATATATATATATATATATATATATATATATTGACCATTATATGTGTGTCAACAAGATTCCCAGAAGTAATTCCTTTGAGGATTATTAAAACCAAAACTACAGTATAACATTTGATAAAGATTTTTTACTTATTTATCTTTCCTAAATATGTCCAATTAGATCAAGGGTCAAATTTTCTAGCAAGGCATGCACAAATTAAGCATTAAACAATTTAAATCTTCTGCTTACCACCATGAGAGCCAAGGGAATTTAGAAAGATTTCATCAGACTCTGAAGAATATAATTCGATCATATTGTTTTGATAAAAGCAAAGGTTTGTGTGAAGGCATTCTTTAACTTATGTTTGCTGTTAGGGAGTCCTTTTAAGAATCTTTAGGATTCAGTCCCTTTGGACTATGTTTCAGACACACTGTTCATGGACCATTAAAATTCTTGAAAGAGAAACTTCTTTCTAATGAAGATACTAAACTTCATCTTGATTATATTTCTGATTTTAAGTACAAGTTGTCAAAGGCTTGTGTGGTAGCAAGAGCAAATCTGCACTCTTCTCAGTCAAAAATAAAATCAAGATATGATAAAAACTCAAGGGATAGAAGTTGTGAACCTGGTGATAGAGTTCTAGCTCTCTTGCCCGTACCAGAAAATGACCTTCAGGCTAAGTATTATGATCCATATACATCATAAATACTCCTGTGAGGCGAAAACAAGAAGAACTTTGCCACATTGACATGGTAAAGGGGTATATTGAGGAAAAAAAGCCTGGTAAATCATGCAATTAATTTAGTTGTACCTGTCCCACAAACTGAGGATTTAAGTGAAGACATTCAATCCGACTCTGTCCATCTCAGAGCAATATATCTTCGGAATTCGGAAATTATGTAAAGTCTGGATCATAAACGTTTGCATTTACAACAAGAAGAAAGGAATGAACTTCAACTGTTTTATTCGAATATGATCTCTTATATTCTTATATCCAGATATTCCTAAGAGGACAAACAAAATTTTTCATGAAGCCAAAATTGTGAATTCTAAACCTGTGAAACAACGCCCATACACGATAAACCTTCTCAAACAGAAATATTTGTAAAAAATTATTATTTACTGGAAAACGATTACATAGAGTCTAATAAAAGTGATTGGAGTTCACCATGTGTACTTGTTCCAAAACAAGATAAAACTTTCCGTATCTGCACCCATATATGATGGTGAACAGCGTGACAAAAACAAATTCATTTCTAATATCAAGAATCTAAGACTGTATTGATAACATTGGATTTACCAAGTATGTCAACAAATTAGACCTTCTGAAAGGATTTTGGCAAATTTCGGAAAATGGCAAAGGAAATTTCGGCATTCGTGATTCCAAATGAACTCTGTCAATATAAGGTAATGCCGTTCGGGACAAAGGGTTCCCCAAGTACTTTTAAACGCTTGATGAATATGATTACCTCTGGTCTAGATCATTGTGATGCTTACACTGATGGTGTCATCACATACAACGACACTTGAAAAAAGCATGTAGCCACGAATAGGAAATTCTTTGACAGACTCACTGATGCAACTTTGACAATCAATTTATGTAAAAGTGGGTTCTTCCGTGCTTGTGTAATATTTCTAGGACATATTGTGGGACATGGACAAATTACACCTATATATGCTAAGGTCAAGGCTATCTCTGATTTCTTTGTGTCTGTCAGTAAAGAGCAACTGATTCAATCTGTAGGTATGGCTGGATACTATCGGAAATTTTATTTCAATTTTAAAACTATTGCTGAGCCCCTGACGTAATTCTTGAGCAAGGGAAACAAGTTTCTTTGGACTGAAAAATGTCACGAGTCCTTTGATAGATTAAAAGCCATAGCTAAAATGGTGCCGATTCTTACAGCTCCAAATTTTAGTCCATCTTTTACACTATCTGTTGATGCAAGTGATGTATGGGTTGGAGCAATATTGATTCAAGAAGATAGAAATGGTGTTTATTATCCAGTGTGTTATTTCTCTAAAAATTAAATAAGCACCGAACAAATTACTCCACACTCGAATAAGAATGATTGGCTTTGATATTGGCATTACAGCATTTTGAAGTTTACATTAGTTCAGCTCCTTTTCTGCTAGTTATGTTTAGTGACCACAACCCCCTTTCATCTACAAGATGAAACATGAAAGTCAAAGATTATTAAGGTGGAGTTTATTGTTACAAGAATATAACCTTGACAACGGGCATATTTAGGGAAAAGAATAAAATTGCAGATGCAATTTCCAGTGTATAGAAATATCATTTCATGTACACATTGTACAATTCATAAGAGTTTTCTTATGTAATTTTGCTTTACGTTATGCATAATTAACATATGGTAAAATTAAAGCTTTACTGCATATCTTTTTCTTTTTCTTGATGGGGAAGTGTTACGTATATGTAATTTAAATATTTGTGTGTTAGTTTCAATCTTTTCATTTTGGTTTCATTACATTTTATAGTAATGATAATTTTCACGGGATTTGAATTTGTTTTGAACATTCAGTCTTCTGTCTTGACCTGATTAGAACACAAAAGTGTTGTTTAATTACTATTTTTAGCTCATCTTGGTTGAGAGATTTGTAAGCAAGGATGATTGGTTATTACCAGGGTTATCTTTTTCCCACGTGCTAGCTGTGTTGTAAGCAGCATTTGTTTACTATCCATTTTCAGCAAGAAAATTTAATTTTTTAGATAGGGCTATTCTAGGCTACGTGCTAAATGGCACTTGTTTCATACGAGCTTACACTTAAAAAGTGTCAATATTAAATAAAACATGATGTAAAGCGTCATTGATAATCTACAGGTAAAAGCAATACATATTCAACCATGAAAGGCATTATGCTGCATTGGTTGATTAGTGAAGTTTATTCCATTATATATTTCTCGGCACAAGGTACTGACTTTTATGATAAAAGGTAGGATCCTAAAGGACTTTAAAGGTACAAAAGCGTCAGCATATATCAACCCTAATTTGCATGCTGATATAATGTTTAATTTTAATGAATGGCCCATGGGATTTGTGATTACATGTTCATGAGAAAAACAATGTTAAAATGAGTGAGAAAGACACACCCGTCGCATAGTTTCTGTAGTATATTACCATCGGTTAACATGGCTTTAAATCCTTAGCCACAAACAGCTAATTAGCAAATATTTCCCAACTCCCGACTTGATGTATCAGATAATTAAAATTTAAAAACAAGTTCATGCGATGATGCATATAATATCGCTCAGAGGTGTGGACTATCAGCACAACAGAAAAACATCATGAATTCATATAGCTAAAATACCGCTTGTGATGTGGGATCCAATTTGCGTAAACCAGTTAAAACTTGAAAGACATTTGATTCTAAATGTATGCTCGACTACCGTGGCAGCTTCAGACTAATTGCATGTACATGGATGGTTAATCATGCAAATGTTGCACTCTTTGCAAAACATGATATATCTTTTTAGATTTACAGTAATTAAAACAATATAGATAAGCATTAAATAAAACTAGTCAACCACATTTGTAGGAGGTGCGTATAACATTATTGATGTTAAAAAAAAACATTTTGTCTAGATTGGCAGACCCAATACGCTCGAGTGAGTGCAAATTTGTCAGACTGTTCGATCAATAATTTGCGAAGTAGGATGTACGCTTGAGAAATAATGATCGAATTTCAAGGAAAAAGTATGATTATACGCAAGGAAAAGAAAAAAAATATGTTGTCCAGTCTGAGAAGCACATTGATCTTTGAGAACATAACCTTCAATTCTTGTCTAACAAATCGCTAATATGAAAACTCTAGTATTTGATTTTCTGACAGAAAACTACCAATACAAACGGGAATTATAGCCAATAAATCAGTTGGTAAGATTTGCGTTTATTTTATCAGATCACTGGATCCGAAGTGCTAAAATATTGTCTATCGCTAGGTTAGAATTGAGTTTACTTCTGTCAGATCACCAAATGCAAAGTGGTAAAATACTGTTTGTGTCAGTGGTCTGAACTTCGCTACGTAATAAAAAATTGCCAAACACGGTGATTCTACATTTGCATCTGGAAATAATTTCATCAAATAGATGAAATGTCCATCTTGGCAAAATATTAATTCTATTTTCCAGTCTGCAACAAATATTAACGATCTTTAACAAGACTTTCGGTCTTTTCAAACGTTGTCTCCAAACACGTTTCGAAGTCCAGGCTTTGAAGATCAGATAATTAGGAACTGTTTGAAGAGACAGCTCTCAAATTTTTTCTATAATTTGTTCGTAAAAAATGTTTATACTGTAACACGAAGTTTGTATTAAATATCTTAAATCCTTTGATTAGATGTTTACCAAATGTCAAAATGAAAACTGATAAATAGCAGTTGCAAGGCTCTCGTCGATGAGTTCTTGTTTGAGTGCACACATAGTGACTTACTTATCTAGAGGGCCCTGATTGATATAAAAGAGGATAATTTAAAACATGGTTGATATTTGTGTCTAGTCTATTTGTGTAGCTAAAGTGACTATCTGAAGTGTTATCAATCTTAGCATCCAGTGATCTTTCAGATAGCTCCTGGCTTTTCCGGGATATTGAGGACTTAAACGGTTTTGAAGCTAATTAGCTAGTTTTGTTATCAATACTTTTTCTCCTGGTTTATGTCACAAAGGTTATGAATTTGACAATTTCTTTATAGAGGCCTTTGGCATTTATATCATTTGTATATAACAATTGTTTATCATAATAAGGCCTAATTTGAATGTTATTATAGTTTTCATTTTGTTTTCTCCGTTTCTTTCAAATTTCACACTATAGAATTGTGTTTTTATTATCGATATTTGTCTTACAAATTGGGCAAGGTAAATTTGTTTTTATTAGTTTTCTTTGAGAAGCCTTCTCCTGCGTCAACCATGCATCATATAGGTAGTCTAGCATTTTAGATTTTATTTTGGTTCCTTTAAGTTGGACAAATTGGCTCAGTTTTTTACTACTGAAAAATGCATATTCAGTTTTTATTTTGTGTTTGGCGATATTTGTTATATATATTCTAAATGCTTTATATAGTTACTTCTTTGCACATTGTCGCCCAGATTTCTTTGTTGTGTCTATACATTTTAGTTGCATATGTAATCCTATATACCTATGTAGGAGGTGAAATGATTTTCATTATCTTATTGTTTTTGTATATCTGTGGTTGATTAAAAAATTAAGAAACCAAACCAGTATAGATAACTTCCTTGCCAGGAATATTTAGGATTTTGATTAGGATATTTGATTATTTCTATATAGTTTGCTACTTGCTTTATCCTATGATTGGGTAGGCCTACCCCTCCCCGTTTTTGTTTCTTTCTTTTTTGAGGTATATTTAGGTAGTTTGCATATTTTGTCATTCCATATATAATTAATCATTATGGCTTCTATTTTATTTATGTAAACAAATTCAAATTTAGTTACATCAAATTCATGCCAAACTGAGTCGAATAGAAAAGCTTAAGAAATGTGAATTTATTTCCAGTTAATTTAGTTGTCAAATTGTTCCAAATTTTGGTATGTTTCTCTAGCTTTTTGATGATTTGTTGACAGTTTAGGTTTTTACGCTTTTCTCCCAGGTTTACTCCTAGGATTTTAACTTGTTTTTTAATCATTTCTGGAGTTATTCCCTCCAGTTTCCAATCAGCAGTATTTCCTTTTTGCTATGATTAATTTGTGATCCGGATGCTAGTCCGAATAAATTGCATTGATCAATTAGGTATTTGTAGAAATACTTTGTTGTTATAAAACGTGAGCTATCATTCGCGTTTTGAAAGGTCTTGCATTCATCCTTCATGTTTGCCTAAATATGTGTAAAATGAGCATAACACTATAAATATAAACTGATGACATTATTTCACTCATCAATGAACATTAATTACATGAAATAATGAGATATTCACTTCTGCCTAATTAAAACATGAATATATAAAATTATAAAAACTATATGCTCATCCAACATGTCTTATTATTAGGTGTGAGGTAAACTGGGTAACAAACAAGAGAGCACACCTTGATGTGATTTCACAGGTTGGAAGAAACAATCTTTTTTCTTCTGAGCTAGTTCAGAATAGTTAGCATATGTGAAATATAATCTGAGAAATATATAAATATATAAATAATATTTAATATATAAATATAAAGAATAATATCTAAAACCATGGTAAATGCTTACTTAGTAAAAATATAAATGTGTTTGTGACATACAAAACTACTGCACAAACACTAATCCTTTATAAAAAGCTGTTATATTATAATTCTTTAAATTACCGGCGAAAACTATTATAAACTCTTGGTGAAGATGAAAAGAAGCTACCAATGGCAACTCCTCTGTCTAAATAAGCTACCTATAGAAACTCTTCTGTCTAAATGAACAACAAATGAAAACTCTTTTGTCCAAATAATCTGGAAATGAAAACTCTTCTGTCTAAATAGGGTACCAGTGAAATGCTTCTTTCTAAATAACCTACGAACAAAAACTCATTTGACACTTTCACATAAGGCGAGGTTAATTATATTATAAATCAACAAGAGTTGTAAGATTTAGTCCGATTTAAGAAATTTAGTATACTGGAGCAAGTACAATTCGACAATTAAAATGGTCCCTAAATTTGTGTCGTGGGACATTGCCTATACTTAAACATTTATCTTAGCAACACAGCGATAATCCACATGAGTCTTAAAGTATAGTCTAATTCTCCTACAAAGCTCAACGTCTCGTCTAAACTGTAATGTACACATTTACCGTAGATAACTTAACTGTAAATTTTCAAATTCCAGGTTTGGGGAATCATAGACATGTGTAACGGTAGAAATTGCATATGTTTGTATGTATGTATGTATGTATGTATGTATGTATGTATGTATGTATGTATGTATGTATGTATGTATGTATGTATGTATGTATGTATGTATGTATGTATGTATGTATGTATGTATGTATGTATGTATGTATATATGAATGTATGTATGTATGTATGTATGTATGTATGTATGTATGTATGTATGTATGTATGTATGTATGTATGTATGTATGCATGCATGCATGCATGCATGCATGCATGCATGTATGTATGTATGTATGTATGTATGTATGTATGTATGTATGTATGTATGTATGTATGTATGTATGTATGTATGTATGCATGCATGCATGCATGCATGCATGTATGTGTGTGTGTGTGCGCGTGCGTGCGTGTGATTACAAAGCTACACTAAAATGAATGGAAAGTGCCACCACTTGATTCTCCATGAAGAGGCTTGGAGGCTTGACAATCGATAAGGCTACCATAATATTTGTAAATACTAGCAAATATTACTATCATATATATAAAACCAACAACCAACAAAAGAATCTAAGCTTTTTAAAGATATAAAATTTGCAATCTAGTTTGACGAAGTGCTTATCTTGTACTTTTTATGAACAAAATACACATTGTTAATTTAATAAATTGAAAAACTTTTTTCTCATAGCGAGGAAAATTATGGACTACTGAGCATAGAATGCGTTGGTTTTGTCTGGGTTGGGAAACCCAAATTGAATGACCTAAGGCAATTATTATCCAATTGATTTTCTATCTGCATGTAAAGATATTGTCCAAACTCAAAGATTGCATGGAGAAATGGATAAACATTTCATCGAGAAATGATTGTTACTCTTGCTAAATCAATAAATAATGCGAATATGACGCCTTGCCCGCTAAGACTTAAAGCCTCTGTGAACCCCTGTCACATAAATTGCGACTGCAAACCTTTCTCCAGTCACGATTTGAAGCTTCTGAAGGCAAAAAATAATTAACAAAACAATAGCAATTCAGTTACTCAAACGTTTCCTCCCTCTTTCAAAACAGTGTTGCTAATTTTGTTTCAGATTAGTGGGTTATTGTTTAAGTTGAAGGAGCCAGCATGATAAAAAGTTTAGATGGTGTAATCCTTAATTTGCGAAAGGGCGAGCAGCAGTGGATACTGACTAGATACATAAAGGTTAAGTGTTACTTTTTATGCATCAAGCAATGGAAGCTATATACTGACTACATTAGGATCGATATTTCATCGACATAAAATTGCCATTGTTGACTGAACTTTGAAAGTGTCTGCAGCATATATGGCACTTTCTTTTATGATCTTCAGTCCTCGTTCTACAAATTGCGTGTGTGCATATAGTTTTACAAACAAGGTGTGAATTCAAATTTGTATAATAAAATCTAATTTCACAACGTTGCGTCATATTATATTCCATTTGAAACGAAATCCGTAGTACGCAGGTCTATGTAAAAATGCAATTTAGTTTATACCTTATCTTGCCTACTAAAACAATATATCTTCACCTGAGAAATCACATGCGAAATATCAAACGGTATATATAGTAACACTCGCCCAAAACTAAAATGAATAATGATACTTGCATAGATGACTTCCAACTCTTGTCCGGTTACGTTGGTTATGCAGATATGTCACGTGATGTGTACGTAATATTCTTACCACGAAAGCAGAAAACAGCATGGTTGGGTTTCTATATCATACAACTGTGTGGTAAATCAAATCAACTTTACTGACCAGGTACATATCTAACGCTACACTAAGCCACCCCCCCATATATATATATATATATATATATATATATATATATATATATATATATATATATATATATATATATATATATATATATATATATATATATATATAATGTCAACGAGTATAATTAGAAATGACCGTGGCCACAAGCAATCATTTGCATAGCTATTTACGACTGTTTAGTTAATACGACAAAACCGTCATACAAAATTCGTGTTTACACGAGTCACATTTCCGTGTGCAAGAAACACGATTTTTTACATAAAATATCAGACCCTGCGAACGTAATCATAATAATGATAATTTAATGATATAAAAGAAATAAAAATAAAACAAAGAATTATAAAAAAATTCAAATTTTAACACACATGTACTTTAACTTCAGGTTCGTAACACCATCCACGTCTGTTCAAAAACGGTTATTGTGCAAAAATTGTATAAATTGTGACCTGAAGGGTCTGACAGAAACGTTGAATTGCAAGTAACTAATAAAACTTTGTTTCACATACTTGTACGTAGCGGCTAATTTGATTACAAGACAATCCACATAGACTCAAGATTTGTTCTGGATTCAGGTACAACAGTTGATAAAAAGCGATAGAATATGTGAATCGTCTATGAGGAAGTGTACAGCCTTCAAATTTCATTTGAAAGAATAATTAGATTTTAGAAGGAAAGTAACAATTTGTGCTCGGAATTCTGAATTTAGTCTGAAACATGTATCATTCTATAGTCTGAAATTACTGAATATTGATCTTTGTTAAATTTACATAGAACCGTTTTCTCTATAACTTTTTTCTATCCCATATTTGTGATTGAAATATCTGATCATATCGCAGCAATAATGCAAGTGGGTGAACTTAAACACGAAAGAAAACCAATGAGCTCAGGCGCGACAGAATAAAGATGGACGGCGAACGCTGAAGATGAAAACAAAAAAAACAAGAACGTAAGGGACTGTATTTCTGACATTTTTGAAGTCAAGACATGAACTTTTCGGGACAAAACGAAACTGGTTTATCAATTTATGAAACAAAACCCAGTCATTGCTTGAAAGATAGATGCACATATGGTCGTTCAGATCACAAACTTTGATAGGTGTTTGTTTGATTGGTGCTTAGATAAATACTTTGGAACTTTTAGGCGTAAAGACAATAAGAGATAATAGAAAAAATGTGGATAAACCATTCAAAAACAGATTTGTATCAATAATCACAGAGGTATTTTTTCTGCGTGTACCAGTCTAAAACGATGGTTTTTCTACTTTTCCTGGTCAGTCTTTGATATAATTGTGAAATGGCTGCATACAGTTGCAAGTGATACAGTGACCCTTTCACACGTAGTGAGTGTTGAACAGTGTACTTGGAAAAACCGCTTCTTTTTAAAATGGTAATTCTTCTCCTCTTTGCTTCAGTTTACCCACTAGAATTCCTGTGTTTAGTTCACTACTGGACTTTTGTTCAAAATATTTAATTGCTGTTCCAAGGAAGAGCAGTGAAATCATGTCTACCTATCAGCTAAAGTTTGATCTATTAAGACTGAACGACGCGTAATAAAGGCTACATAAGTATTTTATACATTGCTAGATGCGAGTCCAATTACGTTAAAAACTTCCATTGACTGATCCTTTAATTTCCTCTTCCACCTCAGAATATCTTAGTAGATTTGTAAGACTTTGTCATGCCATTCATTTCATTAACATAAAGAATGACAACCATAATAACTAACACAACTAAAATAAAATAACTAAAATATTTACTTTTACCTGTTTTAAGATTTCCTCATAAGCAGATTCTGTAGACAGATTCAGAACGATATATTTTTCTGCTATGCTGTCGCTCTCTGGGTCCGGTGACTGCTTATCAAGTGCTCTCAGATCTTCATGGGCCTGATTCACATTCTGTATCTGCCTTAATCGAACCCTGACAGTGTATTTATGAAGCTGCAAGGACTTCAATATCTCTTGTAAGCTGTACAAACCTGAAAATAATCAACTGTAGGTTTTCAAAATATTTTGATATATTACTTCTGGAATCTGTATGCCTGCAGAAAAAATATATTTGAGGAAATTCGGAGTAGTATAAAATCAAAAGGAAAGGGATGACATTAATCTTAGCTCAGAGTTTTCATCGGTCAGATTGTGCCATGTGATAACTTGGTTTGATGCCATATTGGATGAAGACAAAACAATATTAGAAAATGATGAAATGTGAATTTGAGTCAAAGAAAAGACTGAACAAACCTCTGGTTCATCGTTAGGAAAATACCTAATTCAATTGTTTTTTTTATGAATCACAATTTAGCTGCAGCCATGTGCATTGCTCGTGAATCTTAGAGCACATTAATAGATCGTGCATTGATACTGTAAAGATTTTCACATTGTAATATTGTTTAATGAATTTGATGGGCTCAAGTAAATTTTATTTCAGTCCATAATTTTGCTACTAAATTTGATAACAACTACATAAACGTAATTATGTAAACTGAAATATAGTTCGGTGCTAAAGCTAGTGCACAATTGTTTGTAATTAAATAGTGAAACAATGTTATGCCTCTGCGATTGTCCAAATGATGTGAACATGCAACTAAATTAAAATTCATTCCAACCAATAAATACGATAACAAAGAACGAAACTAATCATTTTAACAGTAGAATATTACATTTCAGTTTCAAAACCTATGTAAGAATAAATGCAAACTTTATCATTGTATATTTTCATCCAATCAATATATTGCATGTGAATAATATCGATTGATTGAATGTTTTTGCAAGAGAGTTGTTTGAGATCTTTTGTGCCTCTGGTAACTTTTGTGGATTTCTATTGTAGTCCTACGCATAAATCTGTCATCATTTACAATGAGAAGATAGAAATTATATAGGCATTATAAGTTTAAATGAACATGTACGCTGGTATTTCATGAATGTTTATTTTTAACAAACGGAGTAAGTCCTGATTACGTGTTCGAATGCCACTTGCTTATTTTTGTTAATAAATCTAACGCTTAATCAAACGTTTCATATGCATCCTCTCGTATGCCATCTATTTGGTTTTCTCAGACTTTACTTCATTTACCAGCATATTTCGATCCAATTAGGATCATAGAATCAATTTCATAATCAAACAGAAAAAGATCAATGCTTTAGTATCGTCAATCAGAAAAGCATTAAATAGTCTGTAGAGTGTTTAAATAGATAACGACGCCACGCTACAATAAAGAAAAGCAATAAACTTGCAAAATTTGAGTGCGTGAAATTAACAAGAAGATGTATTTGGTATCGAATCGATCGAACATTTAATTTTTCATGCAAAATTGCAAATGTTTCCAATAGAATAAGTGCTCTGAAACCATATGGGGAAGCAACCCTTGAAAGTTGTCATGCTTTTTTTTATTCTATGGAAACCGTTTTTAGATTACTACTGAATAAATAAAGTCCTCATTAAAATACGAAACTATATCCGTTATACGCTTGTGTCGTTTAGATGAAACGTTCTTGAAAAGATCTATTAATAATTCGAAATTTACATTTGATTTAAGATAACGTGGATTTTTTTACGAATGAGTATATGTTTCTCAACTTTGAATTGCAAATTATTTACTTTCACTGAGATTGTAGATTTTTCAAAACAAGTAAAAAGTTTTGTAATACAAAACTGAAATATTCTCTTTTGCGACAACTCATTGAATGTAAATATCATAGTTTATAAAATCGTTCAGCGCTGGATCTGTCATGAACTCATAGAGTTCACTTTACATTGCTTCTTCACTGAGAAATTTAAAGCTGGAAGGAAGCATTAATGGTTTGGTGTGCATCCGGTTATATTACAGCTCATTGTATTTGTACTATTAATATTGGTGCACACGGTCAGTAATTATATTGAACAAAAGCATATAATAAAACTGGATTAATGGAATTTCTGATATTACTATGTTCGTCGTACGTAGTCTCTCCTTGTGCCTTGGTATAATAAAGTTCATATTTAACCGTATGATGCTAGGTCGGTCCTTGCATTATTATCCGTAGTTTAATATGTACACTCTTTAATCTTAATATTTGTGGGTGTTTTAGAATGGTTCTGCACGGAGCTAGAGAAGAATGGTATCTCCCATAATGAGGTAACCTTTGAGCACGAAATGTTCAATGTGCACAAAATACAACATTTTGTACGAACATGTTCAGTTTCTATTAAAAAGTGTGCTACAATTCTATTAAAACACACTTAATTTCCATTCTAAAAATGGCCATTAACTTGCATGATCAATTTCCATTAAATAATATGCTAAATGTCCCTTGGCTTGGATACTAAGTTTCCCTTATAATTTTCCATTAAACAGCATACAACATGTTCACTAAAAGTAAGATAACGTTCCAATTATACATTTCTGTTCAACAGCGTATTAAAGTTGCGTTAAATAGTAAGGGAACTTTCCAATTTTATATTAACTATCATGTTAATTTTTCGCTAACTAGCATGCTAAATTTCATTTAGCTACCAAGCTAACTCCAACAAATAGCATACTAAAATTTACATTACGTAGTATGCTACATTCCATGACCTAGCATGTAAAATGGGCATTGCCTAAAATGGTACATTGCCGTTAAAAAGTATGGAAAATATTCCCATTACCTGGTATTCTAAATTTCTATTAATTTAAATAGCATGCTAAATTTTGGTTACATAGCATGCGAAATTCCGATCACATGGAATGTTAAATTTCAATTTCATGGCGTGTTAAATTTTCATTACGTAGCAAACTAAACTTCGATTACATATTAAGCAAACTTTCAATTGCATAACATGCAAAATTTCAGTTATAAAGCATGCTAAATGAAATTACATAGCATGCCAAAATCCATTATATGGCGATACCACAAGTATTATACAATAATTCGGGATTAGAATCTGGAATCTATTAATCCTCAAATCTTTGAAAACAACATCTGGGTTACGTGTGTTTATAACAGATTATGACCTCAATTAGAAAATATCGCACTGTAATAATGTCAGTATTACAGTTACTATAATTGCTTCTGCGGAAAGTTAATCTAATTATCATTCGCTCGTGCACTGGTATCTCATAAGCAATTATTCTAATTTAATGTTTTTATGCTTAGATCATTTATCTGTAATCAACCGCTTAACTGGAGAGCAATTTAAAGTTTGTAATTTGCAAGATATAACCTGTTGTATCATTTAGTGAAATATGTAACATAAATAAGGATAAAATGTTGCATCAAGATTTTGTGAGACAAGCTAACGAATTTAAAAATACTGTTGATTGTCTTTGATTTACGCATACTTATATTCTTCTTCGATTTTTGAGTTATAAGCATCACATTTATTTAAATGATAATCATTGGCTACTAGAACAGCAATAGTCCACGTGATTACTACAACGGTTATAGAACTGTACACATTTTATTAGGTCCAATAAACTGATTAATATATTTATCGTCATCGTTGCCATTAGCAGATGGTTTTCATTATGTCATGTGCTCCAGCTAGCTTTGTTGCAACAATCACAAAACACTTCTCTGGTGCTCTAAATGTCTTTCAGATTTAGCTACCGTATATACTCGCCTACAGATCGAGCTAGGCTGCAAATATAACACAAAGAATTTCTGTCGTATATTACGTCTGCAAATTCAGGTTTGAGATGAAATGTTTAATCAGTTGATTAAACAACACAAATGCTAATCTGCTGACAAAATATTAGACCGCTGATCAGGGAATAATTTGTTTGAAGTTTAGTTTTGATTTTAATAGAGTATAAACGGTATAGTCTCTTGCAGGTGTCAAGCCTAAGAAATCTTTATTAAGTCCCTCTGTATCATAACTGCTAGACATGTCAGATTTTTGCATTGATATTTTCAGCAAATAACAGGAATGGAACCACAAATTGTGTGTCTGTGTATGTGTGTTTGCTTTGTACATAGCTTAAAAACATTTTCTGTCATAAGGCAGTTTATTATGATGTCTAGCAGTGGTTCCTCATGCCGCAGACAGTCATATTGTCCTGACACCATGCCGACCAGTGCTAACACTAACCCCTTATAAGACGGTCCGCCTCGGATGCAGGAGAACATAAGAAACACTTTGCCGTGCTCATATTTACTAAGAGTGATCACAGGTTCCCAGTCGAGATATAAAGAATGATGTTTTTAAGAATATTCTTGGCGATGAAGGCATCTATTCGTTTATTTGTTCAAGTGTAAAATCTCACATTTTGAATTTTTTATATTAGAGCATTATTTGCGTAATTTGAAGAACCGATTCGAACGTGAAGTATTTGTACGCTAGTATATGTATCGAAGTCCAGCAAAATGGAATAAAGAAATCTCCATAATGTATATCATAATAATAGGGATATAGCATAAGTTTATCTACATTGTGTTTTATGCATGCCATTTGAGTTCACTTTGCATTAAAAAAGAAAAGAAAACCAAACAGCACAAAGTATATGATAAGGAATACATGATATTTGTATGTGCTTCAGAATGAATTTTACTTTTTTATTATAGTAATGTTCATTCCGATTAAAACATTTGTATTTAATACAATCTATTAAAATTGCCGTGAATTAAAAATAATAAGCAGATATAATTTTGTTTTAAAAAAAACATAGACACGTTTATTTTTCATCGTACTCAAGCTACAGTTGCAGCATATTCAGAACATAGTGTGCCACCTCTTATAAATTATTTGTCTTTTCTCCATATGCAACTACCATATTATCATTATATATAAAATCATTATATATAAAATCATTATATTTAAAATCATTATATATAAAATCATTATATTTAAGATCATTATATATAAAATCATTATATTTAAAATCATTATATATAAAATCATTATATATAAAATCAATTATATATAAAATCATTATATATATATAAAATCATTATATTTAAAATCATTATATATAAAATCATTATATATAAAATCATTATATATAAATCATTATATTTAAAATCATTATATATAAAATCAATTATATATAAAATCATTATATATATATAAAATCATTATATATATATAAAATCATTATATATAAAATCATTATATATAAAATCATTATATATAAAATAACGAAAAGTTCTTCTGATCTTTTTAGATGAGTAATAATGTTTAAATTTAAAATTTAATTTTAATGATTTCAAATATTCTTTGTTTTTCTGGACATTCCAGAGTCTTCGAGGCTCAGTTTTATAATCAGTAGCAGCGTACAGTGTTTCGAGGCATTTTATTGTATCAACGATGCAGATAAATTACTGAATTTGTGGGAGAATCTCACAATCAGATTGGTGTTTCAATATACAACAACTTGAACACATTCGTAGCATTTCATGACTGTGTGTGTCCATTAGATCCTGTTTAAATATACAACAACTTGAACACATTCATTGCATTTCATGACTGTGTGTGTCCATTACATCCAGTACATGTTCATTAAAGCGACAATTTACTGAGTAAGCATTAATATGCCTATAATTTCATGTTATGTATGTAACGAAACGTCAAACTGGCATCACATATTATGATTGTAATATGTAATTATTTAAAACTGACAGTGAATGAACAATATATATAAATTAGGGCAATAGTGTGCATCAGAAAGTACTTCCATTAATCATACATATTGTTTTCATACAATAGTAGTCATTATCACCTCTTCAAGAAGGAGAAAAAGTTGTAAATAGGGCAGTTTATTGAACTAGGATATAGCGAATACTTTAGGTGTACATTACTCTTTACACTTGTGTTAATGATATACCTTGTATATTTGTCATTATCTCTTAATTTGTTTTCAGCCATAAACATATTATTTTCCTTTATTCCAAACGACAATCTGCAGAAAGTAATTATAAAACGTCTGAATTCAAGTAATGACAGTCGTAATATCAATATAATATATATTTTATTCTCTACAGTAATGTGAAATGTTTTGCCTAAAGACACTAATTACAGTGCATCATATAATATTATAGGCACAACTTCAGCAGTGTTCTTGCACATCTAAATATAATTATTTTCTTTTATCTATCCTTGGAAAAATGTTACATTTAATGATATCATTTTTCTAGATATTTTAATTTCAGAATGAATAAACGAAGGAGATACGATACCTTCTTCTGAATCGTACACATAATGAAACATTTTCCAACGGAAATGGCGAATGGTGTCGGCTAAGGCCTTTGAATGGCGCGGCTTCAAGTGAAGCCGAAAGTCTGACAGTTTCTTGCCACAAACGTCAGATAGGCTTGGTGATACATAGGGCACTTGGAAGGTGTGTGTAAAGGCTTGAACTATGTCACAGGATTGGAATTTTTGAGTTCCGAATAATATAAAGACGCCGGTCGACATGTGGGAGCATACTGAAATGAAAAAAAAAATAGTTTTTTAAAAAAAATATTTTATCAATCATAAAGCTTTGAATGCAATCGTAACTATGGTATATTCTTCAAGAAAGATAGATTAACGCAGGTATTTTTCTGGCCACAACTTCTCACACGTACACACACAATGACTAATTAAGAGATGGAACTGTATTTTATTTCATGTCGTAGGTATAAATATTAAGCAACCTGAGGAAAGCATTCTGGCTGTGCTTTTATATATTAACTTCCACTTTATACCATTTTTGTAACTCTGTGGGAATCTTAATACTAATGAAATTAAAATGTGTGTAATGTAATTCTTTTCCCGACGTGTTCATAAAATGTCATTTAAAGCAGGATCAGACACTACAATCGTAAATTGTCACGTGATGTTTACTTATAATACTTTATTTACATCTGAACGAACGTGGCTCATGAAATAACTTCTAGTTTATATAGTAGATTGAAGCAGCAGATTGCGTGTCTAAAGAACATTTGGAAGACGAACTTGGCATTTTGCGTCATGACGACGACATGAAACAGCGAAAGCAATTGACAGCTAGTCTATATATCTCTTGCTTGGGAAAATAATCTCTAATTTAAAGAAAGTGGCTCAAGACACACCAGGCAACGAAGTGCACAAGGCCAAACGGTCCATTCGTCATAGTTATTAGCTTAGTCAAATGCCAAAAGTAAGGCTAGTAATTTCACTAATTCATGAATAATTAGCAGCAATTCCTCAAAAATAATTCAATTACAATAGTTCGTACTGTAATACAATAGGAATGCACTTTACTAATTTCCTTGACAACAAGGTCAAATACGCTAAATTAATGAGCTCGTTGCTGTTTATTTGTCAAACACTCACGTCTTTAAATGAGAGAGATTGATCTATATTCACTCCATTGCAGACACCAGAGGATATTACGAATTAAACCGAAATATTATATTCCGTTTTTCATTGTTTTATTTTATTTTTTTAACCAAGTATATTAATACAGATTCACTTCACACTATGTTAGTGATATTTATAGCTAAGTTAAGTCATTAGGTCAAAATTGTCACAGAGAAATTGGTTTTCAAAATCTGTTCAATATTATTTTCGCATTGTGTATCTGCAGTTTTTAATGATGTGAATAATGACAATGGCAGCACTACTGTTGAAATCAATGTTTGTGTAATTTGAAATTTTATATCTTTGCTCATAAAATTTGTTTTAGCTTCAATATCGATTTAATATGCGAAGTACGAAGACAATCCATAAAGTTTGGGTTACGCGGATATGTCTAATACAGACTGTTCATCAAGATGCAGTCATGAATTGCTATGGGAATACATTTACATTCGTCCTAATCAATTTTTGTGTTCTTTTTACAAACCTATCCAATGTTATAAGGGTCTTTGCTAATGCGTTTGCTGTCTGTAACAACCACCAAATTATCATATAGTTGGTACCCCAGAAGAAAATACTCAATCTTTACAACTTGCAAGAGGCTCCAAAAAAGTCTTACAATAACCATGCGTTAGAGGAAAAATGTTTTTATCAGAAATCCAAGAAAATGTCAACTATCGCGGTTATATGTCAGCTTTATATCTTGGGATACACAAGCGCACACTATATTAGACCTGCACGTAACACCGAACATGGTTTCATCAAAAATACATTTTGATAGAAAACAACAGATTACAGTGATATTATTAAAATTCCAAATACAGTACAACATGGAATTTAGTTTATGCGATTTCGTCTACGCTGGTCTTAGACCAAGTTTAAATCAGAGGAAACATAAGACTACGTTTCCTTAATTAGTGAAGCAGTTATTTTCAGATTACTGGAAATTGATAGGATTTCTTAGTAATAACGCAAGGCTTTTAAAACACACGCATCAAAGTGCTAACTGAGATGTTATTAAATATAAATTATGCCTTTGGGGACGATAACACCTTTAGTGGTTCAGATTTTGACGAAAAATGGAATTTCAATAATTGTTATGTCTTTTAGAACGTTAATCCTGGCATGAGTTTGGAGAACGGCCAATGATAATTCTTAATGCTGAATAACTGAGGCTTTAGCCATGCATTAGCCCAATATATATATATATATATATATATATATATATATATATATATATATATATATATATATATATATAAACCCTATATATATTGGGGTAATGCATGGCTAAATATATATATATATATATATATATATATATATATATATATATATATATATATATATATATATATATATATAAACCCTAATTGAACATTTGTGTATCCATTAATTGGCTATCAGTTTATAGGCAATAGACGAATTGCAATGAGAGATATCTAGCACTTCATAAGTATGTGCAATGATATGTTGGGCAGATATTTAATAGTTGGCTTCACGCAGTCGTTTCCTCCAGACGCTCGATTATGACAAATACAAGGGCGTGGATAACGTACAAACATATCGGAAAAGATAAAATTGAATCGCTAGATAGTTATCAATTTTGTATGTCAGACATCTAACAATTATCTCGCATTATTTATATCCTTTAAGCTTTGTGTTAATGAAGCAAGCTGCATCTTTCAAGAAAAATAATCACATAAATTAGATGCACAACATGTTGAAGTTTAAAATGTAAATATGACATGACGATACGAGTAACCTAACAACACCGTTTTATACAACGGATATTGCCATTGACGTAAACATCAACTGGCATAATGTTTTGATAGAATACTGAGAATTATTATAATAATTTTCAGCTACCACAACAGAGAGAAGAAAAATGACAGTGAAATGAAACATTAGCCACATAAACATGTTACACGAAAATCTTGTCCATATGATTGATGGGTATCACTTGAAAATCGCACGTGCTCTATGTCGTCATGCTCAGGTGGATTAATTGGTTAGAGTTTACCGGAGATGCGTGTGGTCGCGGGTTCGAACTCCGGCTGAGTCATATCAAAATACTTAAAAAATGGTACGAATATGAATATAAGGAATATGAATTTCATTTGCCTTTGCTTTTTATTTCACTTCCTGATGTATGGCCCACAGCTCGGACAATAAATGGCATTAGACATTATAACTAATTTGAAATGCTATGCTAAGGATATCGCATCAACGAATAAAAGTTTTGGATGTATCGCGTGACGAGATTAATATCAATATGTCTATCTTAATACAAACACCGATTTGTCTGCCTCCCCTTCCTGAACTAAGCACCGATTTAAACTATATCATACAAATGGTAAATGTAAATGTTACGAGCAAACAGTGACATATATTTTAAGTTTATGCTGCACTACATATTGCACATGGATATCGTCAGTAGACATCATCGCAGTTTCTATCATTTGCTGAATGAAAACGATGATATTAAGATGTATCTGCTTGCAGGAATATATTTGTTAACATCTATGAACAACTGGAATGTTTGAGTAAAGCTTACGGATGTCTAAAACACTTTCTTGCAATGGAAAGAGATGCAATTAGTGTATTCGTATAGAAATCTCAACGTTAGAAAGGCTGTAAAATATCGCCTCGTTATGAATACGAAAGACAAAAACAATATGAGATAATATGTTGTGTAGTTAAGTAGAATGCTTCATCGAAAAGCAAATATTTTCCATTGGGAGTTTGCACTCAAACACAAAAAGGTAATTAAATCAATCAATGAAACTATGTCCCGTTTTTGTTTCCGAATAGATGACGCACAGATAAGCAGAGGCCGTCAGGAAGATATCTATTTGGATACTTTATTAAACGAGTTCTGCCTCCAGACTTGGAAGAAAAGATGAATACGATTTTGTATTTATTACAAGACATGTTATGTATATTTAAATATTATTTCTTATTTTTTTCATGACTATATGTTGTGTATTGGACTTGACCATGTCCAAAACAAACTTCACTTAAGCGTGCCTGAAAATATGATCTTTCTGAGGCAACAGTTTCTCTAACAAAGCAAGAAGTAAGAAATAAAAAACATTTTGGTTCAGTATTTCATGGAAAAGAATATTTTGGATAAAAGTGTTTTGGTTTTATCAGTAAGCCTTATCATAATGACACAAAAAATACAAAAAGTAAAATTAAAATACAAGATGGAATTAGAGGTAAGAAGGCTTGAACTTCAGAAAGAAGAAAAACAAATGCTATTGGAGAAAGAGGAGAGAAAGAAAAAACTTTAGTTGCAATTTGAGAAAGAGAAGAGAAAAACAAATGTAGTTACTATCGGTTAAAGAGGAGAGAAAGACAGAAAGAAGAGAAACAAATGCAGTTACGATTGGAAAACGAGGAGAGACAGACACACTCAAACGCAAAGAGACAGATGAAATGGCATTTCAAATTAGGTTAAAAGAATTAGAGCTGGCAAGTGAAAAGCGCATTCCTGAACTGTGTCCATAATGAGGATAAGGTAGAAACCTTGGAAAATGCTGCTCGTACTGCTGACGAGTATTTTCTATCTCATAAGTTTCTTTTGTAGGAAAGTATTCCACTCACAAACTTCTGGTAAAAAAGTATTTCTGCCTACTATGAGTCCTTCTAAATTTGAATCTGGCACTACTTTTAAAAATCAAGCTTCTGGTAAACTTGAACAAAAATCGTTGTCGCTTCCTACGTGTATCTATTGCAAGAAAACAAATACGTTATTTCGGATTTCTACAAATTGAAATTTAAGCATCAGAATGAAGACAGACCTATTACAAATGCTCTTATGTCTAAGAGGTCACGGTCACGGTCATATATTGAAAGCAAATACATTTGTTGGGTTTCATAACTCCCAGTCTGATTTTATTATGGAGAATTATGAACTATTTATGCACAAGGGTTCTGTATCACTAATGGTTGATTTGGCTAATCCTATCCCTATTAAAATTTTAAAGGATACCGAAGCTTCTCTGTCTTTTATTACTAGGTGCTTTGCCTTTTTTGATGAGAGTGTTCGTGTTCAGGGAGTTTATTGTATCTTTGTTAATGTGTAAATATGTTATCAGACTTTGTCTCAGGAACCGTTACAGTCAGAATCATGTATTCCTTAACCGTTGTGGGTATTTATTTATTTCTAAGCAATGACCCAGCTGGAGATAAGGTTGTGGTTAATCCACTTGTAATTGGTAAACTTTATGTGGGTTATAAAGTCGATCCAATAGAAAATAATACCTTGATTTATATTCAGCGTGTGCAGTTAGCTTGAGCTAAGACAACGAAAGCTCCAGAGAATGATGTTGATAAGGAAAGTATTCCTTTAGCTGACACATGTATTGGTCAGGTTTTTGAAAATGTCATTTTATTCCTTGTTTGGAGTAAACAAGGGGTATTGATCACAGTGGTCTTCATTTAGCTACACGTTTTCTTTATTCTAATTAGGAAGACAAACGACAATCTCTTGTCGTCTAACAGGAAAAATATTCCATTATCTCATATGTTTCAAATGGCCATTAGTGAAACTGAAGCTAATGAAGTACCGATCTGTTATATCATTAAAAATGGAATTCTTGTCATAAAATGTAGTCCTCCCGAGGTACCTGCTGGTGACGAGTGGTCAGTGAACTACCAAATTGTAGTTCCAAATTATAGACACAGGAAATTCTTATTCTGGCCAATGAAGCTCCTCTGGCTGGTCAGTTGGGGATTAATACAATTTATCACAAGATCTTGAATCACTTCCAGTGACCAAATGATAAAAGTGATGTTTATAAACACTCCAAATCTTGTCAAACTTGTCAAATGGTAGGAAAATCCAATTAGAAGATACATAAGGCTCATCTGCAATAAATTACTGTATCTGATGAACCATTTAACAGAATTAAAGTAGATTGTGTCGGTCCCTTACCTAAGACCAAGTCAGATAATCAATTTTTGTTCACCAAACTGTGTGCGTTAACAAGATTCTCAGAGCTTTTCCTTTGAGAAATATTAACACTAAAACAATGATAAAAGATTTGGTAAAAAGTTTTTATACTCAACTTGGTCTTTCTAAATCTTTCCAGTCTGATTAAGGGTCAAATATTTTATGTCTGGAATTTGTCAGCAAGGTAAGTACGAATTATACATTCAACAATTCAAATATTCTGCCTATCAACCTGAGAACCATGGGGCATTGGAAAGTTTTCATCAGACTTTGAAAAATATGATTCGATCATATTTGTTGACACAGATAAAGATTGAGATGATGGCATACCTTGGCTATTGTCTGCTCTTAGGGAATCAGTTCAAGAATCTCTATGATTCAGTCTCTTTGAACTAGTTTTTAGACACACTATGTGGAGACCATTGAAGTTGTTGAAAGAGAAACTTCTATCTAATGAAGCTACTGAATAAAATATTCTCGATTATTTTTCCAATTTGAAATTTGAAATATAAGTTTTCAAAAACTTGTGAGGATGCAAGAGCTAATTTGCACTCTACTCACTCGAAATTGAAATTATGCTATGATACAAATGAAAAGAAAATGAGTATTTAACCCGCTACAAGAGTTTTAGCTCTCTTGCCCATAGCACAATATCCTCTTTAGGACACGTAGTATGGTCCCTACACAGTTGAGAAGCGAAAACAAAAACAACGTTGCCACATAAACATATTAAAGGAATTTATTGAGAGAGATATCCAAGCAAATCATGCAATTAAGTTAGTTGCACCTGTCCCATTCAAAGAGGATGAAAGTGAAGAAATGCAATCGGACACTATTGATATTGGAGTGACAAATCTTCGGAATTCAGATATTATGAATAATCTGGACCAGAAACATTCACATTTGCTACAACAATTAAAGAATGAACTGAAACAGTTATTATTTGAATATGAGCACTGATTACCAGGTATTCCTACGAAGAACAAAGAAAATTTACAATGATGTTGAAATTGTCAAAATTCCAAACCTGTGAAAGAACTTTCATACACGATAAACTTTCTCAAAAAGGAATAATTGAAAAAAAATCATTATTTGCTGGAAAATAATTTCATAGAGCCTAGTAAAAGTAACTCGAGTTCACCATATATACTTGTTTCGAAACGTCCCGCATGTGCATTATTATAGACAAGTGAATTGTGTGACCAAAACAGATTCATTTTCGTTACCCAGAATCGATGAATGCAATGACAACATTGGAAATGCAAGGCATGTTACAAACTGTTACCATCTGAAACGATTTTTGGCAAATTCCACTAAGGGAATGTGCAAAGGAAATTTCGGCAATCGTGACCTCAGATAGACCTTATCAATATAAAGTAATGCCGTTTGTGACTAAAGATTCGCCAAGTACTTTTCAACATTTAATGAATATGAGTAACTCTGGTCTAGATCATTGTGATGCTTACATTGATGATGTCGTCATCTAGAACGACACCTGGAAAGAACATTAAGAAACAATTCGTAAATTCTTTGACAAATTCATTGATGCAAGTTTGACAATTAATTTATCCAAAAGTTAGTTCTGCCGTGCTTGTTCAACATTTCTAGGATATATCGTGGGACATGGACAAGTTAAACCTAAAGATGCTATGTTCATGGCTAGCTCTGAATTCCCTGTCCCTGTCAGTAAAAAGCTACTGATACACTTTTTAGGTATGGCTAAATCTATCGGAAATTTTGTTCCAATTTTTCCGTAATTGCTGAACCCCTAATAAATTTATTGAGCAGGAAATTCGAGTATCATTGGACTGAAAAATGTTAGGGGGCTTTTGACAATTTATAAGTCATACTTAAGAGTACACCAGTTCTTTTAGCTCTACAATTCAGTCAATTAATGAAACTGTGTTAATGCCAGGAATATTAGGGATAGAGTAGTATTGATTAGAGAATACAAATGGTATTGATCATTGAGTGTCGTATATTTCTAAGAAATTAAATAAGCACCAACGAAATTATTCTATAATAGAGAAGGAATGTTAGGCTTTGTTATAGGCGACATTTTGAGGTTTACATAACTTTCATCGACAAAATGAAAAACAAATATCAGATATTATTAAGGTGGAATTTGTCGTTGTAGGAATATAATATTGACATCAGGCACATCATGGGATAAACTATTTAATAGCAGATACACTTACCCGTGTCTAGAATTATATTATTTCATGTTAACTTTGAATCATTCATAAGATTTTATTCTTATGTTATATTTTAATAAACCTCATGTACAATGGACCTATGGTAAAAATAAAGCTTTATTATATAAATATTTCTTGTTATTTTATGGGGGCAGTGTTATTTATATGTAATTGAATTATTTGTTAATTTTACAAAGTTTATTTATTCCCATACATTATATTGCAATGTAACTTTGTTTACTAGATTTGATATTGTCAAGAATGTAGTTCTGTTTGACTTGACTTATTTTTTATTGATATACATTTCTCACCACTAAGGAGCAAAATACAATTCTTCCAATGATTAATATCTGAGGTAAACTGTGAAAAATACAAGCAAATAAAAGACACGTCAAGCCGGAAAATGACTCTGAAAACACTTCATTCTTCCTCATAATGGCTAATCCGCATTGCGTTTAATTTTAATAACCACAAACCATCAAGCTCTGATATCTTTGTAATTATTGTCGAAATTAAATGCTTTCTAGGTACACATTAATAAAATATAATTCAAACTATTAGACAAGAGCAGGCAAGAATATGTATTGCGTACTTTTATGTTCTCTTTTGGTATTTTTGGAATTTGTATTTTGCTTTGTTTAGACACAAATAATAAATTAATCATTTCTTCGGTAATTCAGATTTCTACACGTTGCGGGATCAGATAATGTTATGCTGTTTGCAAATTTTCCCAAAAAGTATTTTGTGACAAATTGAAGTGCTTATTTCTTATGATCAAGTTGAAAGAAATTGCTACTTTGAATAAGTCGATAAGTAAAATAATATTATTTGGTTATATATATATATATATATATATATATATATATATATATATATATATATATATATATATATATATATATATATATAAAAGTAAAAGTCGCAAAATCACATTTAAAAATATGCCAGGCAGTTTGCTATTGGAGCATAAAGAATATAAGCTTCAAAATGTCTTACATGGTTTGCGTTGTTTTGTTAGATCTAATATCAGTAATTGAAACCTTCCAAGCGCCAACAAATGTCAAGTATTTGTCGATAATGAGTAATAAACCGATAATGGATTCTGAATAAGAAGCTGTTTACTTTTAAATCAATGCGCTATAACAATAATCAGGAGAGTTCATTTTATAAGCATGTAAAGGTGAAGAAATATATGTTAAATTAGAATGGTCATGTTCGGAAATGTCTTCGACTCAGCATAAGATAAAACTTGTCGGTTTAGAATTTACATTAGAAAGATGTCCTTGATCTGCCTTGAATCTAGCTAGACATTCATCATCGTCAGTTATCTCATTAGAAGTATCTTAGAAGAGCATAACTGAAATTATTAGTAGTTAATGCTATTATTTGTTATTGAATTAAATATATTCAACCTTAACAAACATCTGAAGAAACAGAAGATTGATTTGGATGCGCATATATAATGCAATATATTTAACAGCATATAAAGTGAAAACTTCAAACTGCACATAACATATCACAGGTTTATGAATGCTTCAAATCATAAGAATAACGGATTCTGGTTTGGTCCATATATTTCCTGATATTGGAATAGCTTGAAACAAACAAAGTAACAAGGTTGCGGGAACTTTCTAACTGTGTTCGTTGAAAACTTTCGTTAGAATCTGTCTTGACTTTATTGGCCATTGCTTGTTCCCATCTTATCAATCAGTAAAATGAGAAATTTATGTAAGCAAAGTTCGGATGGAATTCATGTTGACGAAAATGTATTAAGTTAGAAGAAAATATATAACTCTTCCAAAAATATAGTTGTAATATAGCAGTTTACACATGAAATAAAATTATGTACATTGCCAGTGTCACCAGAATACTTCTAGCTAGTATTCTTAGCACGCCCGTCGATTTGAATCGCAGTTAATTTCTTTCTGTTCTTAACTCTTGTTGTTTCCGCCTTTTTCTTCAACAATGTGTGTATTCAACGTAAATGTCCATTTTTGCCTCTACCGATTACAAGTGAATATCAGATCACCATAAGGATCATTGAAGCGTTAATTTCCAAATAATGTTTGCCTATCAGTACCAAACTTTACCGTTGGATCAGAATTTAAGGATTTATTATTATTATTATTATTATTATTATTATTATTATTATTATTATTATTATTATTATTATTATTATTATTATTATTATTATTATTATTATTATTGGTCTATTGTGTTTTTCCTTACATTCCTTTTTATTATCTTGGACAAAGAGAATACGCGAACACGGGACGTGAGAATTTTCAATTCTTTTTTTAATGTGCATCAGTCGTATGTATTATGAATATCAATGTTATAAACTATAGTTTTATTCACAATTGTTGTGCTACTGTTTTATTATTTTAAGATCTGTTACTAATTAAGGATAACATATCGGTAAAATACGGAAACAAATCAAATTAATCACTGCATGATTTTGAAGAAAAATCAGTGTAAGATACAAATCGCCATTCGACAAGAAATAATTCCCTAAAGTGTGAAGAAACTTGCATATCTTGCAAAGAGTATTAGATAAATTCTATAGCGAATAAAGTACAATGCCTTTTTAATTTATTTTTTGAGACTTTCTTTGTTAACTGAAATAAAATGGTAATCATATGCTCCTCTGAAATAACTTACCCCGTCTTTCACATTTTGATATAATTGTAAACACATTACTATAACAATGTCTAGAGATATATTCAACCTTAACAAACATCTGACAGAATATCGTGATAATTTGCTATTATCTCGCGTTCCTTGTGATGTATTGAATCGAATTTTATTTTGTATATACCTCTGAGAAAATCGTACGAGTCATAGATCTAGTGTAATTTTGACACGATAAAAGCGCAATGATTGTTAAACTATTATCACAGTTTTCAGATTCAATTTTAGCTAACTGAAAAATAATAGCGTTTGTTTGAAGGTGTGTAATTTTTTATGAACACTTATATCATGTTGCTTGATATTTTACTGAGAGGTGATATTTCTCCAGGAGAAACATATTTCTGTTGGAGGTTTCCACTTTAGTTAAAATACGATCACTAAAATGATAAACTGCCTACGTTGTAGTTTATGCTTTTTAAAACTATGCGTAAAGTTTGGCCTTTTTCTAAAAAAAAGGAACTCTTGTCTAAAATGATAAAATAACTCTTTTGTATAACGTTTATAAGTTTATAAAAGTTAAAATTTAATTTGCCATAAAAACTTGAGAGAAGGAGAACAAGAAAACACATTTAGATATGTTTTTCTCATGAATGGATCTTTTAATACATCTTACAATCTACGACACACTTTTGTAGAATTCATCATTAGGAGTGAACAAGAAGTTTCCAGAAAATTAAACATCTAGGAAAATTGCAATGACAGATTGCATTCTTCATTGTATAAAACACAGAGGTATTTGGCAAACATGTACAAGGCTTCTCAAACCATAAAAGATCAGACACTGAGCATGAAATGTTAGATTGCATATCAGGCCAGTCTGAAGTTAATACGAGAAAATTAATATTTTTTAAATTATGTTGTCACGCGTAATGATTAATGTAGATAGAAAATGTTTGTTTAACGTTGCGTAATTTCACTTTCTTTTGAGCGGATGCTAGTCCAGTTACTGATTAATGTCAAATCTCAAGGAAACATTAAGGAGGTTTGATTTCCTTATGTGTCTAACTGATTATTTGCAGAATGCTGAATTTCTAGATCAACAAACTGGAAAGAAATTAGATTCACAATTGCTGGTTTGAAAATAGCTTCTAAAGAATTATAATGTCATACGAAGCAAATTTTGACGTATTATCCAGCATACATGAATCTCTGCGATCTAAGAATAGAAGAAGGCTAAAATAATAAAATAAATAAAGGTATTAACGTATAGACCAAGACCAAGGACTTCAAACACAGCTGCATATGTATATTTGATATGTATTCAATATTTTTGTGCTTATACATTTTTAGGACATATTAGTGTTTCAAGTCCAGAAGTATAACTACATTATCATTTATGTCATAGATTACATGATTGGTATAATTGACCAAGAAAACGCATTTGTCAAGCATACATCCGAATTTGTTGCTTAGTGTGCAACTATGCACTACAAATGGAGGTTTTGTAAGTTGCAACTGCCTTAGATAATCCAAAATGTAATCATGGATATAATGTGAAGATTTTGAGATTAATATTTTATTTTATAAACGGACTTTTTAATAATTTACATGCTATAAGTCTTTAACTTTTCAATGTACGAAATATTTTTATATTGATTCTACGGCCTGTTATTATTCCTTTCACATTGTGTCTGACAACATTGTTTACCTAGATATTTTGATATTTGTATGTTTAGAAAATTTGTGTATTTGTTTACTTATTTTGTATTAATTTTATGTAAGTTTTGTGGGTTTTATCACGTGATTTACTATACGTAATATTTATGCTGCCAAATAATTTTCATTCGTTCAAAATGTGTGATTTTCCAGGATCTAGTATTAAAATGCACACCACAAAAATCTTACTACAACTGAGAACATACGGCAGACATCTTTAGCTTCTGCAACTAAACAAATATAATGCTATAAAATTTTCATCTGAATTATTAATATTGCAAGAGTTACATACATGATCGTTATAAATGTGTTTTTCTCATACGCCAACAGACTGTTGTATGAAAATTACGACCAGTATGAAAAGGTTTGCCTTACTGTATTTATTTTGTAATAAAGTTTTATCATATTAGAGTAAGTCTAGCAAGGCCGAAACAATACCAAAGAGTTCAATTGAACATCGGTGCAGTTATTGAGTGAATAAAGATCAAACGCATT
Source organism: Potamilus streckersoni (assembly GCA_016746295.1). NCBI lineage: Eukaryota > Metazoa > Mollusca > Bivalvia > Unionida > Unionidae > Potamilus > Potamilus streckersoni. The sequence continues at coordinate 758,728 of JAEAOA010002352.1, read as the reverse complement.
GTTCTATATTTGAATAACATCTATAGGGTATATATCGGTTGGTATGATGGATTGGAAATGGACATAACGATCATATAAATTCATCTATGGGGTTTGATTGCAAAATTCAGCGGCTATTTAAATAAGGTATTCACAATTTTTAAGAGGATCCTTAGCTGAGGGAATTAGCATATTTTTGTATTGAATAACATAAGTGTTGCCATCTAATCCAATTATGTAAGTGTTACATGTGAGATTGTTGGAGAAATAAGTCGTAAAATACTCAGAGCTTTTGTAAATATCTTATTTAACTGATAGGTCGAAACTTAACACACTGTGTTTATAAACCTTAAGCCAGACCTAAATATTCTGATTGGGATTGATACCTTCTCAAATAGTTTATGTCTCGGTTATGTTTTGCTTGTTCAATTCACCCCAATCTCCATACGCCAAGCCTAAACCGCTCAAAATCAAATGTCTTTAAGATTACAAGTGTCGTTCAGTAAATTATGAAAATGTAAAAGATATTTCAGCTGACTTTATCTAGGTTTGGATGCCATATTTTTTAAATTTAAAGAAATCACTTTTTATAATTTCTCAAATTTTAAGTTTTTAGAAAACCTCACTGCACCGCATTCTTTCTAAGTCAGGACCAGAGGTAAAAGAATCAGATTATTGCAACGAGAATATGTTTGATTTCTTTAAAAAAAAAAACAAAATGAGGGTCATGGGGTGTGTTTTGTGACATCGGTAATATCTACACTTATTTGATATTACATGATATAATAACAAAAGAACATGGATAACCTGAGTGTCAGACTGGTCTTAAAAGATCACCGTTACGGATCATTGCAATATCACCTATGTCTGCGTGGGTTCGAGTAAAGGTTTAACCAACGTGGGGATGTGAGAAAGCTTGCCAGTAGCTTCTCTTGGTTCGATGGTTCTTTCTGTGGTTTTCCCGATTCTTTCTCAGCTATTTAATTTGGCCGCGATGCATAGTCTATCTTTTGCTAAAAAAAAAAACGACGTCAAAACCCTACAACAACAGTAACAACAAGAATAGAACACCTTAATGGAATAATTCTAGAGCAAAATTTAAAGCATAAGAAATAAGCATAATTCAGCAGTGTCAACCGAATTGGTTTTTGCTTCGACTTTTATTACATTCCACAAGTGTGACCTGTCTCTCCATTAGCAGCTTCCACAGACTAAAGATCCAACTATAATCAAAAAGCAAAGGCATTGTTTACTATATGATTCTGAATTATTAGACCTCATTTACTTGTCAAGCAATTGCCCCAACGCAACTGACTTATGAGATAAGAGTTAATCTTACGATTCAAATTTTGTAGTATGCATATTTAATTTATCAGTAAAACTGATATAAATCTTTCATGCAAATTCAAACGAAATTGGCTTCTCGCTGTGCTGTCAGACAAGAATTTAAATAACTTATTACCATAGAAAGAACGCATTGAGAAAAACAATGAAATGCCTTTAGTTAGAATTGTATGACTTAAAATTACAGAAGGATGTGCTGATCATAGAAACGTTCAACGCTATTAGTTTCGAAAATAGCGTTAATAAGGTCAGGATCTGGTTTAACATTTGTGCAAAACTAGACGAAATCATATGTATTATGTTTTCTTTGTGTCATGTTGAACTGTACGTCAAAGTAGACATTTGCAGAATGTATGAGATAAATGCATCTTAAATCTTATTGACTTTCTTATATTAAATAAAAAAGTGTAGATTGATATATCTGGGTATAATGAAAAGGAGAAAAGGTAGGTTTATTTACAGTCTATCAAACTGTTTTATTGTATTTTTCCTAAACAATGTTTTTATGGAAAAGGTAGAGAATCAGAGATGGTTTACTGATCTTTTTGACAAGGATGCCATTGATGATAGGACATGCAAGATGAATATTGATGTAAAATATATCGTAAAATGTGCAAACAATAGTTTCAACAATCTTAACAGATGATTTGATGTTTCCCGACACAGAACAAAACACTTAAATGGATTTGCATTTAGTAAATTTACTCTTTTGTTTTCACGTTATTTTAAGTTGTGTTCGTTATTTTTAGTTGTGTTAAATGTATAATTTAATGTTTTTGTACGCATTTAGAATTTTATGATATTGTACAACCCTCTTAGAACAAGAACGTGGCCTACATATATGATGTGCAGCTGCATGTCATATGACTGGATTTAAACCTCAGTCACAGAAAAGTGGAATGTTTGGTTGCTTGTCAAATGGAGCATAGTTTTTGGACCAGTAAGTGAACTTTTGTCTTACACTCTGTTTAATGAATAAGCATTATACATTTAAGCATATTTCAAACTCCAACAGTAAATTAATACAAATATAAGAGCGTTTAAAATAATTAAAAAAGAGGTCAGTTGCAATTCCAAAACATTTTCGTGTGTCTGTATGATAGGTATTAACAGAGATGGGAAGAGAGAAAAGAGACAATAGTTCAAGAAGTAATATGAAATAATGAAGACATCTTCATTTGTCATCACATGGAAATTATTGCAGTCCTCTAAAAACGTCTTGTAAAGATGTTTTGTATTCACAATAACCAAGGACAATAAACACCTTAAGCCAACACTAATGAGTGTCTGGCTTGATATATTTCAGAAGGCTTTGTGCTTGAAGAACAACGAAAGTACATATGTCACTTTGATATATTTATTCACGATTTCCTAAATCCTACATGATCTGGCGCAAACACTTTGTACATCCGATGATTTCCTATTTGAAGGAACAATAATGATAAAAAGTATTTAGAAAGAGCAAATACAATTTATCGTAATCAATAATCACGATTTCTCAAAGGTAAAAGAAAGGAAAAACACGTTAAATACTAAAGAGAGTTCACAAATCGCTTCATTATTCCCTTACATAAATAGTTTCTTCTTTAAAAGTAAAGAATTCATTTGGAGTCGGCTGAGTGGCATTTACACGAGAACGAATATCGTGCTCATTGCATGCATTTAAAGTGTTTATTTGCATGACTTGTCGAAGTGCTGAAAACATCTATGAAAAATTAAAATTATTGCTTCTCTATTGGAAACAAATTCGAAGCACTGATTTTGTTTTTCATCTATGTGTTGGTCATTTGCAACGACAGTAATGTAAATGGTGTTTGATGACAAATCTAAGAATTTTCTTTTCTTTTATTTAGCAGTGTTTCTAAGATCAGATTATTTAAATTTGCTATTAGTATTGGACTTAAATTCACATGCATATATATATATATATATATATATATATATATATATATATATATATATATATATATATATATATATATATATATATATACATCATAACATTTCAACTATAAACTAATTAAAAATAGATATAATATTTAAAGAGAAATAAGTTACAATTTTAAGTCACTTACATACTAAATAAATAAAGATATGTTTCACTTGATAACAAAAAGGTTGTGATGTTATGTTCATTCAATACATCATATAGACTTAACTAGAACATGACTATGAAAGTAAAATTGTTAGTCTTCGAGGAAAGGCGTTCTGTGTTTCTGATTGTAAATGTTCCAATGTGCATGCTATTGGCTGAGATCAAGGTACGTATAGAAAAGAAGAAAACGTAAAAAGCAACTAATTTATGTATTCATGATAATGGACTTCACAATGATTATTGTATTAAATATGTGCACATTGTACGCGGTCGCTTTAGTTTTTAAAATAACGGTTTTTATTAGAAACGAGAACAATACAGATATCACAATTTTGGTGAATTTTAAAACCATGGCTATCATATATGAATAATACAAAGTTTGGCTATATCTCAAGTTAGTTTTATTATCTTAAAATGTTTAACGAAATTTACAATTAATGTTCAATCATTTGGAAGACATCACATCTAAATAAGAATTTAGGAAATTGTATATGATTACCTACGATGGCTCTCCCAACAAGTTCACAAACTGATACAGAAACCAATGCTTTTGCAATGTAACTTTGCATTTGTTATTCGTGTTGAGCTAGTTTAAAAGATGGAGAACTTGAGATTTTCCAAAGCATCATTTAAGCGCATGTCCTCTTCTCCGGATGAGATCTTTGTTTTGTTTTTTTTTAAAAAATTCTTCCCCACTATACTGGGCACATACCAAAGAGTGATATAAAATATTCAGACGGTTGTGTAAAGAACACACCACGGAGTCATATCCAAATTTAAATTATGTATCCCTAGCAGTGTTTGAGAAGATATATTATATTGCTAATGGGTTCATGAAAGCACAAATGGGCATGACTACATAATGACAGCCTTTCTCAAAATTAGAACAATTTGTACCCAGATCACAACTTAACCGCATGTACTCTTCTCCAGTTGATTCATATATCTTTGTTTTTAAAAAGTCCTCACCACCACCACCATCATCATGGGCACATACCAAAGAGTGATATAAAATATTTAAACGGTTGTGTGTAGTACACACCACGCAGTCACATTCAAATTTAAATTATGGTTCATAACAAACACTCTCTGATACAGACATAATAAATGTGCATGGAATAAGGCGGTTATAGACGAAAGTCATTAGATGTAATGGATATAGATTGTTGTATGTGGCAATTATATATTTCAAAACACAGAAGTGAGCGCTTATGGGGCATAAAGTCTATTAACTGATATTTTCCAATTTAAATATATCACATGTATAGATTTCTTGTAGGAGCAAAAGTAGAACAGACTATCATAATCAACTATCGTGCTTTTAACAGAGCACACACACAGACACACACACATACATATATATATATATATATATATATATATATATATATATATATATATATATATATATATATATATATATGTGTGTGTGTGTATATATATATATATATATATATATATATATATATATATATATATATATATATATATATACATATATATATATATATATATATATATATATATATATATATATATATATATATATATATATATATATATATATGTGCACATATGTATACATACAGACATATATATATATATATATATATATATATATATATATATATATATATGCATATATATATATATATATATATATATATGTATATATATATATATATATATATATATATATATATATATATATATATATATATATATATATATATGCATATGTATATGCTGCAAAGGGAGGTAACTATTAAAATTTAGAGAGAGCCGTTGGAATGTTGATGATCAATAACAAACATATACTAATAATTCTACTTATTAAAAGTTTAATTTTAATATATACCGTGTATTTTCTGTTGTCATCAAACTGTCTCTAGATTCCTATTATTTTGATGGACCCCACAGAATAAAATTCACCGGTATATACCTAGAAAGGAAAACGTTACCAACACGTTCCATGCATCAATAATTCCTTTGCAAAATGTCAGCACACTCAGTCCCAAACGAACTTAAATGGCTCTCTGCATCAAAGAAATAAATCATTCATCACAACCCTATAAACACCCTCAAGAAATGTCCCATTTTTGCATAATGGGATTGAATAAAATATTTCGTGAACATCCATTGCTAGATGAATCTCAAAGCTTTCTGTTTTCCACTTTACATAATGAAGTCGTTGGGCTGCAGAAACGGATCGCTCAGTTTGATAACATTATTTGCTCGAACAATTGAACAAGAGAGATTTTGTTTTCATCATGACTTTGGAAATAGGCATGATAAACAACCATTCTTTAAAAGGCGCCACATGCATTAATTGGTTTTATTTCTTCAAAGTTTGCATCAAGCACTTAACTCTAAAAGGAATCTGTATTGAGTGCTGGATAGGGATGCTCCCCTGTATTTGCTGTCAATCAAATAGGACATTTATCGTTTTGCTTTTCATTCTTTTTATTCCGCCAGAGTCAACAGTGAAAATTGAAACTAGACATTGTGAACAAGTTTCACTATTAATTCAGAAATCTTGAAATTAATTTATTGCAAAGTGCATTAAAGCATTTTATTTTGGTTTTGGAAAAGCATATTAAATAAAAACTAGAGATGGCAGATACAGTATCACCGACATTCTTTGTTGTTGTCTTGCTTGGTCAAGAATCCCCATGTCACATATGCTTAAGAATTAGTGGATAAAGATATATGACCTCAGTTTAAATAGTTTGTGAAATTGCTAAGCTAAATGTTGTCATTTTCGATCTTTACGGATACAGTTTGTATAAAATCCACCTACTACTCGATGACACAAATTCTTCAATCTGTTTCATTTTCTTTTACCGTGCTACACAGACTTTCTTAAAATTGAATTATTAGTACTGGTGTGTTCATTGTCAAATACTCGAACATTAGTTTCTAATATTATATTTTCATATTGCACGCATCATGTATATATTTCCTGAATTTGTTATTTCAACGGTGTTACACACGAACTGATTATCATATAAATAAATGGGTGTGTATAAATACTCTTTTATATTACATTATATTATATTATATTATATTATATTATATTATATTATATTATATTATATTATATTATATTATATTATATTATATTATATTATATTATATTATATTATATTATATTATATTTTATTTATATATATATATATATATATATATATATATATATATATATATATATATATATATATATATATATATATATCTTGTGTAGTTGAAATTACAAATTATTGGTACTTGTAGATTCTATAATCATTCCGTAAAGACATTGTATTGCTTTATTTTCTAGCTTAAAAATCCATACACAAAGATCGTTTGCGAGTTTAATCCATGTGACAGATACAAACGCACAAAACAGAAAGTTTTATAAATGACTGTTAGAGAAACAGAAGTGTACATTTTTTATTTGCAGAACCTTTGACAATTACAAATATATGCAATAGAAAACAACTATTTAGCAGAACCTCATGTGCCACTTGTCTGTCAAACAAACCAATTAGCAAATTAAACTAATTTGAAACGTCCTGCGACACAATCATGTTAGAAATATCAATCTCTTACTGAATACGATATTAAGTTAGTAAACATTTTTAAAATATCGGAGGAATGATTTTCAGAGCCCATTACGTATATGTTCAATGTAACGATAAAGCCGATGCGGCACAAACTAAAGACAAACAAAACGAAAATACTGTTTTATTGGTATCAGCCGTTTCTTGTCCACGTTATATTTGTGCAGAATATTGTAAAAAATCATATCATATTGTGAACTGGAGACAAATCTAGGGAAACATTAGCGAATGACTAACACGAAAAATATAAAGGTTTTTTCACTTACAAATATCAATATTTATTCTTAATAATACGTGTCTCATCATCCTTGGTCTTTAGAGAAGCTGCTTACACTACAACGATCTTAATTATATAATTGTCTGCAATAACGATATTAATAATCTGACACATTCACAACTTGTTCATGTACTACGGGACAATTAGGACATTTTCTCATATGTTCACGAATCCTAGCCTTCCGAGTGAAAACAAATCTTGGAAAGCTCGAGAACAGAATGGTATCGCTCGCTGCTGTATTGTTTGATTTGTCGTTGCTCTAGTCGCCATGTGTTGGTAGTATCTACGTACTTAGCGCAACATTGTTTCATCGCGTGGAAAAGTCTTTCACCAGCAGAAACGCTGACAGGTAGGTGAATCATTTTATTTCTGCGTCATTTCCACAAATTGCCCTGTTGACACATCCATTGACTGTTGTGTTACAGTATCTATTGCCAATTTTGTTTGTACGATTTCTTAGTTGTTTATTTGCAAACTAATTTGGCTATATACAACGGTGCCATCTTCAATATGGTTGTAGCGAACCGTACAGTACCAAATATTAGGGTTGCTACTAATGTACTAAAAAGAATTCCCGATGATTGTATCATTTATTAAAATAATTCGCAAGGCATCCACGTTTTTTTGCAACTGATGTGGTCATTCCTAGGAGATTATTTTCTAACGAAACAGTCATCTAGGACCCCAGTTTCTTCTTGTCTATAGAACAGTTCTTTGCTACATGTCCATTGCTCATCGAAATTTGGTCAGTTCAAAAGCAAGGGGCATAAACAAACTGGTAAGACACTGGTGGGCCTGCCCTCAAGCTGAAAAATGGCTTCCTTTTTAGACACACATACGTCTCTGCTTGACACTCTGCTTTAAATGATTTGATTTATTTGCTGATCCTGTTCGTAAACAAATTTTGGTCTTTTGCAGTAAACAAACTATGTACAAGATATGCTCGCGAATGCTATAGGCAAAGGTGTTGAACATTGGTTTTATTGTAGCACGGCATGCGTTCCTTTATTAGTTAAAAGCTAAACGTCATCATAAAGAGATTCCTAAAGGCGTTAGCGACATTCGTAGCGGGCTAGGTAACAGCAACGGCATTGCAAATACCAGTACATAGTGTGGCAGTGTTAGCCTCATATGTGCTCTGAGAGGCATAATTAATCTGGTCCTTATCCGTGAGCTAGATATTCTCATTAAAGCAGCAAAGGTGGGAATTATTAAAACAGACAAACTTGTTTCCTGCATGTCTTAGCCGGATAACTATGTCGATGCTAATTTTAAATGCCAACATTACAGTATCGGGCATATTAACATCGTTAAAACTTCAGTTTGTAAACCTAAAAAGACATAATCTGCTTATTATGTCCTAACATGTCTTGGTTATTAATCACAACGACTTTACTCCAGACTCCATACACCAAGCTCGCAGCTTAGGGAGTGAAATGTTTTGAGATTTCATCCACATTGATTCATGTTCTGATTGCACCGAATTTATAAAGCTTTGTTTAACTGGGATTTACGTGTACTTCATTTAATATGCTTAAAATATTGCTCTGTCACACGTGTGTTTTAATTTAGTACATAAACATGACTCAGTCAATTGAAATGACAGACGCTTGAGGTCAAAATAATTTTGCTACAATGGAAGATGAAACTACTTTTATCACAAATGCGAATAAGACACAAGAGCACCCGATGGTAACACCTTTTTGAGCTGACGGCATTGAAGTCACAGTTGGGCGAAAACAAGCTATATTATAGAAATGGAACTGAAAATAAGATATGCCTAGCAGAGTCAGAAGCAAATGGCAATATAAAACAAAGACTTTTCATACGGATGGACCACCAGGATAAATGTTAAAGCGAAAACGATATTATAAAATGGGGATTTAACAACTGTCCGCATACATGCCAAGAGGCGTGATTCCCAATGTCTCCAAGCTAAAACGTTTGAAACGGATATGATATTGGCCGAATTGTAAAAAAAAATAGCTACCCGTAAAGATATCAGTCGACGTAGGCACAATGACAGATGCAATGAACATCGTTGTTGCATAGAACATGCGATAAATATTACTGTGAATGCTCAGCATCGTAGGAAACTAGATAGGTTCACAAAACCTAGTACAGAAAAAATGTTTCGTATATGTAAAAGTTAGAATATTTTTTGGGATTACGAATAGTTGTCTACCCGTCTGTGTTATCTTGTTAATTTTGCTTGAAATTTAGTGCCACATACTCCAATGCCAACTGATAACAAGTGTTAACAGTGCTAAAATAAGATGTCCCGGTAAAAAGAAGTTAAACTGTACAACGTGCTTCTGGGTGTGCCGCCATCATAAGAAAATAGTTGTAATCAACATTACTTCTCATTAAACATACTTTATCTCGATAAAGTTGTTGTTTTTCTTGTTCTGGGGCAAATCGCCATTTACAGCACACGATACTATACACGGCGGCCAGTATTAAAGGTGGAGGAAGAAACTGGCATATCCGCGGAAAGAACCACCGACTCACGAGAAGCTACTGGCAAGCTTCCTCACATATCCACATTCGCCGGAATCTTAGGCTCGAACACACGCAGACAGAGGTTGGATGACAGTGATCCGTAACGGAGAGAGCGTTATACTACTCGGCTACTTGGGGCCCTCTCTCGATAAAATACTCAAGAGGAAAATTTCTTGCAACAAATATATTGGTGATGTGTGGTTAGACCCGATATTTCTAAAAACAGGACATAAATATATAAAGTTGTCAGAAAATGCGTAATGTTGACATGATGAAGAATCAATTAATGGCAATAACTAAGAATGTACATCCCTAACTCCACCAAAAATAAGTTTAATTCGTTATACATTTTCTTTTACATGAATACCTTCCAGTTTATATGGCATTTAAATTAATTATTCTGATGCTATTAAATGTTATCATAATTTTGAACTTTCAAAATGGTTGCAAAAGTGTTAACAACAATGGCAATTTCATTCTTCAAATCATGATGTCTGAACTTCACGCTTGTAGTCTCTTGAAACTTTAATGCAAACATTTGACCAGTCCACACGCGTTAATTCAAAATAAAAACAGGCACCAGAGATAATAAGTTTCCGACAAGGTAATTTATTTATTGGCAAAAATATATTTCATTATTCATTTTACAGTTAGAAAGATAAAATTAATTAATAATTTATATTTGAGTTTTTCATAGCACCGGAAGCTCCATTCAATGCAAATTTCACAGTTGACTGCATTGAGGGACCATGGTGCTAAATGTGTATGCTATAGATTCTAGCATAAATTTTCTGGATCATCATTTGTTCTTGAAATGCATATCAAATACTTAGGTTGAAAGTAATCAGAATTCATATAAATAAAAAAGACACTCCGGACCTTATACGTTGATGGAGACTGTACTTGTCAGAGGTTTTAGTACGGTCATGTTGCTTGCATCAGACCTCTGGCTAACTGGTTTAAATCTTTATAATAATACATTTTGTGGATGGTTCTAAAGTAATTTCCATAAAAAGTATACTTTTTCGTATCGTTTCTTCAAATGTGTTATTCTGATTTCAAGATTATTGCGACTAACATACTGTTTAATACTGATCAATCAGCTATTGCCTTACCATGTCCGGTTTGGTTATCTAATCTGACAGAAAGCAAGTCCTAACATAAAAACGAAAGCAAAAGTAATGAGTAAGTATAACTAAAAGATGTGTATGTTAACACAAAATACTGATTATTTATGTTTTATTTGTAGACATTATGAAAGCTCTCGAGAATCAATTAATAATACATATTTGTTCTTTGCATAAATCGTTGAACACCTTTTCAACGAATAATTAATTGATTAATTAAAGAGTAATTTCATCTGGCTGCGACCAAAGTATACAAAGGATGAATTAGGCATACAAAGCTTCATTTACTTTTGATGTAATTATTCTTGCTTGTTGCTTGTGGTGTTACACCAATATTGATTTCAATCCAGGCTAGCTTGGGTCGGCTGTTTTGAATCGTTTTGGACTAGTAATTTTCTACCATCTCGTAGGAATGATATAATCACTGATGTGTTAAAAGTGTTGTTAAAACAAACAAAAGAAAGACAAAAGACAATTGCATGCAACACGTTTCGCTGTTATAGTTGCTTAGTCATTTTAGTGACCTTGGCTATGGTTGTGTAACCTTATTGATATGACCAAAGTGTAACCATAGTTCATACCTATCCAGTCTTTAAAGGATTTTGTCACTGGTAATTTAAAGATGTTGTATATTGCTTTGATATAGGAAAACAAATGTTTCTAACACTTCAAGAAAAGAATACATTAATGAAATGTGTTTTCCTTATTCTACCACACAGCCAGTAAGGCCGAAGAAATCTTAGTCCAAAATATCTTCTGATGTTAAAAACACGATATCAATTCGCATCTCCTTAGACATATATGCATTGGAAAACCACAAATTACTACGATAAGATTAATGACTACTTTCAGTCTGTAACCTACTTCATTGCTACTGCGAGTTATATCGGGAGGATATATGGTAGTCCTAAATAATTTATACAATGCTGGTATATATTTGAATACATATGCAATACTGTATTCACCAATGGTATATATATATATATACATATATATATATATATATATATATATATATATATATATATATATATATATATATATATATATATATATATATATATATATATATATATGCTCTTTTCGAAATAACTATTAGTTGATAAGTTTGAAGTAACTTATTACAAACATATATACTAACATATGTTAGTATTTACACAATGAATGAACTAGACTCATTTCAATCATCATAATGCATAAGAATTGCTGTGAGAAAATTGAACAGTAGGATGTCTTTAAGCCATGTATTCGTAGACATTACTTTAATGGCATCTGAACTGCAACAATTTTTTTCTGTTCATCAAAGGACACTTCAGTTCATAAAATAACCTCATGTTGGTTGTAACTTGCCGAATATCTCTACAATTCCAGCCCTCAAGTTCATTCATAACTTCCAGACAGTTCATGCAAACGTTTATCATCAAAATTATTGCATTTGTACCTTTTTAATGATGACTGATTTTCCTGCTGATAAGTTCTTAAACAGCTCAAATCACATTTGTATGCTTTATGGTATATGTTATGATACATCTGGCCATGAGGTGGGGACGATCAAAGGGTGAAAACAGACAACAATATCATATTTGCTAAATCAATGGTCTTCTGGTACTACTTATGAGTTGCCGTTCTGTAGATAGTATAAATATTGACACCTTTTAAGTTGTCTTTATTTGTGTCACTCATTTTACGTGGAATTAATACGGAAAGCATATGATATTTGAAATTAACATGGGTTGTTTCCGTGGTTAGATATAGGTTGTAACTCATGGGTAACTGTCAACTGGAATGTTCTTGAGAAGCGGAAAGGCGTGGATGTTAACAATGGGGAACATGCAACGCTTTGCAAAGGAAATCTTCGAAAGTCTGCTACCACAAAACTGCATTCAATATGTGCCACGCACCATCTTTTTGTCAATAAAATATGGTTGAATTGTTAGATTAACAGTGAAAAAGGGAATGGTTTTTCTCAGAACAAAACGATAATAACAGATTGTGCAACCATTCGATATGGCAACGTCTCTTCGTCTCTTTATAGAAGAAATAGAGAACCAGAGCATCATACTGTATATAAAATATTGTTTTGTAAATGTTACCAACGTAATCTAAACTTAGTTACAATTTTCCAGTGTCAAGTCAAAAACATATATTGAGCATTATTAGAAGTTATATTTTATGTGCTACATTTCATTTGTTTTGAGCGAAGAAAACAAGTTTGAATTCAGGCTATTTCAGTATTTTTTTAAAAAAGCTTCAAGATAGGACACTGTTATGTGTCCGTATGTTGATATTCGTTATTATTGAATGATCCTGTAGAAGCACATAAAGACAAATTAAACAATAATGTTAGATGCAACAGTATTCAAAACAATTCTCTCAGTAATATGTAGCAATGATAATATAAATTAACTTCCCTCTTTTTGCTACCAAACTTATCAAACAGAATAAAAATAGTAAATTGAGCAAGACATGTGAGATACAAATTGAGTTCAATTTTGCAATTAAGAGAATATTCGTGTACTGATACTAAATAATATCCATTGGTAGTAGTTCAAATCATGTTCAAATGTGCAAATTTATAATATATTCGATTAATCTCCTCAGCATGTACCTTTTATTGATAAAATGACATGCTACAAATGTTAAAAGAAGGCTTATGAAATACGTAGAATAAGTTCAAGCTTTCAAACAACGGGTATTATTCAACTAAGTTCAAAGCATGCTCCTAAAGGTTCTGTATGAGAGTGGGCAGCGAGAGAGAAATGATAAAATCAATGCCTTGAACATTATATAAGCCTTATTATTTTTAAGAATTAACTAGCTGCTTAGTGCAAGGAAGTGATAACGCCTTGGGATTTGATGCGATTGGCTTCTAAGTCAAAGGAGAGTCATTAATCATTGTTACGGTTTTATTGAAGCAACTGATGAAGGCCTGTGATTATACATGAGCAGTCTTCGCCACTGGCACAAAATTAATCGAAAGAGAGGAAAACGTATGTCGAGACCCCCAAATAGTATTGTAATGTTATATCACTCAAGTGAAATATTTATGACAGACAATTACGTCGAAGTTCTTTACAGGTTTCTCATTTACGTCTCCAAAGACTTTGCTAATACTGTGAAACGTAGATAATTACAATGCTGCAAACTCTAAGTCTTCCCATTTTGCAAATGATGAGTCAACTTCATGTTATGCCATTAGGTTTGTAATATATCCCTTGTCCCTTGCCTGGATTCGGGTATAAAAAATTTAAATAGATACGTGCAAAATTAATTATTTCTCAGCAGTTAATATTCAGATAATTTTACAAGTTTTTACAGTATGTAATGATGACGCCGGCAATGACCTCTTCCAATACAATTGAGAGTAATCAAGTTTTTGATGGCTTTATTATTTTTTTCAGAACGCTGGATATAATTGCACAAAATATTTACCAAGCGTATTATGCATAAGCATTGTGTCTGATCCAATTCCAGCTGAATCAGATCTTTTTTAACCTTCAGTTCGCTAAATAGAAGTATAATAAAATCAATTTCAAGACGATGGTTCATATTAACATTAAACAATTTTGGGTCTAAGACATTTATTCGTCAGAGACGGTGTGAAAATCACGCTAATAAAGGTGTAAGTGAAACTGATATAATATATAAAAAAAATTGTAGTTTTGACACAGTCAAAACGTTTCTTGCGAAACCTCTGTACGACAGCTGTGAAATTTAGTATCAAGTCTATTGGGCAAATTTGTCGGGATTCTGAAATAAAGTCTGCATAGCCCAGTGAATATAACTGCCTATAAACTGCCCAGCTTGGGCAATAAAATATCCATATGAGATATTTTTGTCTATGAAAAATCACCAATTTAGTGATTTGAATAATAATAATAATAATAATAATAATAATAATAATAATAATAATAATAATAATAATAATAATAATAATAATAATCGCTATGAAAAGGCTTTTTCATTTCAGTAAACGAATAAATTATTTCAGCCTTTTTCCGTACTGTCTATCACTAATTTTGAATCTTTATGTAATTGCACTTGGAATATATCGAAATTACAGTACGATATCGAAATGTGTAATCAAGCTTGAGAACCCGTAACACGGCTGATGTAATTCGGATTTGCAGAACTAAGAAATAAAATTTTAAGGAAATTCAGGATGTAAAGCAGTAACCATACATATTTGTCATTTCCATTACTTGGTAAAGAAAACAGTTTATGCCTTGTCACATGAATGTTATTTGTATGAACCAAGCAATTGTATGACCTCTCTGGCATCTATCGCTAGCCTAAATCCAAAACATTGGATCAGAAAAGTTAACGCGGAATGTGGCAAAGCAGTTGGCATGTGGCAATCTACCCAAAAATCGGCTTTAGTTCATTCAGAAATAAATTTAAAGACAACAAAATGTAAAGCTTCTACTACATGAGTGATCATGATTTCTTTACAAAGTAGTTATTAATACATTATTGGCCACAAGTGCAATATGAAGTACACGTGAGTGAAATAACATAAAATACGAGTCTGACAATGTAAAGTTAACAGAGAAAAAATTGAGCATATAATAGTAATGGGTACTTTCTCCTTACTTTTGTATAAATAAAAAGTATAAGCATCGATTCAAGCAGCCGAAATTTAATTGCAAATTAAAATGAATATTTGAGCAGATTTTAGATAAGATAGATTACATAAAAATACTCACACAGAACATACACATTTTGTGTATAGCGTAACATTTTATATAATCATTATTTGCTGTCTGCTGACCATTTACGCTTGCAGCTGACATCGCGTACAATTAAGTGAATATTTATGATTTATTTATTCTTAATATTTCCAGTGTTTCCATCACAAAAATAATATTTTTTGAAACCTACTTTTTTTACTCAAGGCCACCGGCAATGATAAAGACCTACAATAATTAATTACGCATTCTAACTTTACTCCATAATGTAAATGAATCTAAAGCAAAAATTTAAATTACTATTCTGAAACTAGTATGATAAAAGGTATTTACCATCAAGCTTATATTTTGGCGATGACCATAATATGTCAAGTTTGACGTAAATGAACTTCAATAGCGGTATTCACAATATAATGTCATACTTTCCATACATCAGTAAACAAAAGTGGCAGTACTTATATCGAACATCCCATGAACACCAATATTTTTCAATTTTGTAGTCTTAACATGATACCGCAATAGTTGAAAAATGAGTCATACAAAACTTTAATTTACTTTTAGGGTCTCCTTGCACTTTTGTAGTTGTGTTATATATTACATTGATATACAAGAAAGAAAGAGGATATACTTGTAGAGAGGATTGCATACGCACAGGGATTTGTCGACATTCACTTGTAAAAGTGAAGACGATGTTTCATGGTCATCCATTAAACCTGGCGCTAATGATATTGTGTTATAAAGCAAATTAATATACAATGCACGGAGGGAAATGAAATGATCATTACAATAATTACGTGGGCAAAGTAGTTTATCGATATGTATATATATTCTGATGATAAACATAGTAACATAGTTTTAGCGGTAATTCATCACAAATCTCAGGAATTAGTTGCGTAAAAAGATTGTGTTATATAATTGCATTAAGCTACATGACACAAAATAACAATGACTTAAGCAAAGAGTGTGAGATCGAGATGATTTATCGATAGGGGTATCTTCAGATGAGGTCTATAATATTTACACATTTTGTTGTCAATCCATCAAAAATGACGGGTCACATCTTTTACGAGACTGAGCAAAGATCGTGTAATAAATAAAGAACAGCAACTGTAATAAATATTTCCTAAACTAGTGGTGAGTCAATTTCATCATAATGTAAAACCAGTGTTATTGCACTCAGTGAAAGGTACACGAGACTGCGTCATACAGAGATAAAAGAAGAAAGAGTAATAATTCAAACATGAATTGCGCGAAGTAGACAGAAATATCTTTAGCTGATGGCATGTCTCGGCATACATTAATATGGTATAAAACTACTGATGTATTGGCTTTACGTGGACTTTTCGAAATTTGGAACAAATGATCAATCATTTAGAGCATAACCTTCTTGTATATTCTTTTGAAAATATTTTAATCACCTAATATCTGTCATATTTTAAAATTTTAAATCAGAGGATTTTGATACATGGACCTATCACGCCTTTATCCCGCTATACTTAAAAAAGTTAAGTTAGAAGATTTTAATACACGGACCTCTAGCGCATTTAAGGTTTTCTGATTACAGTATTAATTCGTTATTTTTTTAGGAGTTTCTAACGAATGTATCAAGTCTTTGTTCATAAAAAAAACATAAATCAAGTCCTTAAAACAAATGAATCAATTAAATTAAAATAGGACACATGATTGCTGAATTAGCAACATAGAATAATTTAATATGCGAAATAAAGCTCTGATTACAGAACAGCCAGCTTTGTTTTTGAAAACAAATTGAAAGTTACAAACCCCCAAAAATGGTCTGCATGTTCAATGACAAAAACGCTTAGCATGTTTTCATGCAAAAACATTTTCAACATACCTTTGACGTTGATTTTTATGACACTAGTTTAACTAGAACATAAACATGAAGGACAGAAACGGTCTCGCCCACATAGTAATATTTGATTGTAACAAAATCAATGCCGAGTCTTCAGAAAAGTGGTCATTAAAACACCATAAAACTAATCAAAACTGAACAGTGTTACCTTTTTGCACAAGTTTTCTTCATCAGTAACAAAATATTCGGTGATTATTACAGTTAACTAGAAATGAAACTTACCATCAATGCAATATACAATCCTTGTATGTATGAGTTTATATACTTGCTTTATGAAAACAGTGATATGTGACCTTTTTTGTAATTGCTAAAGCAATCTGTTAGTTATAAAAGCAGAAGCCATCTAGTTATGGGTTTAATTTAGCAGCTGTTCAGAGAAGTTGTACTTCGGAAGTAGATTGCATGCTTTTTATATTCAATGAATTTCAGTACTATCATAAGCTGGTTCCTTATTAAACTATTGCTGTCTTCATATGTTGCCATCGGGTTAAGATTTATTTATTTATTCCACAGAATATGATGCAGCAACATTCAAGATTTTTATGTAAAGATTAATTACATGATATTCATTGACTATATAAAAACGATTAAATTTAATGATATCAAAATTGTAACAAAGCCAGAAAGAAATTAGAAGCCATATTAAAAGGAAATGCTGTTTGATTTAGATTGTCATTGGTTCCAGTATTATCCCATTTGCATGCAGGTAAGCTATATATCTACTCGTCTTCATTTGTGCTGCTGAATAACATTTACGGAAATATTGCAATGATATGCATTTGTTGAGCAATAAAACTTTTGATCAAGAGACCGTAGCACCATGCAATTTAAGTTCAGAAATTAATTCAATCGTTCAGAAACAAATCAGATAATGGTACAAGGCATATTGATTGCACAAAAAGACTAGTCAAAAGAGAATCTGATTATCTACTGTATAATTGAATGTGGTATATATGTCCCCAAACGTCTCAGTTTCCTTTATAGGACTAAATCCATCACGTGGGTAATATTCAATGAATAATGAACCTGAAATGTATAGAAACGAAAGCGAATGAAATAAAATGAAGCGGAAATTATATCTCGGATTATATTAGTAATTATAGGCTCTTAAGAAAATTAGAATAATTATTTAGAAGAAAATGTGTTTTGGCTGCAAAAGATAATTTTATTTGTGGATTACTGTCTTTATCTAGTCTTCCTGGTTTAAACTATTATGTTTCAATGTTCTTAGGTGGCCTATCATGTAAGATTCATTTTGTTTTCCGGTTTCGGAACTCAGGCTGGGGTTATGAGCAATTGCAATGTTATATAGCTGAAAGTTTTGCTAGGGTAGGAGAAGTGTTCTGCTACTGGGCTATAATTACTGATATAACACTGAAATATATGTTTGTCTTGTCTACGTTTTGATTTGCCTTTGAAAAAGACTCATTAAGTGTCGAAATCTCCCAGGCATGTTAGATACTAGTTTGCACTCTGTGTGTGTGTGTGTAGTTGCCGAAGAAATATATTTCAGGAAAATAGTTACAGACCATACTATTGTCTTCTGTCCAAGCGTGAGATTATACTGGAAACATATATTCTAGCGATGACATAGTCAAGTGGTCTGGAGTGATTATAAAATAATCCATCTTCCACCATCTAACTCAATATTGATTCGCAGCGACTGCAGACATATGCGCCAAAGGATACAAGAGGCCACACAGTACAGAATTAAGATAAATGTTCATGATTAATTAAACTCTTAAATCTTCATAGATCTTACTATATATCAACTATATCAATTCGATGTGATGAAAATGGTGTCGACTGACAAGGATGTGTTTCACATTTACTACATATCTACTTAGTATAGCTGGGTACTATTATCGCAAATGTAAACTAAATTAAAATTAAAAAATATATTTAAAAACTTGACTCATTGATTGCAGGTTTACGGCGCACCAGCACTATAAGGCTACTGAACGCCATAGAAAACGTTCTACTTAGGATTATTTACAGTTGATAAAAGGTTTATTTTCGACTAGCGATAAAACTTTCAAACAGTTAAAAGCAAAACGATAAGGTGGTGAGGGTAAAATGTAAATCTTTTCGATCAGCGGGGAATGTTAATGGTATGTCGGTGAATATTTAGATGAAAAGGTACTTGGTAGGAATAATGGTTTTTACAATACATAAAATGCTTTAAGTAAGCATAAATGTTATATATAAGAATAAATGTTTACTTCCTCCAAGAATTGCAGAATGCTAATAATGTTTATTGTATCAAAACGTTCCTTCATGTTATAAACATTATAGTAACGATCGCGCACAGGTTAGAAATAGAAACAATATATCATACAGTAAATGATTCATTGCAAGAAACGCAATCTCCGACTTTTATCATGCACGAGTAGGATGTATAGGTATGACCAATTAAATTTTGCAATGAATCCCTCGTCCATACGGATAGTTCTATAGGAAGGAGTTCAGTCTCCTAGTGTTGGCCAGATCAAATGGAATTTGTTATCCACTGCATCATTCTATTGATGTCCGTCACTTAAGCCATAAAGACGAAAGATATATTAACAACAACATATTCATTTTTAAAATTATTTGACTTTAGTATTTTCAAATTTTAAAGATTGGATTGAAATAAAAATTAGTCTATGAAAAATACAAAATTAGGCGAGCGTTTCCAACCTAATGATTATATCAGATTTGTGACATCATAAAATAAAACTTTGCTCATGAAAGTATGTATAATTTAATATCTGTAATATACGAAAGCTGCCTCCGCTGACACTCGCCATTATGAGTTAGTGCTACGACTAGTTGGCCTTGTGTTAGGATAATGTGTTTTCTGTTCAAACTGCCACAATGCAGATATCGTAGCGACATGACTGAATATTGTTAAAGCTACTATATAACTACACATACACACACTTTGTACAGTCATTTTTCAATAAAATCATAGCAAACGACATGTAAGGCCTGACATTAAAATGTAAAATTAGGTAACATGTCGAAATGTATTGCATTTTAATTTTTTCAGTTAAACTGGATCTGGTATAGCCATCTATTTGCACTATGACAAGGTTAAAAAACTGGGACATTCATTCAGTCAATATCCAATTGCGAATCCGTGCATTTGATATAGCAAAACAAAGCAAAAGGGAACAAAGAGCATATGTACAAATGTTAATTTGTTGTGTTTATATAATATCATTGCAAGTAAAAGTTGAGATATTTGTTGATTTTTGTACGTTGAAATCAACATAACTGTTATAAACGTCTTCATTAGACTAGTTTCCAAATTACTTTTGTATTTTCATTCATGTGTATTTTGACTAAAACTTTTTTTGCGAACTCCTTATTTTATCACAACTTTCTCCATGAGTGATTTAGAATCAATGCATGTACAGCAATGACATAATGCTGCTAAATGTCTATGAAAAGCTATTCATATGTCCTATAACTATAGTGTGTGTCGAAAAACAAATAATACCACGAGCAATATACAGTTTCTTTATATTTACCAGACATTGACGTGATCGAAAAAGTAATGCTGCTACAATCTTTTCTGTGAACCAAATAATAATATTTCTTAGGAGTACTGACGCCTCGTTCTAGCTAATTTCAATAATATGTCATGCAGATTGTAGATTCAGTCAACTGCAAATGAAGCTTAGAACCTTAATCCTTATAACATGCCGCTTGCTTGAACGGATAAATCATTAGTCCACAAGTAATATATTTGTTCCCCATGGGCTATAAAAAACATATCAAATGACATATTAGACATATGACGAAAAAATATTTACTGATGGTCCTTGGAGCTGACATGTAGAATGATCCCATTTTACTGTGATCAAAGATGGCCAAAATAGTCTGAACAATATTTCGCATTAATTCAATGAAATCAGACTCTCATCTGTAATCATATTTCATTGAGATACACATATAGTAAATGCTGGGTGAATTTTGAACCATCTGGCTTTGGGATTAAATCGGAGATGTACTTCTTGTGTAGACGACACATTCAAGTAGTCCCAATAAATGAGTTTATGGTCTAAGATTCGTCCACCAAAATATTTGCATGAGACATGTTTTCATTGCTCATGAAGTAGTAACTTTTCACAGTTGTTTCTGATCAGTCAAAATCATACTTCTTTGTTAATTGCAAAAAGAAATGTAAATGGAAATGCTTCAACACTGATTTGACACGTTGTTACTTATTACATTATATGTGATTTTCTTTCTTAATAAATATAATTGCATTGATGCGGGTTGCTACGGCACAATCCTTACCAATATTTTGGGCAAATCATGCACCCAGCTTAATAAGACATCTGGTCAAATTGTTTTAGCTGGTATTATTTTATCTTGATTGAAACATTAATAGTGTGAATTTACAGATATACATCAAAACCTATATTGAAACACATGTCTGTTAGTCTTATCTGAACTAAGATTCGTAATATATTTTAAGGATTATTGTATACGCTACTGTTTTAAAACAGTAATTGAGATGTTAGCTGTGTTGACCGATGGTCAATATGTGGTAAATAAATTAATTCCATCATCGTTTTAACACATGCATACTAGTATTCAAACAATTGAACTTTATTTTTCTAGTATTAAAATAATGAATCCAAGAATTGAACTTGATATTTTACCGGATTCTCAATCTTGTGACATTTTAAATATAGATTATACATAAATGAATGGTCATAACAAAACCCATAAATACATCGGTAGTTCCTTTTCTGCTTTTATGAACTTATCGTGTTTTTTTAGCTTGCCCGACACATAATTCTATTTTATCTAATCAAATTAATTGTTAAAGACCTCGAACAGATAGGAGCAAAAGCTTACTTTGTTGTTATTTTGGGCTTAACAACATTTTAGCACATTTCAAAAAATGGCGGCTATTATATCTGGTGGAGAAGAACCCGGACCAATCCCAAGAAGTATAAACGACCCAAGGGAGACAAATGGGTGTTTTGGTCACTTACTCAATTTGGCTGAGCCTGAGACTCAAGCTCATGCAGAAATAAGATGTCAGTGAACTGTGAAGGCAAGCTCCTTAGACCATTTGGCCATCCTGTGCTCCCGAAAGTTTAAGTGTTCAGTATGTAATAGTAAAGTCAACAGTCTCAGCCTTTTCCTAGTTAAATGCCATCCTTTTGTTTACTGAGAATAGTAGATCTTAATGGGTGTCCGATTAACGTGCATCACAATTTACATGCTTGCGAACTCCAGATAATAATATTCTTTCGTGATAATACAGTATTCATTAAATAAATTTAACTGACCCACTCTTAGTCTCAAAAAAGACTAACACAACATTAGTTTTTATTCTCTCAGGAGAAACTGTTTAATAAATGAATAATTTCTATATACGGCTTGAGGAGGTAAGAATTTCTGATTACCAATAGTAACCGATATACAACTTTAATTGTTATCACAACATTTATTCCTGTCATATAAATGAAGACTGATGCAGTCTTATGTATTTCCGGAAAGAAACTATGTTTACATGATTTGTAGTGGCAGATAAAACACTATCAGTATTCGATAGTTGCTTTTAAAAGCAAAACAACGGAATGTACATTTCAATGCGGATTGACTATTTTTCATCATATAGTGGTAATTAATAAACACATATATTATGTAGAATACACATTCAGCATATATAAATGAATCAGAGCAAGTAAAACCTCTCTATATTTAAAGACGGTTAAAATGATTTAAATAAAAGCTAAATTATTACTCGAAATGGGTGTGAACAACAGTAAATTAATGTCAAGAAACAATAAGGACCAACATAAATACAATTTTATTGCCATTATTCAAGTATGTTAACAAAATGTGATTGTTGCTCAGGATAATTTAATTAGTCAAACAAGGGGTGAAATTCTAAATTAACTGGTCCTTTAGTCACGAAGCTACCAAAGCACACACATTGGGATAATGTTCAAATTTTAACAAACTATAGTGAAAATATCCGGATTGTCTTTTCAGTATCGGTAGAAATATGACTAACTTTGAATCTCATGAAATATAAGCAAGCTCTCTCTCTCTCTCTCTCTCTCTCTCTCTCTCTCTCTCTCTCTCTCTCTCTCTCTCTCTCTCTCACTCACTCTCTCTCTCTCTCTCTCTCTCTCTCTCTCTCTCTCTCTCTCTATATATATATATATATATATATATATATATATATATATATATATATGGTTTTCTACTCGTTGTATCTATCTAGTTTTAGTTTTGTAAAAGGATAAATGTTCGCTCATTTATTGTGAAGGTATTTTAGTCTGAATTCGTCCGTTATACTCAATTTTATGGCTTTTGGGCATGTTTATCCTGGATAAAGAGCTTAAAGTAGATATACATCCTCTCCCGATGACAAGTCAGGCAATCTCTGATGGAATGGAGCCTAATATCTCACGCTATCATCCCTTTTATTGATTCCTTTCAAACATATGTGCCGTGGGTCTTGAAATATTATTTCTTTGCAAAAACAGAAGTCGGGAAAAAAGATTTGTAATCAGTCCGATTATTAAATCTCGTAACAGCATTGCAAATATTTAGGTTAATATATGAGGAATGTAACAGTAGAATCAACACTAAATCCTTTCTGGCTGTGTTCCTGAATGAATAATGTTGTAAATGGAACTTAAACGAACATTGTTAATCATCCAAATGAGTTTAAATGAGTTTTCGCCTCAGATCTGGGAATTTCTCGATCGTAAATAAATAATGGGGATTTGTTGATTGGCATGCAGATGATTTCTTACATTATTATAATATCAATCCTCTACGTGTTGACAAGACGTGTTGGGATAAAAGTTTATAAATGCACCAAGATCTAATTTCAACATGACAAAAGCGATCACGAAGAAGAACTGATAACTGTATTCAGTTCCTTAATGCTGAAATGTTTCTTGCAACATACTCTGTAATGACCCTGCTTTAAACATCATCATTGTTAACTTTGGCATCCACTCTCTGGGAAATGAAACATCGATGCGCGTAACTGGTGGCGCTCAGATAGGATAGTGTGCTAAACTTTTGTGGTCATTATGCCAGGTTCGAGCCACATTAACATAGCAGTGCGCCGTGGAGTAGTGAACAATATGCTGATCTTTGCGCAGTGTATGGTAGTGTGATAATTAGTACTGATTAACTTCAGCGAAGTGGTAATACAACATCGTGCTGGATACCATTGTTCATCGTGATGCTAATGGTTCCTGAGTAATACGGTTGTGCGCGTTTACCATTGATCAATGTCATAGTGTTCGCGCAATATTATGCAGTGTAATTGTGTTGCAGGAAAAACTATCCTAATAAGGAAATATTCATTTCATCAACTTGCAGCATTAATCAACAGTTGGCAGTGTTTAACCAAGAACGCTTAAATGATAAGATTAACTAAGGCTTTTATAAGCAAAATACAGCATTATTTCCATCTGGATTAAGTATATGCATTGAACTGAAATCTGAGTACTTATTATGTATTATTCAAATTATTTGAAATGTCCAGAGCCACATAACAGCAGTGCAAGTGTATAACCAATGTCATTGGCTTTTATCTAATTCTGATAGCCAGTTCGCCGCCATATGAATCAATCATTGCAAATTGTGGTGCTCTAATTATCGCTCACTGAGAAATGTGGAAAAAATAAGACCTCTTCCATATAAACGTTTAGACAAACATTGGCACCCTTGTGTTGACGATAGCACGAGTAGATTCTAGGACTGAGAGCAGAAACCTAACTTAACTATGTGGAGATGGCAAATCGTTGACGTTTTGATTCCAGACAACTTGACGCCAATTTTATAACAAGGTTACCATATCAATTTCAGGGAAAGGCTCAAGCTTCGATTCCCCGAAACATATACTATAAAAGTGTTACCCCTATGAAGAAGGGCTTTAAAATAAGGCATACTTGCAAATACAAAATTTCACAGACTATTTCTTATATTAGTTTGTTTACCTCTATCAAAACTACTTTTAAATTAGATACATCAACTAAATAGTGCTCCTTCTTGCAAAAATCCCAAAAGTATTTCGTGTAAATGATAGCCCCAGGTCTGAAATAACCTTCTCAGGTGATAGCACATCTGTCCGTTGAATGCACAGGTCAGTTAAATTAAACGACTTGTTATATGTTATTATGTTATTGACTTTAGGTCAATATACGTTTCACAACTGTTTGGATATACGTAGGTAACAGTTTTTAACGACACATCAATGCAATATTAGATATATGGTGCCTACCAAAGTTTAAATTCGACATATGTAAAACAGACGAATTGAATAGGATAGAATCCAGACGTGCAGTTGATCTGATGAAGCTATCTTTGATTAGATATCTCTCAATATGGCTTGGCAATTAGATTGAGAGACACACTGGTTAGACGTAATTTACCAACATATATATATATATATATATATATATATATATATATATATATATATATATATATATATATATATATATATATAGATTGAATTCACTAACCTCTTAAAAGTGTAAACGATTGAATTTATTAATTCGTACATCCATTCATTCCCTTTGTTAGAAAAGTTAGAAACAAGTAGACAAACAGGCAGTTATAAAGACAAATATATGTTCTTACTTGATTTTGCTAGCTCAAAGCTGTCCTTTACATCTATCACGTCAATTATTCCAGAAAATTGGAAATTTTCATCTGGTCGCTCATTGAAGCGCGATACAGCAAAGAGGAAACCAGTCTTTGATGCTTCATCATCCAAGTCGAATATAGCACCTGTAAAGAAAGTATTCTTAATACAAATGTTGTTACATTATGAGTTTACAGCGGAAACTATGTCTGCCTATATCGAGTTGACAATGTGAGACTCTTTGATGAGTATATTCAAACTGAAACGTCCATATAGTGTAGAGTTTGAAAGATGAAAGCGTATGACAGTAATAATATCAAAGCATAAAAGAAAAAGCTTAAATAGCGTTGTTTTTATTGAGGTAAGGCATGTCGCATGCATATTTTCTTTCTGGGATGTACATTTCATGAGTCTTTAGAGGATTACTGCTTTAATAATGAAGATCATAAAATATCAATAATCTATTTTAGGACATCAGTGCTTTTTCATTGCTCTAATACACATTGAGTAATACCATATTACCATACATCAGAGTAAAGAAATAATCCAAGATGCAATTCTATCACCTAATTTATTAACCAATTATTGTATGGCCTTTACAATATATGGTGATACTATTACATTTACATCTAATAAAAATTGTAGGAATCAAATTATTACGGAATCGACCTACATACAATTTCCTCACATCACAAACCAGAAGGAAATTATCTACATGTTCTTACGACATGCTAAAATTGGTCACCGTTTTGGAAAATGCAAACCCAAAACAGAGAACAACATTTGGAAGAGAATGCTCATTTGCCTGTCATCTACATACATACCAAATGCAAGGACAGTTCAAGGGCAAATAATGCCAGTACCTTCCTAACTGGAAGAACTCGTCTTCTTTTTCTTACAATTTCATAGTACAGATCATCATGAAAAAGTATTACAATTTGTTGATTCTATTGTAAATGACAAATATAAAGGGTAGGGGTAAATTAGCCGATACACAATATCATAATCCATTGCAGGACGAAATGAGTCACATTTCTCCTTTCACCAAATTATGATCTCTTGGGATAATGATTTGGATCAATAACGAGATCATTATAGTCAGTTGGCCAAACGTTTCATGACCTTACATAGGCAGAAAAACAGGTAATAGTGTTCAAATGTGCACATAAATGACAGTATAATAATATGTTTCTACAGCAGGCAAGGTTGTAAACCAATTCATCTAAGCAATACAAGTCGACACTCCTGAATGACTGCGATCGACATTTTATATTGCAGGCACCGCAAATCAACAACAGAGCATATAAAATGAATGGGGGAAGTAACCTACAATACAGCTTATATACGTTTTGTCTCTTATTGGTTTCTACCTTAAAGTTTGTATATGTCAAAGTCAAACAAAATATGTTTCTAAAGGTAAGTGGCTGTAAATTACTTTTCAAGTATTTATGTGCCTCTTTAGCATCATTTTGCAAAATCCTAGATATGAATGCTAAATATATTTATTTCAGTTTTATACTAAAGCTCTTTGACTGATTAATATATGCTTTAAGACTGCACAAGTTTAGCAATATATGAGTAATTCTGCGATATAATTTGTATTGTATTGACGTTGATGTCCCCTTATGCACCATGTTTGGGAATCAGTGCTTTCATTACAGAGTATCTTAATGTAGAAAATGAGCAGCTGATAAATACCTTGTGCCGTATTTACTGATATTTAATTGAAAATTTCATTGTATCACTTAGTACCCTAAAGTAATGATGAAGAAACGTTTATGATAATTAATTAATGCAATATTATCATTGGTTCACATGACCAAGTAAATAGCCTTAAAATGTGTTTTGGAAATACTATTATTATAACCGATATGTTGCTTTATAATGATATAAAGTCTCCAAAGATGACAAAATTAACAGATATCGACAGATCGTTTAAAATC
This sequence comes from Potamilus streckersoni, assembly GCA_016746295.1. Classification (NCBI taxonomy): domain Eukaryota; kingdom Metazoa; phylum Mollusca; class Bivalvia; order Unionida; family Unionidae; genus Potamilus; species Potamilus streckersoni. Next base: position 730,672 of record JAEAOA010002352.1, on the reverse strand, counting down.
TTTAAAGTTTCGCGGTTACTTTTGCTGTCATCCCATGGATAATTTCGATTATTACTTGACATGAAGATGATAATTAAATATTTATAGGCGTATCGAAAGACGTATTTGTTTGTTACACAAGCTATACGCTTGATTCCGCTTTTGCCTCTTGTGATATAAAAATATAAAATGAAACCACACCACAGCTTTACGATGAACATTACTTAGCAATTTCAACTGAATTATCGTTTATTTGGTTGTCTGTTGTGAAACCAAATTTTAATATTTTTTTACAAACCAAAATAATAACCAATTATGTGATTATCAGCGAGCTGAAAAGTGTTTATTTTATGATCAATTGATTCCCAGATGTTGGTGACAACTAATTTATTTAATCAAATTAAAACTCTGCATTGTAAAATATATCTTCATACTTACAAAAGGGTTTGTTGTAGATGCGTTACACTAACATTTGCATTGATTACATTTTTGCGTTATAAAGTCTTTGTTAATATTTGGTTATTCATATTTGTGAGAATGTTGTGAATTTTGTTCTTTATTAATCTGCTGAGGGTATGGAAGGAGAAAACAAAACGCTGCAAACGGTTGTTTCTGGCTATATATTGATGTTTGTTGTAACACGGAGACTTTGTGGAGTGATGTATTCACTACAAATACACCTATTTCAGTTTCGGACATCAAATGATACAGAATTAATCTGGCGTATGAGATTCTTGTCTCTAGGTGTAGGACAACTAACATGTAGCACTACATAATTAAGATTCTCATGCTGATGGTAGAACAAAAGATAAAGGGCATAAATTAATGTATTAGTGCATATATTAACAACAATTGAAGAATTTGTTAAGAGATGTTTAGAATGTTTACTATATATGGCCGAACGCCTCTTGCACATCTCCTAAATGTATAGAACAAAGGGCTTAACATATGTCTAATTCCCAGACATGTAGCAGGTTCAGATTTGACAGTATATACTGTTTACTGTCAATTTATTTTATATATAATATATACCATGAAAGAAATAAAGCAAATATATTGCGCATGCGTAAATGGTTCGATGGTATATTTGGGTTAATTATTTAACAACTGGTATTATGCACAAATGCACAAATTCTTTCATTTTTTCGACTGTAATAGCGTGAGAAGATAATCATGAGACGAGGTTAGATCAATATAAAGCCCAACAGGAAACGTCTATAATGCATAAACAAAGGTGAAGACGTATTTGATATTGCCAAGCCAATTAGTCGTCATGTTTTTAATTTCCTTGAGCGAGGTGACTTTTTGAAAATTAGAATATACATACACATGAAGTCAGATTGATCTCTCAAACACGCTCTAGTGTTTAATCCTCGGCACAAATGTAAGAATATAGTACGGATATCTCGAGAAGAACAACACCTTTTGATCTAGTTTCCTTCATCTGATATCGCTAGACTGTTGGCAATTATTAAAGATATTCATATTGCTTCTATAATATATTCAAAGCTATACGTATCAGCCCCACAGAGAGAGTATACGCTTAAACGTTGTCTCCGATATTGAGGGTCAGCCAAAAAAGTATACACAGAATAAGCTTGCTCTTGACTCAATCTCCATCATGATCTACATACTTTATGTACCAATTGTAATACAACTCCAGGAATAAGAGTTCAGAATTAGAACTGTTATATCAGTATCACCATAATAAAAGACGATCGTGTATTAGTTAAGTCATTTCAGTAGAAATTACGTGCTAGGTGAACCTCATTTGAAGCAACATTCTGTACCGATGTACTACTTCTCTGACAGTTATAATGCTGAGATGTCTTATTAGAATCCTTGTCTACATATGTAATGCCATGCAGAAGCTGAGAATTCATCACTTGCAATTTAAACTCATGAAAAATTTAAAGCTACAATCATCGTTGTATTAGCAATCAAATAAAATTTTGTACATGACCGTAGGTTCGTTTTATTTCATAAGAGTCAATATTTGTTTCATGTCAACGTTACCTGAATCCCTGAAAGTCAGTCTTTTCTTATGTACGAACAAGAGTGATTCGGTGTATAATATATGATGTGTACTGCAGACGCATGATCATAGCGTATGAGTGTTCTGCTGTTCCTATTGCTTAAACCCGGACTTTTATGTCCTTCAAATTCCTAGTTAGCAGCGAGGGGAAAGGTATTGGTAGCCAACGATGCTTTCTAAATTTAATAGTAATGACATAATGAATACGCTTGCTTTATTCACATATAGCCAGAAAGTTTTACCTTGCATCATTTTAACCAAAGGCAAACATTAGACTCGACTACACAAAATCATGTCGTTAAGCTATGCATTTTACTTTATCTAAATGCAATAAGAAAACAACCTATACATCCTTGAAACCGCTGATTAATGTCCTATTGACTTTTTTGATGAGATTGTGCCCTTAGGTAGTACATCAATTTCACTGGAACAGTCTAGATTAGAATAGATCATGTGGATTATGTTACTTCTCCCTAATAAGATACCTCTATTTGGCTCTTTCCATACGAGTCTGATTTATTTTTATCACGGGTTCTACTCTACGGCAATATGTCACACAAAGCGTTGAAAGCGGAAACATATATATGAAAAATTTAGCATCATCATCTGTTTATTCGTCGCACATGGTCTACGGAAATTAATCTTTTGAACCTTGATATGATGAATACATTGTACTTTTAAAAGGCGGTTAAATCTGGTGGAATAATAAATCTAAACATGTCACACATAAGGAACCAAACCAAATATTTCTAAAAATATATACCAAGACGGACATATGTGATAAAAAGACATGAATCTGGTTTCTTTGTTCTGGGTTTAACGTCATTTTTCAGCACGTCATACACTATACGGTGAAGCCAGCATGTTTTGATGGAAGAATAATTTGGAAAGCACAACCAAGCACCAAGAAGGTGCTGGAAGAAAGCTTTCTCCCATACCAACGTTGGTCAAGTCGAGGCTTGAAGGCACGTCGACAGATGTGAATTGTGAGTAATCTGTAAAACCGAATGCTTTAGACAACTCGGGCATCCTGTCCTGCACCCCCGAAAAAGAGAAAAAAAACATAATTATGTACAACAAACAATTCATTTGTTATTCACTTATTTGAAATTTGCTTCTTTAATGCACCAAGGAATATATATATATATATATATATATATATATATATATATATATATATATATATATATATATATATATATATATATATATATATATCTTGTAACAAAACAAATGCAACGCATGACTCATAATGTACCATAATACAAAACTCCGCATGACCGAAGCACAAAATGTTTTGATGATGCAATTTCAATTTATATTGCATATTTTAACACACATCGATATATAATAATGTGTGTTTAACAATTACAGCCACATGCAAACTGTATACAGTTTTTAGTATCTTACAGTCAAATAAGGAAAAAAAAAAAGAAATGTACAAAAGCAAGTATTACAGATCTAATACATTTTATATTGGACAGTTTCCTTCCCACGTTTTGCTAATATATTCTCATGAACAAAATGTGTCTCTGCACTGTACAAATGAAACAAGATTTTTATTTTATATGCACATACTTCAACACAGACACTTGTATAAGCCTGCTGTATCAAACATTCTCTGACTTCGGATGATAACTGTCACTAATTTAATATTGATAAATATAATCACTTACCTATAGGAATTCTACCCTGGAAAGGCGACGTCAACCAAAAGTGAGTTCCAATAGTCAGCCACAAGAAAATAACTTTATTTAATCCCATCTCTTTAAATTAGTCTTGTTATTAATATTACAGCAGATCTCTCCTATTTTCACTGTATGCCGCATTGCATTTCAACCTCCGTATCTGCAACAAAAAATTATATATATATATATATATATATATATATATATATATATATATATATATATATATATATATATATATATATATATATATCATCTCATTCATGACAGCCTGCAGATTGTAAGAAGCTTTACTCTTATTCTCTGTTGTGTTGTTTTTTTTTCGCTAGTTACCAAGAAACTGCACCTTGAGCTAGTACAAACTGTATTACTGTTATCGCGCTTTGATCCGATTTTCATGTCTGTTATGACTTAGGCAAGCAGAAGGAATAATTCGTCTTAGCTAATGTTTGCAATGGCAGATATCGCTGCCGCTATAATTGACTGCTGAAAATCCTTACACAGTAGAAATTTTTGTTGTTTTTTTTTTCTTCACAGATTACTACATAATTTAATTGCGCAATAATTTTTCACGATGGAATATGTAATAATTTTTATGCTCATAATGAAACTTTAGTGGTTACACCAGCGCCTCAGAGGATCAAACCCGAGACCATTAGATTATGAGTTCGACGCTCTCCTAACTGAAATACTGCTGACCTCCATATTAGTGCAAACCATATTTGTTTTGAGAACCTTTTTCAGATAAAATCACAAACATATTATTTCAGGATTAAGTAGAAAGTATGCATTTACACGAGCACAAAAATAACAAAATATAACAAATCTAGACCAATTAATGCACCAAACAAAACAAAGACTAATAATTAAATAAATATGACTAAACGGTTGAGAATAAACACAATTAAATCATTTTAGTCATGCTAATGACATTTTGCGCAGACAAAATATGTTCGCATTATTCTCTACAGAGAACATAGGTTTGTCAGATATGTTTCAGATGTGAAAACAAATGGGAGTGTGCATAAAACATGAACTCTAAGTGTTTTGGACAGTTTAAAAGAAATTATTTTTCACTCTATCACACCGCAAGTGCAATACTTATAGTTAGGTATATGACTAGTATATTAGTCATAATTTAAACTAAAACACTCTGCTCGTTTACTAGCGTGCTTTACATGTGACACTTTATTGCAAAAAATAGCAAAACATGGAGATATTTCATTTTCTCCATTCAAGTTTACATTAAAATTAAGCAGTGGGGGTTTGCTTTTTATTTCTACCGATGCAAAATTCCATATTGGAATCCTTGTGGTACATATTATTTATAGTACGTGTGTAGGGGACATAGGCTTGGTTGTATTTGTTACTATAATCATCGGGTTGACATTTATAGTTACTTCTTGTTCTTAGTTTGCGTTGTACAAGTGTCCAATATTTGGCCAGCGTAATCAGAAATTGGTAAAACGTAAGATTTTGTTGAACAATAATCGTTCCAGTTTGATTGATTTCTGCGTGCCAAGTCGCATCAATGGCGGGTATAATGCAAAACGTATTTTTGTTAATTATCCTTTGACTTAACATAACACAGGATCATGATTATGGTTATTAGCGTGTTATTAGCATTAATTCAGTCAAATCGGGATTAAATGTATCTATTTTACGAATAGTACTTTCATATATCGTTTCAAACTTTGTGTTTATAATTTCATCACTTAAGACTTTTTTATTAACTATTATATATATATATATATATATATATATATATATATATATATATATATATATATATATATATATATATATATATATATGGTGAGGTGGTGTTTGTAATTTTTAACGTAGCTTTCAAAATCTTTCAGTCATATCGCTACGATGTCTGCAGTGTGGCAATACCTTTGCAAGATGGGTGCAAACTCCAACTGGTTTTATTCTTAATAAAATCATACCTTATTACTGGATGTTACTATAGGTTTAAATCATCATACCACGCAGAATCTTCTTTACTTTCTCTTCCAATCTGCGTTACTATCCAGAATCAGTATAGGATTAATTACAATCAATTCTACTGCATTCTTGCTCCTCAAGGCTTTCTCTTTCGAGGAATCTTATTGATTTCTCTTATGTGAAAATGGTCGATAAGGTGCGAATAATTACTTTCACAAAATCCGTAATTAAGTCAACAAAGCAAGTTGCCAGTCGATTAGTCTTGACAAAAATAACATTTAACAAGAAATATTAACTGAAGTTATTTCGATCGGACCTTGAGTTGGCAAATGGCTAAAATACTCTTTAAATTAGGTAGCAAGTACAAAGATCCATGTAATGAATACAGCGGAGACCGTGTATCAATGATTAGAAAGCAATGATTTTCTAAACCACTACTGTATCGTAATATGTTTCCTGAGTGGAATTGTGCACAAGATCTGACAGAATACTTAACATTTCTATCTGTGAAAGAAAAGTTTTTTCAGATCGAACTTTCAAACGAAATAGTTTAAAATGACAAAAGTAACTATAATATTGTCGTTTGAAATTAAATTTGACAATGTTATGCCGCGTAATACTTATTCATCAGGAAAGACATCCTTGTTGCAATTTCGCATTTCAAGAAACATTATAAGATTCAATTTCATGTACATTCAACATGCTCTATGCTTTTCTGGAAATTCTTTTATTGTTAGCATACCTATATGTTGCCTAATTATCAGTTTTCCCCGACACATATAATATTATTATTAATACAATTAGTAAAGCTTCTTTATTTATATCAGATTTCAAGGACACAATGCATTACAATACATATGTAATTATGATAATTTTAATATATTGTGATATTATGTAGCTTAGGAAAGGAAGTGACGAGAATATATAGATATGGTTCTTTTCATGCGCTTTACGAATTTCAATATGAAATAATATCATAATTTAAATTAACAAAAATACCATATCAGGCAACAGGCTTCTCTATACAAATAATCAAATACAGCTTGAAATCATACATTGACAGGTAGTAAGAAACATTTTATATAGAGAAACAATAATAACGAAGGTTTGATTTTCTTTTCTAAATTTGACAAACTCCACATTAACTTGCAAAAATTATGCAAATGTTTGACACGATATGATAAATGATTTATTACAGCAATGATACAATTATATCAATGAAATGCATCAACTCCTTAATTTATATTTCCTTATTATACAGCATAATAATTTCATTATACACCATACCATAATATATACACAACAAAGTAGTGCAAGTGATTAACTTTGTTCGGCAGAAGAATAATCTTTGTTTGAGAATGTGTTAATCTTATTTTGTAATGCGTGCAAAATGTTTTATGTGTTCCTATAGTTCACTAATCCGTTAATCTGATTCTCACTCGGAAATATTACTTAACGAGATGGCTTTCGATACCTCAGAAATGAGTAAACCAATAACCAACTCTGAAGTGAAGATCACACAAAGCTGCTTTCATACGGCTTTCCTATGTTTTGCATCCAATTATATAGTTGAAATAGAAGCTTCTGGTTAGCAGAATTTATGGCTTCTCCCAATTTTGTACCAGTTCTAATATGAAACAAGGTAAATTTAATCTTATTGTTTCAGCTAATAGCATTGAAGACCATTTCCAGTTTGAAAGAAGCAATACATATCGTCGGTAATTATTTTGTCTTTTGTTTTTATTTGTACCGACAGTGACCTGTTTTACCGCTCCAAAAGCTTAGTTTTTATATTATTAGGAAGATTTACTGTTTAACTTTTAAAGACGTGCCAAATGGATTGATACAGTGATGACGATAAACAGCACATCGAGAATCGGACTTTACTTCGCATATCAATAATTTAATGAGCTCAGCGTTTGTTGTGTCTTATGTTTTTGATGTAGCATTATGATTCGCTAGATATACACAAGAGTATATCTAAACTCTAAGACTAAGCAAGATTAAGAAGCAATGATATGCATAATGTGTAAGATTGCTATGGAGATTTTGTGACTTACTAATGACGCACTGGAACTATTTCCACTATTTAATGTTTGATTATGAAGAGTAGTTTAGTGAGTTGCATTAATGATAGAGACTACTTAATTGAAGCAAAACATTCTGGAGTTTTAATTAAATAATAAAAAGCAAAAACAAACTCCGCACAGAGGTAGGAGTTGAACCCTACCCCTGCCTCACCTGGAAATGTTTGTTTTGATACTAAGATATTAGCATATAGAGTCTTGAGCATCACAAAAATATCTCTTTACACTTTGTGCATTTTTAGCTGATCAAACATTACGAGTAAGCATTTAAAAACAATAAGTACAAGCGGATCAGCTCTTCTATTTTATACTTTTATTTGTGTTCATTTCGTTCATTTGATGAGCAAGAATATTTTTCTAAAGAATAGAAATACAAAATATAAAACCCAAACCATTATCAATATGCTAATAATAAATATCTTACCGCGAGTGGTTTTAATACATCTTTAGCAACGACACTGGATGTTACCTACTAATTTGCTAAATACTATGATTGTAATATCAATATCAATACATAAACTAGGGTTAATTGGTTTGTCAACATGCAATAGTACTCTGAATATAATATAAAAGGTCTAGAAACATTGATAGAAAATATATATATATAATAATGAACTGTTCCACCTCGTATTGAAATGTGATAGATCAATATTATTTAGTTGCATCTGATAGCACAATTCATTTTCAAATCTCATATAAGAATTATATAAGAAGGGCCGATCTTATAATTAACATTTGTTGGTTTTCCCTTTGCTTTTGTAACATAACTATATGCCATAACTTATGCCGACAACCTGTCTCTAACGTTCCTCTGTAAACCGAGTTAATAATATCGTTTCCCTGGGCCTGGCCAGACAATTTCTATACAGCCTCATCACTCAGCTAAAAGTAACCAAAGCCTTTGGGTAAACGACGTTAAAGTGAATAAAAGCTCAACCAAAACAGAACGTTTGAAGTGCTTTTCTAAAGTACATCAATCACATAGATTGGAAAGAAAGTTTCTACTGTTATCACTACTAATGGCATGATCGTAATGTTATGTATAAAGTGTTGTTATATTAGGAAACACAAAAAACATTTCAAGGATATGACAATTACATGTCGTCAGGTCAGCAAAGATGCTGTACACACCGTGTGCTTGCGTTCAGACACAAGCTGTACAGTTATGCATAACATATACCCCTTGGATATGATCATTCCCTGTAGACTTCTTATTGTTGTAATTGTGCCACATATTGACGCATTGAACAATATGATTTGTGCCAGTTTTGGCCATGTCTCCGACGATATAGTCGTCGATAATAATAAGGAGGTAAAAATTTGATATGTGAACTGATCAAACTGATGCTTTCTCCAATCTTTTTCCTCTCTTATGTACCTATTATGTGAAGCCAAATAATGTATTTTCTGTTCAGTTGGGGTTTATTGTTCTTTTGGTGTTTATTAAATATTGTCTTAAAATACTTTCGCGCTATCTCTTTAAATGCCATTAATTTTTAATGTTTCCTTATTGACACAAAATTACCTTTTCCCATCTATCTTCTGACATGGATAAACAAAATCTAAGAGAAAACTGTATATGCTGTCTTAATGTTCGGTCTAATTTGGCGAGAATACCACCAACATCACTATGTAACTCTGTCGGTTTAAGATAACTCAATTAATTTACTTCGTTGAAATACAGGAATGTCGGAATAAAATAATCAAATTAATATGTATGAAATGTTGCATAAATGAACATCCAGATGAGAGCTGACATCTAAAACGTTGCTAAAAATCAGCAGAATTTAAAATTATATAAATACGAGAAATAGAAGACATCAGTTCGGTGTTGCAGCAATGGAAGCTTACAACCAAAGTTTCACAGTAAACACGTATCTGAGAAAACGTATTGACTTAAATAAATTGAACATTCATTAATTCATTCATTCCGTTATTTAAGTCATTATCACTACAAAAAGCAGGTGATACAGAATAAATAGAAATTATTTTTAATCTGTAAGAGAATCCTCATGATAAATTTGAATAAATATACACCATATCAAATAAGGTTATATAACATATATGAATAAAATAGCTGATAGTTTTAATAGCTTTGTTCTGTCATTTATTGCAAATCCTGTTTGGATATCAATTTATCCTGCGAGCATAAATGCAAAATATGAACCTCGTGGATTTACAATTTATTAACAAATCCATTGCAGATTAGTAGATCCTACATATTCATGTTCTGGAGGAATGACACTACGGTTTATCTTTTCTCACGAAAGCTGTAAATACGATACGTGAAGAGCAATGAAGCAGTACACAACTGCAACGCCTAGATCAATATAGAATATCGATATATAGTACCGATTGCACGAACTAGACGAGAATGCTCTTTTCAAAATGTTAACTCCTTAATAGCAAAGCAAATTATATCGCTTAGATTCGTACATTGAAGTAGGAAATCACAGCAAAGGCAAGATAAATTCCAATCCCTACATAAAAACGATGAATGGAATCAAATCAAATAATGCAAGTGCAAAAAGCAACAATATAGAAGAGATTTTAATGGGATTTTAAGGAACTTTTAGGAAATATATTCCACGAATATAAATGTTTCGGTGGCGGCATTTGATACCTCTAAAAATCTTTGAGCCAGTTTGACAAAGCGCAAAATAAACCTCTTAGTAGAAGACTCAAAATCTTTGTTTCGAAATTCGTTTGTACAGATGATTAGAGCGGGATGATTGGCTTCAGTAGACCAGGACGTTCATTTGAAGGAAACAAAGAAATGTGTCTGTGTTACCGCTGTTATGCCTGTAATGAACAACGTGGAGATGAGTATTATTATTTCTACTCTATCGGACGAAATTCATATAAAATTTAACTAAAATATCACTAACAAACCGAGCTGAAAATTTAACGTGATAGAATATCTGATTGTAAGCATCAATAAATACAAACCTCGCTAGGGATTTACCGCACTGGAACGAACGATTTTTATGAATGTGTAAATATGATGAAAAAGTGCTTCGTTTACGCTGTAGATTCAATGTAAATATATGATACAAATCCTCAAAGAAACTCAATTTAAATAATGACAGTCACAGTCGCTTATCTTACACAGGCACCTTGAAAAACTCATCAGGTACACATTTTAATGTATAAGGGATTGTAGAAGACACACAAATTTGGCTGCTGTAAATAATTGTAACTGATGACTAAAGTTACATTATCGAATTATTTTCTAAAGCAACTATAAGGAAAGGAAATTACAGTTATGTCTGGATACAAGGTCTCTCAAAATGCACGATTGTCAATTAATTTGAAAACAGGCTTGATTCTTTTATTCAGGTAATTTAACAGAAAATTAAGGTTCAAATATTGGTAACACGACTGACTTTACGCCTGAAATGTGTTATATCTTTATCTACAAATAATTCAAAATAAATTTCAAAAGATCTCATCACTAATTAAATGTCTCACTCATCAATTTGTAATGCTTTTTTGTTAAAAAATACTTAGTATATAATGGCAACAAATGCAAAAATAGGAAATCATTTTCCATCTGGCTTTTGCGTATGACTACACTCAGTTTAAAAATTTTATACAACCATTGTTTACGCTTCTGATTGCACTTAAGTGCTTTACAATGCTTTGAGGGAAATCACTAACCCATTCAATTTTAGTAGTATAGCCAATGTAATGAAAATATATGGTTTTTGCACCAAGGAAGATAAAAGTATTTCAAATCAATTAATGTGTATCATATGTATTATAAAGACACTGTGCCGAAGGCAAACTGTACCGAAGGGTACAATAGTGATACCTAATCTTAGAGGATACAAACACTTATACGAATATATGTCCTGCTAAAACCTAATGCTAGCTTTAATTTAATTACCACATATTAAACAATGATCCTACATTTATTCATTACGATTCACTTTATGGCAATCATACGTTTTTGGAGAAACTAGTCAGACAAGATAAAGATCAAGAGGTAAATGTTATACCAATCAAAGACAGTAAACTGATAATATTAACAATGATTTATAGTCGCTAGGTTAAAGAGTAAATAACACCATGACAATCAGGGTTGCTCATATCTTAGTTAAGATGACGATCACAATGTTAATAAGTTTATAGTGATTTACAATCGTTAGAATAAATGGCAAAGAATCTTAGTAACAAAAGGTTCACCTAAAGGAATTTTGAAAATATGCAACCCAAATCTCTGGGGACATTGTATTATCTGCAGAAAAAGGATAACTGTTAACTATTCAGTGAAACAGTTGAACTATTGAAATAATATTGATACAAACGTTTTAAACCTAATTTTTAAACTCAGCCAAAATTATGTACAATATGTTGCAGAAGACTTCTGACTTTTTAAACAGTCGGTTATATTCAAGACTATTAAGCAAAAATATACATTGAAGAGTTCATAAATGTTTGTATGAAACGCCATAAATCAGACCCTGGCCAATATTACAGTACCCCTTTGCGGTACCTGTTAGAAGGATTAACTGCTTAATAAATTAAAAGTATGGAAGATCATATTTATTAAATATATTGAAAACAATGATGATGAATACAATTCAGAGGTTGATTTAGTAATTCTGAAATAATTAAATCCAAGTCAGCATTATGTCAAACAATGAAAGCACCAATGCATGGCAAACACTTTTTTTTAAAATATATATCCTTGACTAAAATGATCAAGCAAACGAGTAAGCGATTCAGAGGTGTAAAGTTGTACAAACTGAATTTGTTTTTGTGGGTTTAAAGGCAGTTAAAACTATTATTGTCTATATCACGCCCAGATTATAAGAATTTTCCCAAAGACACACAAAACCACCTGACCAGGGCTGGCTTGGCGGATATAGGACCCGAGACGATTGGAATATAAATTCAACGCTCTACTAGTTAAGCTACCGCGACGCTGACATAAATGTAGCAAAACGTAAAAATGAAAGTCAAGAAAAATATAAACAAACGTATAGCCTGTCTGGGAAAAAGAGAAAGTAATATATCTCTCGTAATATGCTGCTAGAATAGTGGGAAGCTAATATTAATGAAACAAAATTAATATTATATTTTATGTTTGTTGTCTGCAAAAATCATATATTCTATATTTTATTTCTTATCACAATTCATATAATGCAAGCTGAATTTTACGAATAAGTGATTTGCGTGTAAGGTTTTAACAAAGTTTTTATTTCATTTTTATTTCATCGTATTTAATTGAAATGAATATTGTGCATGGATTCTGGATTCTATTCTTTTTAGTTACATATATTTTTATCACAAAGTTTGATTATTCAAGACGATGTATTACGTGAGAATTATCATTGTGTCTGTTTTGCCCCGGTAACAGTGTCAACAGGAAGTTTAAATGATTAGTCATTATCAGGGTCATACATTCTTTGCGTGATCATTGTGTGCAAACAAACTATTTTTATGATTGGTTCTTAAGTGGTATGACTTTAGTGACGTGCCAGAATTAGTATAGTAAGAGACGACATGACCAATCTCGCGAGACTTGAAATGAAATCTGGGATTTTAAATACGCATTCCATATAGTTTTTCGGACAGATTCATTCAACACCTTGAAGGTACAAGGTGTATTATTTTTTAATTTGTTGCCATAATTGTTTATTCTTCGTTTGAGGTTTGAATTTAATAATTTATCCCCCTATAAACTCAATAAATTGACTTTTCGATGAAATAAATCTGAAATATAATCATGGAAGTTTATTCTGGAATTATTCGGAAACAATAACTGATTCAGGTACAGAATTATTGTCATTCATATATTCGACTACATCGGAGGTCAGTGTCTTCCATATTTGTACGTCGTCGGGATTCAAATATGGATTCTTATAGGACTATTTAAATATAGGACTTGTATTGTTATTCTTAGGGAAACATTTTGGATTATATTCACAGATTGTAAGTACTATTTACCAATTTTTACATTGTTGTCTAGGGAAATAAATAGTTTTTAAGTATACAAATCTTGTTGGCTTTCACTCTTTTCTTTGTTACTGAGTACGAGTCCTTGGCAAGTAACTATATATATATATAATATATTATATATAATATGATATATATGTATATATATATATATATATATATATATATATATATATATATATATATATAATATGATATATATTTCTATATATATATATATATATATATATATATATATATATAATATGATATATATATATGTATATATATATATATATATATATATATATATATATATAGCTTATGTCAATACCTCAAAAGAAACTATAACTTATATAGTAGTAAAGGATATAAACATTTGTCGGATGAGAGTTACTCAGAGATTAAATCAGCATCCTACTTTCTATAAATGAGCTATGCAAAATTAATACGTTCACAATTTAATAAAATGATAGCATTTTCGTATACTAAATTAAGCATGCATTGTACATTTGTAACAAGAATGTTGAGTGTAATTTAGAGTTGTTGATGAACATGTGTGAAAGTTATTCTTGCAGTAAAAGTGATCAAACTTAATATCATAGTTGTTGATACAGGGAACTCATATGACATGTCTGAATGTTATACGAAACTTTTTAACTTAATGCTAGGATCCAAAAAAAATGGTGCACAGCAATTACATTGGCTATGAGTTGCATAAAATACACTGCCAACAAGAAGATTTTAAGCAAGAACCGACTATCCAATTGAACTTCATTTCTTGGACAGCGAAACAGTAGAAGCGATAAAAACGGCGCTCGAAAGAAGGACTCTTAAAATCTAATAATGTAAATTTTACAAGCAGACTTTTGACTGATGAAGTAGTAATGATAAGTGTTAGCAATTTAGAAAACAGATTTGGTCATGATTTGGGTTTTTTAAAAGGTGTAGCGATAAATGCGATATTTATTTCAAATTAGTTTCTGAACAATTGACTTAAATATTGTCACTGTATAATTGAGATGAATGCTAATAATAACAACAATATTAATATGTTTGATAATGATAGTAATACTCCAAGACTCTCACAAATGTACTAAGATAACAATGATGAGGAACTCATACAATATATTTTATTGGATGTTTCCTGTCACACTTGATTAATATATACTTGTATATTGTTCTAGTTTCGTTTAAATGCAAGCTTGTTTTAGTTCCGCACTTTGACTTAAGATCACGCATTTCATTATATGTACATCAAATTGGCAATGCACATCGTCTAATGATTGAACACTTAATAAAGTTTAATAGCAGCTCCGCGACACATTTATTTATATTTACCACTTTCACAAGAACCGTAGCTGTCTGGCTTTTTGAGAGCATGGTACTGTTGATATGTTTGATTTGTTAACGGAGCAAAACGATCATTGTTACCTGCAAACCTCTGCTAACATCTCAGTGTATTAATGTCAGGATGTCGTAATTTCATTACAATTATCAGTCTTTTCTCCAAAACGTTCGTTATTTAGCTAAATATAGCATTGCATAATAAAACATCACCCACTGGTCAGCCTTCGTTCTTTATATTTCTTTTAAATACTAACAGCTCATCATAGAAGTTTGTTTTAACTATTCATAACTCATCGTATAATTTTGTTTTAGATATTATTAACTCGCCCACTTGAAAAAGTACTCATTAGGGAAATAGAACTCTGGATCCTTTAAGAAAGGGTGTCGGGTAGATGAGTGGTCCAAAGCCCTCACCGTTACGGATCACTGCCATCTCACCTCTGTATGCGTGAGTTGGCCAACGTGGGTATGTGAGAAAGCTTGCCAGTACCTTAGCGTGGGTCGGTGGTTCTTTCCAGGTTTATTCTGGCTTCTTCCTGCACCATTGATAACTGGCCGCCATGTATAGCCTATCTTGTGCTGAAAATAGCGTTAAACCCAACAACATTAACAACTGGATTCTTTAATATAAGAGTATGTAGGAAGTTTGCCATCACTATTCACCTTCTGAATATTTAAAAAAAAGGAATATTTTCATCAAAATGGTAAATAATACCCATAAGTATATATGAATGTAATATTACGTTATAGAGGGATATTGTTTATTGGATCAATAAGGTAATCATTTCATGACATTGATCAAAATGAAATCATTTTCATACTGTCAGAAAAATATTTCCCTGCACATTTCTATTTATGTGTCGATTGGAGAATTAAATCTAAATTTAGGTAACTGATTGTTTTCGTAAATCGATACTTTCTGCCGTTCTTGTTTCCTGGTAATTGCAAAACTGTTTTAGTGGTTTCTACTATCAAGGATAGTAGACAAATTAATTTTAATGCCTCATTATACACTTAAGGCCTGTAGGTTATCTGTTGTTATCTGCTGTTTCAAATGTCATTGCTAAAACAAGTAGACGCAACAACTCGAATGCATTACTCTACTGATGTTGAAATTGTATGCAGAAGGGCAATCTTAATTTGTATTGATATATCTGGATAGTCACACCTGTGATATTATCTAAAGAATGAACCTATAAATCGTTCTGAAATTACTGCATGTAGGAGTGATAAAATGTTGCATACCAAGGCATCTTGGCGCCAGGCTTCGTCAAGTTCAGCCATTACCTCTTTGTCAAGGAGAAGCAGGAAGTTAGTCAACACAAAAAAGAAAATTCTTTATTTATTCTCAGAATATTTGAAGAATTTTCCAAAGCCCTGCTTTGTACAATAAACATCCAAATAAAAGAAAATATTAATCAGTGAGGTTTTCACTTCTATCTCCAGAAATGAAACAAGGACTTCTATCTGCATTGCAATATGAACAGGCCAATAGTTTTATAGCACACATGAAATCATGAAGTCTGTGATAGTTCTTAGAAGACATTAACAGTTTGCATGCATAATTTTACCGTCTTCGGTAATATTATATGATTCGAGTTATAAAATATTGTATAAAGTATATGCATAGAGTTTTAGAGTCTTCGGCACGTTATATGCACAGATGCAGCATGTGACAAAATATAGCAGTAAACGATAATATTTGAAACTTTCTTTAAAACTTATGTGCCAAAGTCACGCAACGATTGTGAAATATATCATACGTATACATTAAACCTTTTGACACCCATAGATGAACGATATAATGAATTATAAAACTACCATACATAAAAGGTTTAATAACTTTCAAAGACCTCATAATTATGCTATAATGAAATGTCAATCAATTATCACAACGTAAAATATCATAAAGAACTTTAGCTCAATGTGAATTAAATTTAATTATTTAAGATAAATACTTTCACAGCAGTAATTAGATTTTCCTTCTCAGAGAAAGATAAAAACACAATTCCTCATAACGTAAAATATCATAAAGAACTTTAGCTCAAGGTGAATTAAATGTAATTACTCAAGATAAATACTTTCACAGCAGTAATTAGATTTTCCTTCTCAGAGAAAGATAAAAACACAATTCCTCATAACGTAAAATATCATAAAGAACTTTAGCTTAATGTGAACTAAATGTAATTACTCAAGATAAATACTTTCACAGCAGTAATGAGATTTTCCTTCTCAAAGAAAGATAAAAACAATTTTTCACAACGTAAATTATCATGACGAACTTTAGCTCAAGGTGAATTAAATTCAATTATTCAAGATAAATACTTTCACTTTTCCTTCTCAGAGAAAGATGAAAACACAATTACTCATAACGTAAAATATCATAAAGAACAATAGCTCAATGTGATAAAACTTTGATCAAATTTAAAATATGATAATATTAACAATACAACGTGCATGATCGATTACTTTGATCTGGATAAACTGGTGCATAAAATTGTCCTACAAACGATAACACAACACATTGTGAATTTTTGTTTATTTTTATCTCCAGATTTATACAACAGACGTGATATTTGAATCATCCATATCAGTGAAAAGTTTTATATAAACTAATTTTAATTGATGAAGCGTCAAATATATCCTAAAGGTTTTGCTGTTAATAAGGTTTTGTGAGTCGATAATAACAATAGACAACTGTAAATATGTTTTACATGTAATTGCTCTTCTTTTGAGTAGTAAAGTTTAGATTCTTCGATTTAGTCTTCGAAATACATGTGTCACGTATGAATTGACATGTTTTCGCATCTCATCCGTGTTTATATTTTCACTGAAACTCTGAGATGCGAGTTTGAACATAAAAGATATATAATTAAATACAAAATAAATGGATTATTTACTTCGCAGACGAATATCAGTCAAAATAAACACGTCTGTTTTCATTCATCGCAATAATAGGTCCCGAATAATAATTTGTCCAAAGAAACTATGTGCTCCAGATGGATTAATATCCAGTCTGAGAATCTGGGTGTGTTTTTATTGCAAGAATGTAGACATGGTTATCGAGACTGCCATTATTTGTTAGGTCATTTCGTGTTTAAATATTCAACCATAAAAGAAAAAGATTATATGAGAGTAAAACTAGAATATAATATGACAATTATATAACATCATGCATATCATAATGTCAGAACTGAAACAAATCTGTACATGGAAATTATAATAATTTACTTCTTTAATTTGGCTTCAAAAAATTGCAAATTAAAGAGACAACTAAACTATTTTAGACACAGACAACATACCTGTAAACTGCATTTAGTATAAAAACAATGCTTTAATCAAGGATAAAAAGAAGCGGAATAATCTCAGCAAACGTGATTCGTCCTGAAAATTAAATTTGGCAGGGTTTCAAGTAATTAGTACAAAATAGATAACATCTCTGTAAAATACCTGATACACGCAAATGATTTAATAAAGTTGTTTAGCTTTTCTTTTTGTATAAATGGGTCTGAAGACATCTATAACATGTAATTAAAAACCTTCATCTAACTCCGATTTATAAAGTTTGCATTTCTTCTTGGTCTATTTCAATAAATGTTCTACTGATGGTTTTAATTCATTGCCAAATCAGTCAAGTGTACAACTTTTTGTCTTCTAAAATTATTATTTTAAACAATTTCACTAATAACCACCACAATAAAAAAAAAACGGTCGAAAAAGATATTCATGTGCAAGTTACAAGTCTATATTGTCTTATGGTCACAATGCAAGGTTTATAATAAATAGCCAAATGAGCTAATATGTGCATTCGAGTGTATTATGTTATCCGTATATTAAAACGTCGTATTTATTTTCCATAACAGAGACTATAAATGTTTCTGGCAACAATAAAGCCTTTAATGGACTTCACTACATCAGGTTATTCCAACTACTATAGGCACATAATTATTTTAGAACCACATGAAGGTGTCTATGTTTCGTGCTGAAAGCTAATGCTGTTATGAAGTGTCAAATATTAATTTCCGCGTGAAGCCTACTGACAAACTACAAATAATTATACTTAGAAATTGTAACTGCATTATTAGGTTCAGCGATACCAGCGGCTAAATCGGTTTCAGTTAGAAAAAGTAACTCAAATCAATTGGATTTTAAACTGAGCTGGTACAAGGCTAGAATAAACTATTGGTACGAGTAGTTCAAGCAAATTAAGAAAGGGATGAATCAGTAGAGTTCATTATAGAAAATTATATTTTCTGCCAATCTAAGCGCGTGTTATTAGTACATGATTGTGTTTTGCTTGGACCTAGATGGTATCACATATTTTCGACCCATGCGTTTTACGCAGATTATTTCTTATAAAAAGCGGTTTGAAATCAGCCATAAATCCAGCTTATATTTTCCATAAAACAGGACGCTATTTTACTCTGTAACGCAGTAATATACTTACGTTTGGCTTGACCTGATTAAAACGAATTTAAACCAAGTTCTATAATACTGCTACAGATACTAACTGTTAAATACAGATATTACTTCTCTTTAAATAGTGATCATTTTTAAAATCTAAAACATTCCGGCAGCATCCATTGATTATCGTAAAATAACTTTCTAAACAAAGAAGCAGATTTTGTGATAGGGATATTTCTAATATAAAACTCATTTCCTACGTTGTAATCTTGACGACATTATTATTGTCCTCGTCGTTTTTAACATGGATCAGCTTTTATTGGCTTCCTTTAATTGTAATAATCTTGATGCAAGGTGATGAAGTATTGGCGCATTTATATTTTATTTTTCATGGTGGCAACATATTTGTCGATGTCTTTTGTACGTCATTATTCAGTTCCAATCGATGTACGGTAGGCAGAAATGAATGTAATTAACGAAAATAATTTTAAAGGAATATATTGCACTCTTTTTATTCTTTACAACATTAGTTTAAACATACATTGATTGTGACAATAGACAGAATGGTGTGTACCGCAAAAATATTTCCTGTACGTTTTTATTGTTGTCTGAGGCAGCGAGATCCAAAAAACATTTAAAAGGGAAAACCGATCCAATCTATGATTATTTTACAAGATGAAAATGCGTTTTAATTGCATATTATACCGTAAATAGGATTTTGTGATCAAAACTCAAAATACTTCATTCACTCACATATTGGATCTAACGAGGAAACAATAATGTTAATTTTACTTTATGTGGGTTTGAATTTTCCTTACTAAAACCATACTTCTCACATAACATAACTGATACCGGCAGCAATTAGCACAGCAGAACTTGCAGATTGTGTTTGTGAATTTATATGTTTGTTGATAGCAATCAATTAGCGGAGACAATGGCGTCACGAAGTACCAAAAAAAGAGATGAATGGCAACTAAATATTCTCTAATTGTGACTAAGAAATATCCACAGAGCTCACAAAGTTTTAGTAAAACTGCAATTGTGGATTTCTATAGCCTAGTGTGCAAAGCAAACATTTAGATAGTATCTAAAATTGTCAGTATGTAAAATAAACCTTGCACGATATCACTGTAGCGACTGCAGAATGAGAAGAAGGCAGTTTTTAGAAAATTTACAGGTCTCTTAAAAGTATCTTGCGTAGCTTTCAACCTTTTTTATTTCGCTAATCTATGTTAAGGCTTTGAGATCCCAAGTGATGCCAGGTTCTTTCCTGTGGAGCAGAAGCATAAAGAAAATGGAGCCTTAATTAACTATTGATTTTGTAGCAGAGGTTTAGTTACAAAATGGATTTGAAGCACGATAAACATTTTCCCTTAAATACACTTTATTTTTCGCTGATATATGTCTACCTCCAGGTACTTTCTCTAGCAGCATGCACAGTATCAATTAGATACGTCAATGTTATGTCGCAGAACTCCGAGTTAAGGATGAAGAATACATGTCATGAGGCCCAACGAGTCCTATATAATTACACTGATTTTATATAACGTGCATGAAAAGAGCGTGACAATGACAGTTTAGCAACCGACCCACATTTTAATAAGAATGTCAAACAAGACGGGATCAAAAACAAAATGTTCTTTAAGGATGCGGAAAGTATTTTTATCGTTTTGATACATGATTTGGAAATATAGAAAAGCAAGAAGTTACTTCAGAGAATGCACACTACTGCTGTAACAGAAAAATGTAAAAAATGGCGCCAGTAAAATGACAGTTTCCTTAAACTTAAAGTAAATTTTTGTCACCGTATTACAACGGATTATTGACAGCTGTTGTGTCGTCAGGCAATATGATTATTAACTCCCTTTCTCCAGTCCAGTGTTTTACGATGGTGAGATATTACAACGAATTTTGATTCATTTTAAGCTGGAATGTTTCCATTATGTGAAGTTCGCAAATAACCAAAGACTGGGTCATGAAAAAGCAGAATGGGGAGCTCATATACAATGGGTTCTATAAAACAGGAATGAGAAACAATCGATTGTGTAAAATTGCATATCTTGTCTTGTTACAATAAACCTTTCCAGCGAAACTGGTATATTGACGTAATCTCAACACCAGCAGGTTCTCTCCTATTTGCTCCAGGAACACAACGAAACAATTTCCTCCCTCACAGTTTCAATAAAAGTTTAGCAGACATATTACAATTTCTGATACACAGAATAGGCCCTTATTAATAACCTATTTCATATTACTTGCATATTAGTTACAACCTTTTAGAAACTTCATTCAGAATTTCAATTAACATCATTAATGTATATAATATTGTGAAATTCTATATTTAGATTTTGTGCCTATTACGCATGAAGTAAAACAATTCGGTCTCGGATGAGGAAGATCGATTCGAACACCGGCCGAGTCATATCAAAGACTTAAAATGGTACTAAGTTGCCTCACCAGGCGCTCAGTATTAAGAAGTTAGTGTTAGGACTAGTCGGCCTGGTGTCAGGATACTGTGACTGGGTGGGATATGATACTATATGTCTGTTGCATGATGGCACAGTGCAAGACATCACTATAAATGGTCACACTGTAGACATCGTAGCGATATGACTGAGACATTATTTAAGCTAAGTTGACAAAAACAAACAATTCAAATTTTCAGATGGTCTTATTGAGACAAATTGCTGATGACATATTTCTCTTTAGATTCAAACCTAAACTATTAATTTTTCGACCATCACGAAAACAAAGATTTCAATGTTTTCGGTCCAAATACATAGAAAATGAAGAAACAACTTTCTTTACTTTTTAGTCGAATATGATACTCCGTTATTCAATGTTAAAAATTCCTCCTTAAAAATGGCTTCCACTAATCGAAAAAAATATAGGAAATAAGTTGTTTGTTTCTGGCTATGAGATAGTATGGTCTTAATTACGGTTCGCTCATTACGACATCTAGGCAATAATCATTTTCAACTTTAGAATAAAGACAATTGTAGTTAAGGAAAGAATTTCTTCATTTCTACCTACGCGTGCACTATACACATATTTTGTGCATCTGTTGTGCATACTATATTCATTTATTTATTCACATTAATTGATATTCATAAACAAATTGCATGATGCTGAAGTAATTAGTGAATTTCCTGCGTGCGTTTAATGATGCAATGAAGAAACCGAAAATATTATATATTATTTCATCACCAATTTTCTATCTCGACAATAATGATTTTCTGTGTGTAAGGGTTTAATTTCAAAATGTCATATTTACGGGTCGAGTTAGGCTCATTTGCTAAAACACTTGTTCTCTTTCATTATCACGTGAGCAGTATCACTTTACTATGCAAAAAAATGGCTGATATAATATAACAGCGGCTAATAGTTCAGACAGCATGCAACAAAAACGTAAGAGCTCAACAAATAAGTACTTGAAAAGTAATGATCTATTTATTTACAAGATTTAACCACATAAAAAAATATAATGGACATACCAAAAAATGAATAATTATTTTTAAGACAAAGTGGTGAATCTTAAAATGACAGATATGCTAGTTGGTTACGAATAATATAATATAAAGATTTTCACATTTCAGAAAGGAATTTAAATAAAAATATAATACAAAATATAAAAGCCTTACCTAGCTGTATTCTGCACTATCAGGAAGAGGTCAACAAAAATGTAACGCTATAACCAACTCTGAATTCTCGAATGCATAAATCCATTTTATCGCGGCCTTGTCTGAAAACATTTTGCATCGAACCTTGCATAAACGTTATACTTTTGTCTTTGCTCTAAGTACTAAGTTTTACTTTTCACAGATGTTAGCAGAAAAACCATAATCTTGTAGCAAAGTAAATGGCACTGACTTTTGAAAACAGATGATCCTGCTATGCATCTACTTTGCGCTCAGTCGGTTGTAAATGTTGGCCGCTTAAGAGGATCAGCTATGCGTTGATAAGAGCTTCTGTTTGCATTTGCTCTCGGCAATGTCTCGGAATCTTGCACTCTAGCGTTGTCATGTCGGCATTGACCTAATCAGAAAAAATACCGCAGGAAATGCTCCGATGCTAGTGTTTGGAATATCAACTACTGGTGCGTAGAATATAGAGGCATGCGAAGTCCTAATAAAGCTTCTTGCATTCATGATTAAATCAGAATAAACGTTACTTGCTATCGATTAATTATATTCCCTAAGCAAAGATTACTGAGTGGTTATGAAGTCTTCATTTGAGGGGCATACTTAAGTCTCTCTCATACAGCAATTTATATCTCTGTGCTGACAATACTTATGTTGATCACACTAAAATATAATACGCTAGTAATAGGTGTATCTAAGATCAGACCGCGCCGGTCGCTTAGTAGTTAGAACGTCTGCTTTTAATGCGGGAGGTCGTGAGTTCGATCCCCAGTCGAGTTATACCAAAGACATAAACATGGTACTAACAGTTGCCTCGCTAGGCGCTATGTATTAAGAGGTTAGTGTTAGTAATGGTCGGTCCGGTGTTAGGATAATGTGACTGGGTAGGACATCATGCTACATGTCTGCGGCATGAAGCCCCAGTGCTTAATATCACTATAAACTGCCACACTGCAGACATCGTAGCGATTTGACTGAAAGATTGTTAAAGTTACCTTAAAATTCCAAATCACACACATCTGAGATCATATTTCACTAAGTAATGAGAATTGGAATGTATCCCGATCATTTGTGATTAAAAAGAAATTGAAATATTAAGCACAAAATATATGTATAAGTCTTCAAAAGCAGACGGTTTTCTTGCAGCGATGTGGGTGATAGTGAAATTAAGTTTAATTTATGATAGATTTGCTATACTAAAACAAGCGAGCCTTGTCTAGATTTGAATTGTATGGTTACTAATTACAACGCAAGACTAGCAACATAAACTATTGTATGGATATCTTGATGTCGTCAGTACATGAGTATTAGTCAGGCCGTCATATTATACAAAATCGTTCGCTAATACATAGTCAGTATGGTTGCGTGAGATATGAAGACCGCAACCTTTGAAGACCTCAACCTTTGCTTAATTTCATATAAAATGTAGGGACTCATTAAATATTACGATATGCCACTCTCTGCAAGCAGCTTGGACATAAACGTATTTGAACTCTTTCATTCATTTCGTATTTAATATATATATATATATATATATATATATATATATATATATATATATATATATATATATATATATATATATATATATATATATATATATATAATGTACTACTTTTTAAATGATGTGTCCAATTGTACAATTTTTTTGTATATTTCGTTCGAATTATATATCCGACACTTCCTAATAGTACACCAGCTGTATACCATCATTCAAAACTGGTTATTACCGCGGTGTAAATCAATTTTACAAACACCATGGCAAATCATAATTTTTTAAACAATTATTTATAACACGCTTTGGAAATATACATTTACTATTGTTGAAAACATGTGTAAGGTTTTCTTGAGTAACACTCATAAATATTTTTTCGGAGAGTCCTATCTGTCTCCAATTTCCAATCGTTAAATATATGCAGTTTATACGTCCCATGAGCAATTGATATCAGATGTTGATACAATCTTAAATGTTTTACAAACTTAACTAGATAACTTAATATAATTTTGGTCTGCTTTAAACAAGCATTAACTTCAATCGCAACTTTAAAAGGTATAAGAAATACATTTAACGAACGATAACATTGTATTAATCAATTACATTGTCTTATCAATTAATTACATTTTTATATTAGTTACAAATAGATCTGCTAAATATTTAGAACATATTTCTCTTCCTATGCTAATACCAGGAATTTTTCATCATGTGGTACAAACAAGTAATATTTTGATGATTGGAATTAGTTCTAGGTTGGCTCGCGGATTCATGGGTGGACCAAGATTAATATATACTTGTCCCTAATCCGAAAATGTTCCCTTCCGTCTAAGGTGTCGCCTCTAAAAGCCTGACCCCAAACGATAGTCCAATACGCAATGCTCCAAAGAGGTTTCATAGTTGTTGCCAGGGGGAAATAGGTAGTAATTTCAAGAAGGCTCCAATGGCATGAAAAAATGTCTTAAGGTAATTTTCATATCTGAAATTAATTGCAATCTCTTTGTTAGCCCTACAGCTCGCAAACTGCTTATTTATATTGCTGAGGTAATTTTTGTGGACAAAAGTCGTCAAGATTTGCATGGCATGATGCGAATGTTTTTATTTTCACGAGGAAATATTAGGATAATTCTTTACATGTAAAACAACACAAATAAAAGTATGAGAATTGTTTCGTGAAACATTTGTATATTTCTACTTAACTATGCAATAAGAAGTCGAACTTGGTTCCCAGACATTTCCAATTATTAAGCTATACCATGTGGCAACGAAACGTTTAATTGCTTTGTCTGCCTATTGGTACCATGATCAGAATTAAGTGATTTCCTACAAGACTTGATGACTTGATGCAAGAATCGTTCTGAATAAAATAATGTGATGGATTTGGCACTATAAAAAGTCTCCTTCAAGATTGCCGTAGTACAAAATATTCACGAAATCTAGCAATTTCCGCTTTAAGCTCTGATAGGTCACAATTCCCACACTGATAATTATCTGATAGACCTACCTGCTATAACACACTGTGAATTTGCATTATTTTATACGGCATAATCTAGACATCATCGAAAGAGTGTGTTGATACATTATTTCTTTTCATTTGCTTGAAATAAAATCTTGTGATCATATTTACACTCACTAGATTTACCATGACAGTCAGTAGTGCAATATTTACGTTTAACCCCCACATCAATCACTTCACAAAAACATAGATGTGTTTTCTTAGCCATTCCTGTGTATGATTGATTCAAGGGTATACACGCCTTAGAAGCATCGTTAACACATGCTGAATTTACCAGTACCAATAGTATACATTATCAAGTTTGTCATCTTTCTCTTCTCGAACCACGAGTGGCCGAGTGATCTAATGCGCTCTTCATTATGGATCAATACCATTTCACCTCTGTCTACGTGAGTTCGAGTCTCATATTTAGCCAATGTAGGTATGTGAGAAAGCTTGCCAGTAGCTTCTCGTGGGTCGGTGAGTTTTACAATAATAACATCTTCCTCTTCTGAGATTTAGGCTTCATGGTGCTCGAAGATGACTTGCTTTGCATACTTTCATAATCAGACATATTCTCAGCGATATCATTGAGTCATTGGTTGAACAACAATGTTATTTGTGAGATACAAATTGTTTAATCTGTTGTAGCAGCATCACAACTATTCAAGCAGGAAAGAAAAATAATATCAATATGTATCTTGTTTCTTAACGTCCCTTAGACTACTCATATCATGGTTAAGAAGATTACTTCCTAGCAGTAATAGCGTGCTTTTAAATTTATAGTATGTATTAAGTGAAAGCTTATCTAAGTAATGCATATATGCATATATATTTAATATCGGTTGCTTTCTATACCGACTGTTTCAATGTCTCTCTGTATAAAAAAGAATATGCGATTTTATGTAAACAATTAGTAAATTTTGTACGCGACAGTATATATGAGATATTTTGTAAAAGCAGTGCAGTAGTTTTTCGTCACAATGAGAAGGTGAATAGTACAGTGTTCTTCAACAAATGTATCATAATATAGAATTAACAAAGATATTGTTCTTTAACCTATATAATAGGGACACATTTTGATGTTTTAAACGACATAATCAGCACAAATTATAAAGAAATTGTTTCTAATCAATGGGTTAAATATATTAACTGTATTCAAGCGGATATCAAAAGAAACATTACATTATTTCGTTTTCTTATTTTGCTTGTTTTGCTTTAACTGTTTTTGTTTTCAAACAAAATCTGTAAGGACAATTGTCACACAGCCTCATAATTTACACTTCCTGAAAATACTTAACTCGATAGTATTTTTTGCGTTGTTCAGGAGTGATCGTTTTACCGAATGATGATTGAAAGGTGTCACAGAATTCGTGTTCTCGGTTTTCGTGATTTGTGTACAACGATACCCGATAGTGATTTCCGTATAATGTGTAAAAGTTCAACATAGTGAGTTCGGTTCATCCTTCCCGCACGTGTGAAGTGCTCACGATGGGAAAAACATATTGGCATCTAGCATGGCTACATAGACTGTACATAAATGCTTCACCATATCTTCACATTGCGGAACGTCTTGTCACTATGCAGTATACTTAGCGACTTGCACACCTTCACCTCTATAGGTATTTACGTTTTATATTAAATTAATTTATGTATATTATTGATTATGTATATTTTAAGTTTTTGTTATTTATGTACCATAAAGTTCATTTTTGTATGTTTTCAATGTAGTTTTGGCTTGCGCAGTATAAGGCAAATGTGTTCTATCTTTGATATTTTTAATACTTAGCACGAGATTTATGTTAGAAGCATATGAATCTTATCAGACACGGGATCACTTTATGAATCTGTTTATTGCTTTATAATGTTGTGCCGATCAGGTAATTTGTATAACTTACCGTATATAACGTGATTAGGTGTTATATTGTAAGCCCGTATCATACATAATATATATATATATATATATATATATATATATATATATATATATATATATATATATAAAGTTTAATTTAAATTAATATTCAAACAAGAACATATAATAGGATATTATTATTGTGATTCAACAAAGGACTATTGGCACGTCAATGCTATTTATGTCAAGTAAGGTAAATCAAGATTTTTCATTTTTAGCATTGGATTTAATTTGGAATACCACTAAAGTTATTCAGAACATTAATCATTAACAGTAGTATTAGAAATTATCGGATTATTGGGGATTTCATTGACAGTACCGTACGTTACTGTTTTTTTTTTCTCTTTGTATTTTGGGAAAATAAATGGTTTGTTGAATATTGCAAACTTTTCTCATCACTGTTACATTGGTTCAGACCATAAAGTCGGAAAACTAAAACTATATCTCTTTCAGTTAATCATAACGGTATGGTTTGATACATCATTTGAACATAACTAATTGTCAATTTTCGTTTGCAAAGTACGTATAATGAGATAGTGTGTTGCTTTTGCCAGACTAATGGATATTTGGCGGCGGATGGAAGTTGATCGCTGATCTACCACATATATCAACAGTTTCGGCTTATTCTCAATATTATCGCAACAAAAGTGCCTATTTGATTTCTTAGGTTAAGTTAGATCTGACGGTGGATGCATAATTATGATTGATTAACTGGATCATGTTTGTACCTACAGCATGTGTTCAACAGTATCGCAAGAAAAATACAGAACAAGCCGATGGTGGAAGTCAAATGGTGCCCATCTACTTGTTACATCAATATATTCAAATTATTGATAATCGTATATCAAGATAAATTCATATTACATTTTTTACGAGGCCTAATTTTAGACGGTGGATGTGAGATTTACCCAATATGTTCATGATTTCAGTGCATTATCAGCAGTATCTAATGACAAATAGCTGCTATAAGTTTAAGATAGCACGATAGTTCACGATAAATGTCGAGGTATGTTTGATCTATCCCATATCTCCAATGGCTCAACTCTTTTTCAATAGCATTATGTTATTCCTTGCCAGCTGTAAAATGGGAAAGGTTAGCATTCATGTTATTTGTCATCATATGCGGCATTTTGTGCAGATAAATTATGCATTTATTGACTTTAGTCTTGATAGAGTGTTTGTAAATCATTCATTTAATGTCATTTTAGTGAAACGGTCATTATAATTAATGACTTTAACACACAACACTTTTCTAATAGTTAACCAGTTACCGTCAGAGAAGGCTGTTTGATGGAATTCTTAGTGGCACTTGACATTCAAATTGTATTTCCCCTTTTTTAGCGTGATAGTACATATATCAGTTACTGACCTTTTTCATAGTAATATGCCCCGCAATAATAAGGCATTAAAATTAAAAGCTTGACAGAATAACAATATTCAGTATACATCTTCAAAAATCGCTGTTCTTTATATTCCTCCTAACGATAGTTTTCTACCTCCGTTACTAATGGAATTTATCCGATCTACCGTCATTAAACGGAAAGGATAATTGTAGCTCCTTGTTATTGTGCCTTTCCAAAAAGTCTCAATTTCAAGAAGTGGAAGGAACCAGTAATTTACTGTTATTAAGAGCCCTGTGTGTTTCTCTACTATTACGTTCAATTGAAAATAGCAATTTCCAGAAAGCAACGTCTTAGAAAGTGGGTCGATGTCTAGCAAGCCAATTTAACTCGACATAATATAAGGGTAAAAGAATTTGTCTTAAGCAATGGGTGTAATGAATACATTAATTCTGCTTCATAAATATGGTATTACCCCTGAAGACAGATTTATTAAGAACTGCACTCCTTCAGATTCATGTCTCTACAGTCATGGAATCTGTAAATTCTAATCACTTCTTGGTGGACCGAAAGAGTGACCTATACTGACAGATTATAAAAATGTAATATACTAGACCCAATGTTTCATAGAAATAACTTATTTTCATTTTTGTGGTTTTTGATCGCTATTGCAATATATATAATATAACTTTTTTCCATTTGCTTTTATAAATAGCAGTACTAATATTGAAAATAAATATAACCGATTATTGCAAGATACAATTGTCATGCAGCGATGGTCAGTAACTAATCAAATGTTATCATAAAGCACTTTTTATTTAACAATTAATTCAGTAAGCCCAACAAATTAGTGCTAATGACCTTTTTCATATTATGCATGAAAATAAACGTGACAGGACGACACCTAAGTTGCATAAAAATTTAACGTTTGAACCCAATTGGATTAGAATGAGACCATTCGTTGATAAGGTTACGTCTGTCTCAATTCGTTTAAATACATTAGAGTGAAATCAGTCTATCACCCCAATAAAGTCAATATTTATAATGCGATAATTGCTCGCTATCTGGATATTTTACCCTCAATTATGTTCGATTACAAAAATGTGACTGAATTAATTTTCAATTTGAAAACATAAATTCATTAAAATAATTATTCAAACCATCTGTGAATATATTCCTGGAATTGCTTTTGATTTCAATAACATAATTTATTGCCGAACTGTACAGAAACATTATATCTATCACTATTCAAAACAATTAAAATAAATAAATATGCTTGAAGTTTTATATTGCCACATTCTCATGTCCACATTTATCTATCAACAGCATTAAATTGTCTCATTTCATGGTGTCATTATTCAATGAGACTTTATAAACCTGATTTACGTTCGAATCCATTGGCCTTTAAAATTACCTTAGCCTGAGAGCCGTAGACATTTTCAGCCTACAGTTATCAAAATAAAACTTTTCGGAAGCATTACCGGAAAATTTGAACAACAAATGTAAGCGTAGTTTGCTGCACGAAAATGTATTTGCCGTTCTTGAAAGGTGTGGTTTTGGTTAACAACTCAACGCTGATGCTAACTCTGTCATTTGAATAAAGATAGTATATTACCTTGTGTTTCCTCAGCTCCTCAAATGATTATAAATAGACGTAATTTAACATGCCACTGACCTTCCTAATGTTCCATAATACATAATCTTGTAAACTACTATTGCCTTTAATTTGAAATCATACTAGAATTGGAATTACCTAACATAGAAATCCGCATTAAGTTTCATGCTTAACTTGTTTATGATTTGGCTAAGACAATATATTTATTTATATGTTTTTAAATATCCAGCACCAAGATGGTTACATTTACTGGCTTTCACATTTGTCATCCTATATAAAACCTTTTAACATTGAGGTATTTTGATGTAATTGTAGCATGTAATCTAGTTGCATATGATAGACCCTCGTCATGCTTTGTCAAGACAACTTGCCGTAAATCACATTAGATTTACGACTGTTCATTATATTACATTCCTAACCTTTTCAGAAACTAAATCAAGAGTATTAAAGATACATATAAATAATAACAATTTTGATAGTATTGTATTTCAAAGGAGTGGTGTATTTAAATCTACACTTGACAGCCTGTTATAGACAATGTTCCCCTTGAAAATTATATGGTAGAAAACAATATTTAAATTTTACATTATGATTGACACAATTTTAACCAAATTTAAATTAGAGACCAAGGAGTAAAGTATATTAATGATAAAGGATGATCGAGAGTCGACAAAACAAGAGTGATTGGTCTCAAGTCTTATAAATATTATAACTCGTATATTCATGAACAAAAACAAGAACTAGGTTTATGGCTTCATTCCGATATTTATAAAGAAATATGTTTCATTTTTCTTTTCAAATTGTCATTTCTTCAGTCATCAGAAAATCTTAATTTATAAACGTTTCTTACTTATCTCTTATAAAACATTACTAAATATAGTTTAGTGTTATATATTTATGGGATTTCGCATTATTGAGAAAAACTGAACTAGTTTTTCAGATGGAAATACTGCCATACCTTGGGAGTACAGTATATCCATGCGACAAAACGAGTTTACATTTTCCAATACAAATATAGTAACCATTTTATTATATCCTCGTTTTCTTATATTACGAAAGGTTTAATTACATGAACAAAAATACACTACAAGAAACAAAGTAACTGTATGCATGCTGTATTTCAAACTAAATAACAAGCGTAGATTCATCATTACACAACATCATTATTAATATACACCTAACTCCGCCCAGTAAATTGACCTTAGTCGCGCGTTAGACATACGTTTCGAAAGAAAATGGAGTTTTGGTCTACTTGAAATTAAAATTTGGAGTCATATTGTGCATGAATGCACATTGCAGAAACTTTTCCATTTGACGTGGAATGAATAGGTTTTGGTATTTTGGTATTTTTGTCGATTCTATGAAATGTCTTGATTATGGACTGGATTTATCTGTGAGAATTCTACATTAAGTACATCGGATTGCAACAGAGAGAAGCAGCGTGTTAACATCCGCAAGTGTATTTCTGTTCTGTAATTGAATATTTGAAATCATAATTTGGGAAAAAATATGAAGTCTTTCAATTGCAATTATCGAATAGACGCTAAGGAATGTTTCTTTCATTTTGAATGCAGTAAGGAGGATTTTATTGCATTTGGTATATAGTCTTAATTACTTTACAATTTTGAAATGTACAATCAAGCTTGAGAACTCATGCAATTCGGATTTGCAGAACTAGGAAAATACACTTTGAGGAAATTCATGATGTGAAACTGTAAGTATATCTTCTTATTACCAGCTAAAAGAGACAGTGCATGTCTTGTCATCTGCATGTTATTTATAGGATCCCTGTCTGGCGTCTGCCGCTAGCCTAAATCATAAACGTTATATTAAAAAGGTTAACGCGAAATTTGGTAAAGCAGCTGGTATGTGGCAGTCCACGAAATATCTGATTTAGTTCATTTAGAAACAAATTTAATCAACGAAACAGTAAAGGATCTACTACATGGGTGTACATGATTATTTAAAAGTAATTCCTAATACACCATTGGGCACATGTGTTGTTTACGTGAGTACAATATAAAAATGAGCGTGAGTGCAATATCGTAAAATATTGCAAGATTCTTGCAATGTAAAGTTAACGGAGAATCAAATAAGCATAATAAAGAACTATCTTGTACGATATTATTTTACAGGTAACTCACTGATTTGACACATAAGGAGTTTGCCGTATCTTCTGGAACTTAATGAATGCTTGTCATTAAGTTCAATTTAATATAAAACAGTAAATATAGTTACTCATTTAGAATACAAAGTCAGTCGTAAGGTAGGTTTATCCCTCGTGTTATATTAATGTACATGTATTATATTGCCCTCTGTTTACTATTAACATGCTGCTATAAAATCTGTTCATTATGTACAATATCTCATTTCTCTGAACACAGGCTGAATTTCAGTCCAGCGTATGAATTTGGAAAACCAAATTTAGGATGATATGTAAAGACAGGCACTAAAGGACATTAAACTTGTAAGCAGGAATTGGCTCTTGATAAGTTGATATGTAAAACTTTAAAGTCTGGTCCGAATATCTCGTCCGTTTCTGCTGGACTGAAAATGATCTCTTGCAGAGTAACTTTTGGGTACAATTGGTTAAAACGTACTCTAATTAATATAGTAGTTGTTCACTAAATATTACTTAATTGTACTGAAACATGGTCACATATTCTTCGTCAAAAAGAAAAGCAAAAATATTACCTTTTTCTGTGATATCACATACTTCAAGAGTTCAATGAGTTGTTGTTATTGTTGTTCTTGTTGTTTTGGGCTTAGCGCCAGTTTTCAACACACAATAGGTTATATGTGCCGGCCAGTATATTTGGTGGAGAAAAGAAAAACCTTTGAAAATCACAATAAGAACCACCAATCCACTGTACATTACTAGTAAGCTTTCGCACATACTCATATTAGCTGATATAAGAGACAAAACAGGATAAATCTCGGAGAAATGTAACATTAAATGGACAACCCATTTTGCGTTCCTATCTTGCCATTCAAAGGGTGGACAATTCTGACATCGTCCTTAAGGTATTAAATACCTAGAATGGATTCATTTTAAATTTATCAATAAGCATATTCATAATTTGTCGTTTTTAGTGTTAAATCTATTTTATACAGTGTTTAAAATCACACGAAATCCAAAATGGCATTGAGCTCCTTTTAAAGAAATTCCGCTTCAAATTTAAATGGATACTTTCGAGAAAAAACGGAAGGTCGACTTAAGAAAAATGAAACATGAACAGTTTGAAGTAACAAAATCCTGTGAGAGACAATCCCCCTGCTTAGTGTTCAATCCCATTGTGTAGTAAAGCTTAACTGGAATACGCAAAAGGGTTAGAACTCATCAGTATATAGTTCCACCCAAAAAAAAGAATATTATAACTTTTTTTCATGTTAAAGCAGGCCATTTGATAAAATTATTATTAAAATACACCATTCATGGACGACGAACTAAAATAAGAGCACCAAAAAGCCTAGCATCGATGGTAGTCATTATCAGAACAGCTATTAAACGAACCTATGAAATGAAAATAATGAATACAAAAGCTTATTTGGAATAAATGCCAGTAAAAATAAAGTTCTTACCTGTTTTCTGTATCTGACGGATGATCAATTAACAGTAAATAGAAAATTGCTTTATTCCATCGCTTTTGGTCACTTTTACCAAGACTGCTATATGTTCTTTTACTTATTTCTGCATACTACTATGCTTATTGTACAAGTTGATTCCAACACAAAATCATAATTATATGCAAAATGTAGAAAACACTGGACTATCAGCGCAGATTTGTTAGATATTCACCCACTTCTCGTTCCAAATGCCTCCTTTCATGTGAGTGTGATTTACAAAGACTCATCAATACAATACTCCTGTCTGCTAGGCAATTATAATCGCTTCAACGTCTTGCACGTCCCCTGAGCCTTTAAATTGTTGCTGTCATGTCTGCTTTGACTCAATTAGTATACATATTCAGGCAGTACGCCCACCTCTCAGCAACAAGATATCAGCTGGTGCTTTTTGTAATCAAACAACAGGGAATTCTTAATAAGTAAAATCTGCAGCAGAAATCAGAGTAAGTACTCCATTTTATTTACAGCTACTAATGCTTGCACACTGAGTACAATGAGCAAGAAATTTCAGGCTTATATATGCTTTATAAACAAGCTGTGCACACATGTAATTTTCCCTATCATCATGTGACGAGTGTTAAATTACATTTATATGTTTTCGATTATATTCGTACTTTTCTGTGTTCTATGTTCTGACTATAAAGTAGCAGAATTAAAACTGCGTGTGTGTATAGTTTAGATTTCTAACGTAGCTTTATCATTTTTTATCATGTAGCATGATGTCCCACCCAGTCACATTTTCATGACACCAGGCTGACCAGTCCTAACACTAACCTCCTAATGCTGAGCACCTAGAGAAGTAGCTGTTAGTACCATTTTTTAAAGTCTTTGGTATGACTCGGCCGTGGTTCGAACCGGCGACTTCCCGCATCAGATCTAACCATTAACTCAGCGAAGTGGTACGAATTAAAACTAAATATTTCATTTTATTTCTACTTAGATTTAGATAGTGACTGAATTATTAGGGAAATGTATTATAAAATATGTCTGTTGCATCGTTTGTGTATGGCCTTGGCGTAATCCACCACAACACTTGTTAAGCTTGACCGGTTTCAAAAACACCTTGAAATATCACAAAGCAAATATGCACACCGACGTATATTAAGAGAATAGAAAATACGTTTCTTCTCTCTCTCTCTCTCTCTCTCTCTCTCTCTCTCTCTCTCTCTCTCTCTCTCTCTCTCTCTCTCTCTCTCTCTCTCTCTCTCAATTGGTTATCAATGACCTACGTTTAGTTATCAAGGTATAAATAGGCAGAAGCCTTTATTTCCTGTATCGTAATTTAGCTTTGCCACACGGAATAATACTTAAGAAATTAGTTGAGATAAATACTAAATTTAGTGTGTTTATTTCCAGAAATTTACCCAATTTTACTGCAGAAGTGCTTCAAGTAGTTACCATTAAATTTCTTTTGAAAAGGCAATTGCAAAATAAATATTGTTTTTGAAATTTGACATTTGATAAATTGTTATGAATGATCTCGAATCTCAAATTTGTCCTGATATATGGAACATGATATTCAGTGGAAACGGAATATGAGAATAAAACTCTCTCTCTCTCTCTCTCTCTCTCTCTCTCTCTCTCTCTCTCTCTCTCTCTCTCTCTCTCTCTCTCTCTCTCTATATATATATATATATATATATATATATATATATATATATATATATATATATATATATTAGCAATTCCTCAATTGTCTTCACAAAGAGCAATCAATCATCAATTGTATTTCTAGTCTTGGAATGGATTTTGATGTGCCAGTG
Source organism: Potamilus streckersoni (assembly GCA_016746295.1). Taxonomy (NCBI): domain Eukaryota; kingdom Metazoa; phylum Mollusca; class Bivalvia; order Unionida; family Unionidae; genus Potamilus; species Potamilus streckersoni. The sequence continues at coordinate 694,351 of JAEAOA010002352.1, read as the reverse complement.
CTGTGAACTAGAAGTAAATGATATCATGGTTTTAAGATTGGTGAAATGATTTGTGTGAGCTGATAACGCAACTTACTTATAACCTTGTTACATATAACTAGAACAGACTGAGAATTGTAGTATAATTTGTCAATCTTGTTAAATTTGTTTCTGAGTATAATCAATATATTCCACACTCCTAAATCAATCAATCCTTTAAAAGATCGAAACAACTAGTGGAACCTCACGCTTAACTTCTTTATTATTTCTTTAAGACAAAATGTTCTCTATCCATTTATTTCTTATATCAATACAACCTTTTTCGGAGATTATGAATTTATATAGCTTTCATATACTGGTTATACTTGCATAGTTACAAGATTTTGTTTATATGTAACATATTTATTTTCTTTCAAATAAAATGAAAGAAATTATATATGGGGTTATTTTCGGTGAATATTATTATACGACATCATTTTGGTAAATCTATGAAGAAGGAAAATGTACAGATAAGTCTTAATTATTTTGATTTTCATGTAAACGTCCTTAAAACCATATTAATACCTACCGTAAAAATAGGCGATTAGATGTCAAGACAGCCTTTTTCCTACATGTTGTGGTATGAGAATATATTGTAATAAACTTAATGAACTGGCCCAGTAAAACGCGTAGTGAAAAATAAGCGAAATAATAATTTTATCGAATTGCAGCAGGCATATAACATTGTTTTCCAATAATAGTAATACTAATTCAAAAATACACTTTATAGCATATCAAAACAACAATACGCAATTTTATTAATTTGAAACATTACTTTGAAACCTATATTTACCTCCTTGATGGAGTTTTTGACAATTGCTTTCTGAACTTTTGGCACTAAAATATTGTAATTGAGATTTTACTGAGATTGTCACTGGATTCAGAGCTTAGATATTATTTATTCAATTACAAGCATTACATGTAAAGTTAACAGTGCAGTGACTCATGGCTGCTTTGCACTTTTTTACTTAGTAACTTAGCTGGATAGTTGATCAGACCTCATCTATACGTTATACTTTTCGTGGTATGCATTTTGCAGGGAAACAAGATTCAGTATATGGCAATGCATTATTGGTATGGATAATGATTTTCTGTTTGTTTTCCATTCAATGGTATTACAGTCGCTTGTTTTGCAAATTGAGTGTACACCTTCAATGAAACAAAACCGTCCACAATGCTTTCACGATAAATCAGTTTTCCGGAAATACAATACACGATTACGAGAAATTTATACTTTCATAAGGTTTTAATTAGTGCTTTAGTCCGAACTTTATAGCTTATATAAATTTAATCCTTTAGCTACAATTTACTTTTAAATTGTTTAACTACCGTATATTGTTTTAAGGCAAGACTCCATTTACAATATGGAATAAACAGAAAGTACAATATTATCTTTATTTACGTGATAGAAAAAACAAGTAGTTAATGTTTCTAAGACTAAATTCTGCCTCCCCATCTCAGGTGAGGATAACTGATCTATCACAGCTAATTGTAGTCATTATAATGAGCCTGATGAGATAATCTCAATTTCGAGAAATGTCATTGTATTTTGATGGAAGAGAAGAACTAAAGACAAATTAAATTCCTTCCACAATAATTATTGTTCATTATGAAAATGTAAGTGATTCATCGCTTTTTACATGCACATAGGGTATGAGTCTACTAATTAAACAGAAAAGGTTCCACTAAATGTAGACACCAAATATCAAAATATACTTGTTTGATCTAAGAACTCGAAAGCTTACTGTAAAATAAATCATCACGGCAATCTCTGTTTGCAAAATCTATAAGATCATTATCGTGAGAGATACACTCAGAATCTCAAAAGAACGAAATTATTTATCATTTAATTGGATATTGGAAACGACATTGCTATAACACCGTAATTTCCCATCTTTAGTTCTCCATAAGCATGCAGTATTGATAATTAGATGCAAACTCTCACAAAACTATGGCATTTTGCAATACAGAAAATAGAAAGGTTTTTAACGTCATCTTGTGAACAACTGCATCTGTTGAATGAAATGAAAATAGACGTTAGTAGTATCATAGTGAGAGGTTAAGATGTTTTATTATTGCAGAGCTTGCGTCTTCTATACCACGTGACTTTACTGTTTGTATAGTCGCGAGTGCAGCGCGGCTACATTGCCATGGACATATAAAAGAGTTTTTAGACTCAGGCAGCAAAACAATTTCTCGCACGGGTTTGCGTTTTTTACCTAAACCCGCTCGGTATTAAAACTTAATCTAGCCCTATGACTTCACGGATTCGCGTCTTTGCTAACGTTTACATGATTTTCACTTTAAATCAGATCTCTATTTTGGACAAGCCACAATGACATAAGCGCCCCTGTTCCGTATCTGACATGGAGTCTTCAGAAATTTTCCACTTGAGCCAAGCCCATGAATCACGTAAGCGACTGCACACACCCGTTGTCATTTTGCGAGCACTGCGGTTTTCTTGCTGATATAATGCAGCTGTTGTTCCGCCTTGATGTTAGTTTTCGAGGTTTCATTACAATTCTTCTGTTTAAAATATCATCGAAAAATATAATTCCTAGACAAGTCGACCTGACGCACAGATTCACACGCACATTTTTTAACTGGGACAGCTGACATGCAATCACACACAAACATACATACATATATATATATATATATATATATATATATATATATATATATATATATATATATATATATATATATATATATATATATATATATATATATATATATATATCACATAAAGTATTGTTTTCCTACAGTACGTGCAGGTTCATGTTTTTTTTATACGTGTGAAATAGAACTTTATGTGATTCTGATTGGTCCAGGTGAAATCATGAAATTATTGTGCATTAGTGTCTTTAATGATTGGCTGCGACCTTGGGAAAACGTTTTTAACCCCGCCTTCTGGAATGTTTTGATCTGAGTCAACATTTTGGCGGCCATTTTTTAAACTCGACTCGCAAATGGAAATTGAGTAAATATCATATTGGCTGTCTCAATATGGATATGCTACTCCCACAGGGGTTCATTATGTCATGTTTGACAATATCATCATAAGGAAAAAAAGGCATAAAGCATAAGGAAAATAAAGGCATAAAGCTACAAGACAAGAACGATAAAAACGAATAAAAGTAAGGGATAGCGGGGTGGGTGGGTGTGGTGCGTATATTAATAACATAGATATAGAATCCACCGTATATACAAGCGTTCTTTAAATGTTAAATTAACGACGTAAACAAACTCACCTCTATTGGGAGAATAATCTGGAAATGAATGGGTCTCCCAACTGACAGATCTTTATCGAACCACAGCATCTTTACTTAGCATATATGGGATGTAATAAATAAATTTGTTGACGTCTTCTGTAAGTCTATTTTTCAAATCAAGCACTACAAATATCAGGTCACAAATGTATTGCAGTAAATGTGGGACGTTTGTATCCGGTAATCCATTTCACATGAAAATCGCAACAATGTAACTTTTTTAAACACACGTATATTCTACTGTCGGCCTGCTGTACTGTGACATCTGACCGTAAAACAATGTGGCAGCATCACATCGCATTTATAATTCTGTTTTGTAAAATGATTTTGTAGATACAAAATGTTCTGTTTATTAGGAAGGAAGCTTTTTCTTTGATTTATAGTTTGTAAAACAGTACAATCTAATTATACTAGTTCAACTTTCTTTGGGACTATATTTTATGCACAACAAATGAAAGGTACAACGTCTATCAAAATGAACGAAATTATTCGTTCTTCTATCAATCTAAATAATTTCCACTGAAATAAAATCTATGTGATGAAAAGAATCTCAAATGGGTAACGATTTAATATTAAATTTATGAAACTCGTTGAACAATGTCCAGCTTTTGCGAGCCAAGGCTCGCAAAAGCTGGACATTATTCAACTTGTTTCATAAATTCAATATTAAATCGTAACGATCGTTCTAGTTTTTGTTTAATAAGTGTTTACGTATAAGCAATTCAAGAATACAAGATCTTGGCAGTCCGTTCCACTCCATTGCCATATAAATAATCCCTGATGTTTTCATTGCTAAAGTGGTTAGCGACTGTACACTTCTTATACGCATGTGCGATGATTAAAAACTATTTTGTTTGCATTGATGCATCATAGTTCAAATGGTGAATGTATGTGTAGACCGTGCGAGGATTATATTGAGTATATACAAGAGCCAGCTAAATTCACTCTGGCCACACATGTACAAAAACTATTATCGATGACGTCAGTCCGTTCCAAATGATCTAACAGAATCTTCTGTGGCTCCAACATTGTCACAAACACGTTTTTCATTTTTAAATTTTTCTGGGTTTTTTTCAGATACAAATACTAAAAATGGTCAGTGTTGCAGGAATTTCAATATTTATCCATTGTATATATAGTCATTCTAACTTATTAATCGCAAACGAACCAGCAAACATAGAATTTCGAACTAATCTGTAATTCCGTTCTGTCGTTTGTATATAATCTGTAGATACTTAGCTTTTACATGCAGCATCTAGTAGTAGGAACGTAAGAGCCGCACGGTGTTTGTTATTAGATTCATACACGATAAAGATGTAATTGAATCTATTGGCATCAAGTTCGTTGTAACCTTCGTTATAAACATATTAAGATATATATGTATTATATTCCGCCTACCAAAATAATTCTTTATAGGAAATATTCTGTTGCTAGCCACAGCGTTAATATAAGATAACCGCTTGTTGCATTTTGAAACTATGTAATATTACGTCCCATCATTGTCGATATGCTCTTGGGTCCGTGGAATACTGTTTCTGTTCATGATAAGGTATATGCTCATTTCATCTCAGGCCTTTTTGATTTTAGATTTTGTATGCTCATCGATGTGGTCGTTTATGAATGCCAATGTCATTCATTCAATGATTCCCAGTGACATGGACCTCGCTACTTCAAAAAAACATCGTTGATGTCCACTATGGAAGCTTTGCATTTTCCAGATTAATCTTGAAAAATTGACAGCGACTACAACTTGGTTGCTCCACTCGCTCTGATCGCTTTTGCTGGGAAACCTGGTTAGAACCACATCGACATCGTGTCGTTGATTTTTTTCTCCCGACTCCGTAAATACGAACAGGTCATGTACACTATCAATCATAGTTTCCACATAAAAACGGAGTCTCAGCGAAGGTTGTGATTTCAGTGAACACTAGAGAGTATGAATGTGTCAGCAGCAAGATGATACATATGCAGCCGTGTTTCGATTTGCGACGACAGCGTTGCATCAGTCGGCGGCGGGACGCTGCCCCCACCCACGAGCATCGTGTGGGTAAGATATAATGTAAAGGAATAACAATTGCAGTTGGAGTTGCAACTCCGTCGTAGTAAAAAAGAAACACGTGATAATGGGGTGTCACCGCGGATGCGACCCAATGAATTATCAGATATTACTGGTGAATGCAAGCTGACGATGCCGTTTTACTAGAGTGTAGAGAATTATGGACGCAAGTTTATCCCGCAAGATGACGTACTTGAAATGCAAATTAATCTTGATCAATTTTCATCACATTTGTCCGAGAATGTTTGCTGTCTGTCAAGTAGCACTCGAAAGCAAATCTACCAAGGGCAGATTCAGGTGAATCGAAAAATATGTAACCTTGGATGGATTTAACAAAGGGAAGGGTGTGTCTCTGATATTAATGGTGTTACAGAATCGATTAATCGTAATAGCTGAGGTGATCCTGACAGTGTCTTGCGATAGGGTATCCAAGCAATCCGGTCATGCTTGATAGATTGGTTTACGTCCAGAGTATATTCGGGAAACTAGAGAACCATTCCCAGCGACTATTTTCCGATGACAACTTCGTATTGTAGAGATTAAAAAGAGATAGCAGAGCCGAGTATAGACCCGTGCAGGCGTTTGAAAGATCTTGAGTTTTTGCCTGTCACCAATGTAATCTTTCCTCTGATTTTTTTATTTATTGATTCAATCTCCAGACTGCACCTGAGACAGACGTAACCAAACGCATGCTAATCTCATTGCATCCAAAAGGCCAGCTGTAATAAACACGAAACAACTCTAGTACAATACCGATTATAATTTGGTCTATTTTACTAGTATGAGGTGACGCTAGGATTTAAATTTTGGAATGATACTGCATTGGATATTTGATTTAGTGAAATTCCGCAGAACTCGTCATGCCTTCAATGCTCATATGTACGTTCCCACAAAAGATGCAGAGCGGACAAAATTGCACGCAACACCTGTTTATTACGTGTGTCATTACTCGCCGTGGAAAAATATGGTGTTAGACGATAAGTCTACTAGCATAAATAATTATACAGGGAAACCTTAGCATGTACTGCCGGGCACGTAATAAGAGTCTCTATCTCATATAGCTTGTTTGTGTGCGGTGCAAAGGCCAGCTGTATAAGGAATTGGATGTGATTTCTACCTCGTTTTAAATACTTTGGTTGAGGCAATGAATGGCGTTGCTAAGTTTGTTCTGAAAAAAAAACTTGCATCTTAACCCGTCTGCATATTGTATTAATGAAATGTTTCCCAAACGCATGTTCTAGCTATTTTGCTCGGCGGCGTTTTCTGGTTTGTATACATCAGAGATGATTTCCGTGCAACCTTATAAATATCAACACGTTTATAAAACTTGAAATTTTGGTCTTGGGCGATGAAACATACTTGATAGCAATGGTATTTGAGATCGATACGATGGCGGTTATCTTGTACGGCAATGCTATTCTCTTAACAGCTAGATTTTCAAACTAAATCCGTTCATAGTATCAAATGCGTAAAAGGGCTGTAATATAATTTTTATAGCACTCTCGTTTTTCCAAGTCATAGATTGTTAACCGCATGATATATAATATTGAAATGGTAAATGTTTCTATGTATTTTAATCAGTTCAAAACTTCGCAGCTGTTTGGACATAAGTTTATAATGTTTATTGAGTCATTCACACACTTTAAAACTTAACAATAGTGTCGTGTCTACGTTTGTTTGAAGCCTTCATTAGATATTCTGATTCAGTGGTTGTGCAATCCTGCAGGAGTCATGTTGGGATGAATCTAACTTTTGTCAATATCATTTGTATAACCTGCTGAAGATGTCATGGTAAAATCGATAAAGACTTCCAATTATTAAACCAAGAGTGCCAAATAACACCTTGTCCAACTTATTTGCAATTTAAGTCAAAAACATATGAGAGCAAATTAATCAAGTTCAATTTGTTGTGTATGCAACTTATGTACAAGTGATGGTGTGATCGAAAGCACTTTATAATAGGTGGTTTATATATTGTCGTGAAATAATATCATTAGCAAATTTAGATCCAAATTTAACATTTTTTAACATTTTTATGTTTAAGCCACATATGCTAAATTAGAACATCTAAATCTAACTCGTTAATGGTGGCTCTATACTTTGGCCAACTTTTGACATTAACTGACAAGAATCGTGTGTGTAAATACAACAATCTAAATAATGACCATTTATGAATGGCAATTTTTATATACATGATCGACTTCGTTTCCATCCAATACTTAGCTTCACACTGGGTTATTCTTTCTACAACGACAATTCAATTAAAATAACGTTAGCTTTATGAATGATGCTAGAAATAAATTTCCAATGTAAATAGTTACCATTATACATTACTTGTAATTTCGTGTTTATTGTAGCGTCAAAACAAGTTCATAGACGTCGGAACGACTGGATGATATGTTATCACTAAAAAGGCATTCACATTAGCTTAGGCGTTCGTTTTCTTGCAAAATCTAACAAATTCAATAATTAGTCTCTTTTAAAGTGTGTGCAATAAATTAACGGTAGACTTGAATGTTCAGCTTCTAAAAGATGTATTTCGAAGGAAAATTAGTCAGTCATGTACTATAAATCATTCGGTTGAAAATCCTAAGGAAAATAATTTTAGTCATGCACCATTATCCATTCTATTAAGAAAAAAAGATTTTATGTTTAACAACTGTATTTCTATGGAAATTAATTCCAGCAATGTAATATGTTGGATTTCTCCTAACAGACGTGTTTATAAGGAAAAAACTTTCAATCATGTGTTATGAAGTGTTCTGTTGAAACACTTTTACGTACGTGTATATCTTATGAATAATAATTTCGGTCATATACTACGAAGCATTCTGCTGATAATCGTTTGCCAGTTAGAATGTCTGATGATCATTCCTTTGTCAGGTGCCTCTGCCTGACCATAACACCTATGAAAATTGGTTCTTACACTGCCTCGATTTCCAAACTGTCGATGTCGCATCTGATTGTAGATTATCAAGGGACAAAGATTAACATATTTCGCCCAGAGCTAACGTCACGACAAACAGAGGTGTCAGATGCAGAAGGACGGTAGGGATTTGACAATGAAGAGAAGCCATCCACGAGGTTATGTATGTGATTGACATAAATTATAATTTTCTCTGATTCTAAGATGACGGGATAATTATTAACAATGGAATTTTGGTAACAGAAGGCAATATATAACGTTTTCATTAAATCTTATATTTTAACCTACTGTCGTCTATTCGTTCAATAGATCCCTCGTCCTGCCAGTTACATGTTTATATAATTTGTCTCCCTACACAGCTTAGCCACGTGGGAGACAATAATGCAACTACGTGACAGGGATTTCCTTGTTTTGGTACGAACACCGACATATATTATTGTTCACATACATTTTTTACAATTATATTAAAATAATCCGGCACTTTCGTTTCCAAGTAATTTGACAGATTCAAAACAGTGTTTACTATGTTTTATTATTGCTTATCAATCCACAGTAAGGTCATTGAGGTTTGTGCTTTTTTGAAAATCTGAATAATATATCTAAGTAGAATCCAGCTGTATATGCAGTGCATAGAAAATAGGAAAAGTAAGGAATTAAGTAATAAGTGTTAGGTGCTTGAAATATTGCGCAACGAGCGACTCAATCCTCGTGTCATTTATATGAATATGTAAATAATGGCAATGGGGCGACCTGAGGACCCCTAGTAAGAAGTCTAATATTAGAGAAAATGAAACATAAATGACAAGCATATTCATACTCAACATTTAATTTCAACTTTGATATTTAAAAGATTGGGTTAGTGCCCTCGTTAAAAAAAGGAAGGAGACCATAATTTTCATATTTTGAAAAAGTTGTTGAAAATTTTAAATTGCTAAGGAAGTATTGAATTTTATTATTACAGTATGTACTTGTTTGGGGCAAAGATCGAAAAATCAATGCAACCCCGTCAATACAGCAAAATCATGACTATTATTTGGTTAAGGACTTTATCAAAAAGGGTTATATTTTGGCCCCTGTTTATTGTCGGCAAAAATTAAGGAACTAAAAGAAAAGAAGCGGGACTACGCTGTGTTGAATCTGCAATATAAAAAGAGCATGTATTTAAGAGATGGTGTTTAGCCAAGAAAGTTGAACAAGTTGAACACGTTTTTTCCCATTGCGTCAACTTGAAATAAAAGCGTCAGAATCAACATAAACCTATCCGAAATGATCTTACTTCTAATAGGTCAAAGTCACGATCCTGTATTCAAAGCAATGCATTTGTTGGGTCTAATGAACCCCAGTCTTAGGTTATTATGGAGAATTATGAACCATTCATGTAAAAGGGATCTATACCACTCTTGGATGATTTGGCCAATGCTATCCATATTAAAATTGGAAGGATTTTATTGTCAGGTACTTTGTATTTTTCTAAAACTTCTTAAAATGAAAGTGTGCTCATTAAGAGAGTAGAGTGCATTTTTGTTAATGTTGTTCTCCATTATACAAATTTGTCATCAGACGTAGTTTAAGGACATCTGACAGTCAGAATACGATATTCGTTATCCTTTCAGGGCATTCCTTTGTTACTAGGCAATGACCTAGTTGGAGCCAAGGTTGTGTTTAATCCACTTGTAACTGACATGCCTTTTGGATCAGAAAGTTATCTTACAACGAACTCCCTGAGTTGTGCCCAGCTTTTGCACTTACTAGATCTATGGTAAATTAAAGTCTTGATAATGATATTGATAAGGAATGTATATTTCTTTAGCTTACACATGTGTTAGTCAAACTTTTCATGAGGTTACTTTATATTCCTGTTTGGGTCAATCAAAAGGTGTTGATCAGTGATTCTCTTTTAATTACTCAGTCTCTTTTTCTAATCGGGATGAGAACGATAATCACCTGTCGTCGAACAGGAAAACGATCCTGATACATCATGTTTGTTTTAGAGGGTTATTAGTGAAACTGACGCCACTGATGTATCTGTCTATTGTTTCATTAAAATTGGATTTTTTGTGAGAAAATAGAGACCTCGCGAAGTATCTACTGGTGTCGAAAGGTCAGTGAATTATCAAATTGTAGTTACACAATCTTACAGACATGAAATACTTAGTCTGGCCCATGAAACGCCTCTGGCTTGCCATTTAGTGATATATAAAGCTTATCACAAGATGTTGACTTACTTTTATTGGCTAAAAATCAAAGTGATGTTTTAAATACTGTAGATCTTATCGTACTTTTCAAATGGTGGGAAAACCCAATCAGAAGATACATAAGGCACATCTGCAATCTATTCCTGCATATGACTTACCATTCCGCAGAATTATGGTAGATTGTGTTGGTCCTTACCTAAGACCTAGTCGGGCAACCAATATTAGTTGATTATTATGTGTGCGTCAGCAAAATTACCAGAGGCAGTTCCTTTGAGGAATATTAAATCCAGAATCCTAGTAAAAGCTATCACGAAGTTCTTTACTCAGTTTAGTGTAACTGTTCTAGGACATATTGTTGGACATGGACAATTTAAACCTTTAGATGATAAGGCCAAGGCTATCTGCAAATTTCCTGTGCCTGTCAGTAAATGCAAACGTGTTGAGCAAAAAAAGCATTTTTTTGGAAGGAAAACTATCAGCAATACTTAAAAATGCACCAGTTTTTAAGCTCCAAAGTTTGGACAGACGTTTAAATTGTGTGTGGATGCAGGTAATGTTCTGGTTGGAGCAGTATTGATTTAAGAAGATAGAAATGATGTTGATTATCCAGTGAGCCATTTTTCTAAGAAATTAAATACGCACCAAAGAATTTATACAACAATAGTGAATGAATGTTTGGATTTAATAGTGGCAGTATAGCATTTTGAAGTTTGCATCAGGATGGCCCCTTCTCCTGTTGTTGTGCTCATCGATCACAATCCCATTACTTTCATCGTCAAGATGAAAATTACAGCTCAAAGATCAATAAGGTGGAGTTTGTTGTTACAAGAATAAAATCGTGACATCAGGCAGACCAAGGTGAAAAACAATTTAGTTTCAGATTCATTTTTTCTGTGCATTGAAACAGTATTTCATGTACACATTGTATAACTCATAAGCGTTCTTCTTATATAATTTGATTTTGCTTCATGTATAATAGTAAAAGGAAACCTTCATTACCTAAATATTTATTTTCTTTATGTTAAAGTATTACGCATATGTAACATATTTACTTATGTGTTAGTTTTAAATATTTATTTTATTTTTAGTTCATTGCAAGTTATCATATTGATAACTTTATTAACTGGATTTCACTTTTTCCGGAAAATTCAGTTAAGTGTTAGTAAACAAGTGTTGCTACATTGTACATTTTTAACTGCCCCAGAATCTACCTTGGTTCTAAATTAGTAAACACTAAATGAAGATTATATGGTATTACCTAAATCATGTTCGGCCCACGTTTTCGCCTTGTGGCATCGTGCTATTGCTACTTGAGTTAAAATTGTTATTTAATAGAAGTTATTTTTCCTTTAAAATATGTAATATTTTAGCAATAAACTTGGATAAATATATTAATTGGAAATTTTTCTGAATTTTAAAGCCGGAATATTATTCTTGATTCATAAAATTCAACGCGGAACTGTTGACACATCAGTATAATTCTGTATTCATCTGACGCCATCGTCCGCCATATTGGAACTTCACCGGGATTCGAACTTGGATTCATTTAGGTCTCTTTAGTTATAGCACTTACATTTTTAAATTACAGGAATAATTTTGGTTTATATTTATAAATCTATTTTCATCTATGTGCACAGTTTCTTTAGGAAATATATTATTATGTTAATATTTACAACTATTGTTGGCACCACTCTTCTTTTTAACGATTGAAGGAGCATTCACGTAACAATTGTTATTACTACTACATTGATACGCAGCATGGAAATTGTTTTGAATAACATGTTGACTGATGAATGAAGTACTCTCATTGGTAAGTACATCAATTTTAATTTATTTGCAATGTTTGATTCAACTGGGCTAATGCTATTTGGCAGCGTTTGACAAAGTTTGAAGAATGCATCATATTTCAAGTTGTTGCAGTCCTTACGGTAGCTCTTGAGATAGTTCAGTTTTCATTTTTGTAGTCACTGAAGGATATATAGTATGTCTGCATGGATCAGTATTTCCTGCCATATTTCGTTTCACCCTGCATTGCTAATTCTATCCTATCTGTAGCTCAGTAAATTTTTAGTACAACGTAATTAAACGTATCTAACAGTAAATAATTCGTTTCATACGAAATATTTACAACTAGTACCTTTATCTACATTTAATAACCATGCTGTGTGGACAGATCCCCGATTATCGCAGGAAAACGTCTACAAATATATCTCAATAATGACAATGTTCTCGAAAAGTAATAGTCCTCTAATATATCTTGAAATACGAAATTACATTTGCCATACTTCCTTGTATCTGGTATAGCACCCTATGAACCTCGTTACTTAAAGACACTTAAATCATGGTACCCATTTTAAATCGAACAAAACGATTTGATCTGTGTTTCGGTCCTTTTCTTCCAGACAACATTTGCTCATCAATAAACGATATGTTCGACATTAAACCTATAGTTTAAACATCTTAAATCATTTAATTACCCGAGCTAAATGAAAAACCTTGTTCACAGTTTATATTGTCAAATGAAACAGACATTCATAGTCAATCCAGTAAAAACGACACGTGTTAGTTATGCATAACTAGATATTATCCATGTTAGATTACAAAGCAGTGCAAGCTAATTAAAAGGATGATCTTAACGTAATTTGATGACGCCCCTTTTGTTTTTGTCTGAGAAATAGTCAGCAATGGAGTAAAACATTACTGGCAGTGTCATACCCTACTGTTAACTTGTATTTGTGAAAGAAATCTGGTTATACAATATGCATGAAAATGCTGAACTTGTATTAGGGACTATTACAATAACTTTACAAACTACAAATACTGTTTTTGTACATTCCACCCACTCTCTATTATCATCAGAACACTGCAGTTACATGTTCCAAGTTCTGTGCAATTTGTTTCCATAACATCCTAGTTAGCAAACCAAACTCACTTCCTCTTTAACAATTATTTGATGTTCTCTATGTTTGAATTACTGAAACTGAGTCCCATTGTATTATATGGGTACATAAACTATTCAAGCCTATGGGAATGCAAGCTTATGGGAATGCAATATATTTTAGTATGATTTACAAGAATTCAATTTATATTACTCATTTAACAGGGAGAAAAATTTGTGGTAAAAAATAAAAACTACAAAAATTGAATTACTAATAATTAGAATTATATGTAATATCTCCGCTTACACAGAAAACAATTTACGTACAAGATGAACGTTTGCACCATTTATCTACAACCAGTTACTTATTTCCTGCAGCAAAAAAAAGCTTAAATAAATGGCCAAAGTTTCTTTCATTAATTGTTTCCTTATGTATACCTTATATTTATATTTCTGCAATGCTTACATTAGCAGTTTGGTTTCTTTATTCCAGGAATACGTACACTAAATCCTTGCAAAATTGTAAGTAGCTACTAGTTTTTCTTTTATTTCCAAATAGATAGAATTAAATATGTGGCACCAATGCATCACTTCACGTGCATCTTTGTACAAGAAAACCTAATGGCAGCTTTAGATTTTGAAAACTCATTTGAAAATCCTATTAAAGGTGTCGTAAAATATTCGTAAACAATTCTCAGGACATTACTATTGTAATGAATAACTTTTAACGAAACAAAATGTATATTCAAGACCTTTTTCAACTCTCTAAAAGATTACATGATGACAAACTGACATTGATTAATTTGAAGGTAATGGTTGCATTTTAATATTATGGCATGAGACTGACCTTCGAGTGATCTGCGAAATATATGATTAAATGACTGTAACAAATTATTTTTTTGCGTGGACGAAGAAAACGTGCAGTCATGACCAGTGTTTAAGCCAATCTCACCATAACTGTTTTAGGTCTCGCTGTCAACTTGCGCATGGATATAACAACACATACGAGTCCGAATTATTTTTTATTTCCTAATAATTATATTATCAACAATACTGGATTGTTTTCTACAAGACGACTATCCCAAATCACTATATTAATATCCTACAAGACGTAGTATTACCTTTAATTATGGATAGTTTCCGACAAGACTTGTAACTGACAATACTGGATTATTTCCTGCAATATATATAGCCCTCAATAATGTACTAATTTTCTACTGAACTTTTCCCACAAGACATGTAACTAATACTCTACTTTTTCCTGCACTACGTATGAGCCCACAGAACTGTATTTTTCCTACAAGTACGTATGGCCCATAATACTTTTATAATTTCTAGAATATTTTTTATGACCCAGACTACTGGATTCATTCCTACAAGATGTAGGACCCAAAGTTGTGGATTATTTCATGTAATATGATTGGCGCTTGATTCAAACAATTTAAATCATACATTGTTACTTCTGCCAGAAAATTATGCATAATTAAAACTGCATCGAATAATATGGTGATTTTTGTATAGGCCTGAAATACAAGGCATCACAATTAAAAAGATCAATTCTATCTGATATATCACTCCTATGGGAACCATGAAAAATGTTTTGTAAAAAGCCATTATCAGATATGCTTTTTGAATTATTGTTTCCTGTCATTTTTCCTGAGAATACATATGGCAATTCCATTTACATTTACTGCAGTTGACGCTACATAAACGTTGTTATGCATTGATTCATATATATAGCATTACAAATATATGTACCAGTTGTTAGTATCGTCTCCGCAACTATATGACCTTTAGGGTTAATGTAAGGCTGATTCAACAAATGTCTTGTGTATGCATTGTCTAGATATCATGATAAAACATTCCATATCGTCTAACTATCATAATAAACATTCCATATCGAACCTGGAAAATTCAGCAGTGTCTGTGATATCATATTCAATTACAAAATTCCTTGTTACGAAAGGTCATAAATAAATTTAGTTCCATAAAAGAATGTGATTATGTGCTAGAAAAATATTACCTGATAACAAAATGAAAACGAGAGTGGTTGTGATGTGATGTAATTATGATTTTTAACGTCTGCAGTGTGGCAGTTTATAGTGATGTCTAGTACTGGGGTATCATGCCGCAGACAATTAGCATGATGTCCTATCCAGTCACATTATCCTGACAACAGTCCGACCAGTCCTAACACTAACCTCATTATGCTGAGCACGATCCGAGGCAGCTATTAGCACCATATTTGTAAGTTTTTGTCATGACTCGAACGAGGATTTCTCCCATGACCTCCCGCATCAGAGCCGGACGCTCTAACCACTAGGCCTCCGGAGCGGTTTGCGAGAGTAGTTATAGTACAATCAAAATCTTTTAAACGTTTTACAAAGTTTCATTTAAAGGTTTTCAATTTCCTATTTTCTTCTCTAACGCTTACCTTTAGTAATACAAAAATGATATTTTTCTTCATTCTTCATACCTTAATAATACACGACTTGCAGGAAATGTTGAAATTCAGATATATATGACTCTACTATATAGTCAAAACTGATTAACCACAGTATACAAGACGTATTAATTGGATTTTTAAGTAAGCCAGGAAAGCCATTCTTGAGAAAAGTTAACCTCTCTATGTAATGCAAAAATGTCTTCAAAAATACTGTCTATCTCACCTTGCCAAAATGATACTGACTTCATTCAAGGTGACTATGCATTTCTCATGTATTGGATAAGATAATCATAGGATTCAAGGAAATTATTAGTACCCTGATTTATGATAACAAATCAAGCTAAGTTTAATATGCCGTATATGAACAATAAATACAATAAAGCTATCATAAGATTTCTGATTTATATGACGGTAACCATGCCTGAAGTATATATATATATATATATATATATATATATATATATATATATATATATATATATATATATATATATAAAGAATACAAATCATATGGCGAATAACAACCCTTTCAAGCGTAATGGATCCACCAAGAGATCACTTATGTCAGGGATTAATTAAAATAGATGCAATAAACTGACGACGAACAGTACGAAACTCGTAACTAACTAGCTTAAGCGCTTTCGACTCTTAATGAGTCTTTTTCAAAGGCAAATATAAAAGATATATACGATAAACAAATAAGCACAAAAACGTTGTGTTTGTAAACCTCTACATGGCTGTCTTCACATGTGCTAAAACTATAAATAGAACCAGCTTGTATAGACTAGTTGCGGAAATTGAAAACGTTGTATAATTCCCTAAAAGTTTACAAGCCAAAGCGACATCTATTTTTACTTTTTGCACATATGTAACGCAGATTATATCCCAGATATTTGATTCTATACCGGTTATTCTTATAGTAAAACTTGAAGGATAATAAGAAGATTTAGAAAATGTTAAATTCTACTAGTGCATAGTTTTGGAGCGAATCCAAAGGGCCAAACAAACAAACCGTGATGACCTACTCAGAAATGGTCAGAAAGAAAAGGTTGATAGGATACCATTTATTCTGACCTATCACCCAGACAATCCCAAAGTAGGTAAAATCATCGCAAACCACTCGCCAACAGTGCAATCGTCAGACATACTAAACCTAATACTTCCGAACAAACCTGTAGTAGCTTACCGGAGACCAAAAAACCTAAAGGACATCCTAGTCAAGGCAAAGCTAACGCCAATCGCTAGTCAAAACCAACCTAGTCAATCTGGACCCTGTGGCGATTAAAGATGCAAAACCTGTCAACATATGATAGAGACCAAGACATTCACTAGCACAGTGACTAAAGAAAAACTAAACATACATGGTCCAAACGAAACGTGCAAAACAGAGAATGTGATTTATCTCATCACATGTAAGATCTGTGGCCTTCAGTACGTCGGAGAAACTGAAAAGCTACACAAAAGGATAAACCTTCATAGATCTGATTGGATGACAAAAAATCTGTACAGAAGCCCGCTCGCAGAACTCTTCTCCTCCCCTGGCCACACTTTCAGTGATATAATACTTATCGCTATTGCCAACAACCACAGCTGAAGTTCCGAAACCAGGAAGGAAAAGGAATCATACTGGATACGCCGCCTTAGAACATTGAAACCCAGCGGTCTAAACCAAGAAGACTAGAAAATGAAAACTATGCACTAGTAGAATTTAACATTTTCTAAATCTTCTTATTATCCTTCAATTTTTACTATAAGAATAACCGGTATAGAATCAAATATCTGGGATATAATCCGCGTTACATATGTACAAAAAGTAAAAATAGATGTCGCTTTGGCTTGTAGACTTTTAGGGAATTATACGTTTTCAGTTTCCACAACTAGTCTATACAAGCTGGTTGTATTTATAGTTTTAGCACATGTGAAGACAGCCATGTAGAGGTTTACAAACACATCGTTTTTGTGTTTATTTGTTTGTCGTATATATGTTTTGTATTTGCCTTAGAAAAAAGACTCATTAAGAGTCGAAAGCGCTTAGGCTAGTTAGTTACTAGTTTCGTACTGTTCGTCGTCAGTTTTTTCTATATATATATATATATATATATATATATATATATATATATATATATATATATATATATATATATATATATATATATATATAGATAGATAGATAGATAGATAGATAGATAGATAGATAGATAGATAGATAGATATAGGTATTTATATAGGTAGGTAGGTATGTATATAAAGATAAAGAGATGGATAGAGAGATTATATCTGGTATACAGAAAATATCCAATGAAGTACAGAAAAGAAGTATGGGAAAACCATTTCTTTAATTTGTTATTTTGCACCTTTTCCTGCTAAATATAGCTGCAGTAAAAAAGATCATCGAATTAAACTCTAAATCTGGAACAGAACAGCAGTTACATTGGAATCTTGAAACTTTTGACAAACGTGAAAGGAGGGGCTCCCGAGTGGCCGAGTGGTCTAAAGCGCTCTCCATTACGGATCACTGCCATCTCACCTCTGTCTGCATGAGTTCGAGTCTAAGATTCGGCGAATGTTGATATGTGAGAAAGTTTGCCAGTAGCTTCTCTTGGGTCGGTGGTTCTTTCCGCGGATTTTTCGGTTTCTTCATCCACCATTAATACTGGCCTCAATGTATATCCTATCGTATGCTGAAAAATGGCGTTAAGCCCCACAACAACAACAACAACAACAACAACAACAACAACAAGAAATGTGAAAGATAAATACGGAGAGGGCTAGAGAGAGAGAGAAAGAATGGGACATGCAAAGATGTAACTTATCTTTCAGTGAAATGTAGCAGAACAAAATTGATCTTGATAAATATGGAGGGACGCAAAAGAGAACATAAAGTTTTAAACAATTTATATTGAAATTACTTCGTCTATACATCTTCTCTATGAACTACAGGATAACGCAAATTTAGTGTAGACATTACAGAGATATATAAACGTGCATTGTAAATGTATTCCTGCTGAAATGGTTTGTTAAGAGTGTGAAAACCGTTTTATATATGTCCAGCTTGAAATTATAACCTACAAAGATTAGCTTCAAATTGTTTAGGGCTCCGAAAAATATACACGCACTTCAGGATAATTGTCATTGAAGGCATGTATATATTTATCTGAAGTTAGACATACGATCGTATGTCATGCTGTATTTTTGTGTGTGTTACTCACTTCCGGTGTGGAAACCGCAGACAGAGTTAAGCATTCCAACCATAGGCAAGAAACAGCTTTCACCTTGACTATAACTAATATTTGCTTTCCAATGCCATAACAACTTTGATTTAATAACGTATTTTAATTTCAACATCCTAAAAGTAAAATTTAAGAAGAATGTACTAAATTAGATCCTGATATAAAACTAACACATAGATGAGGTGAGGTTATTATTACGTGCATAGGCAGTTCTTTAAATGGTGCGGATGACCCTATGCAATTGGCTCCCCTTACACAAAGAAATTGTTTAATCTGGCATGATCAATGTAGTAGTATAGAACTATATAGCTTTCCTCGCTAGCAAATTCCACCCTTACATACTTAATCATTAATACATATCTCGATTACTTAAGAGAGATTAAAACTGACAAAAGTTCATTGACCAAAAAAGTTTATTGCATTCTGTCATTCTATTTTTTAATACAATGATAATTACCTTAAATGGAATGAAGAGATTCGCTGGCTTCCTCTATTATTTTGATTGTTTCTCTTGTAATAAAGATATTCGTACACTTAACAGTTTTAAAGAGTTTATCATAACAGATGTGCTTTTTGAAAAAAACCCGAAATAATATCCTGCGACCATTGGATACATTTAAAGGTGTCAGAAATGACAGTGCTTGGATGGTAAGGGAGGAGGGGCAAATCATTATGCATGTGAAGTAGTTAAATCCTGTAGAGTGACAGTGAAACTAATTAAATTACCTTGTGCGAAAACATATCATTTTATGGTTTGCCTGACCTCAATTACGAGAGATATTTTTTGTCGTTTTTTCTATTGCCTTTTGCGCATTTCATTGAAATTACATAATTATCATGCACTGCACAGAACTATTGTCACAGGTCCATAAAAAGCCTATGATTCATTATTTAAGAAGTGGAAAATCAATATTTGCAGGAGTGTTTCGAAGAATAAAACTAGACTATTGATTAAATGAAAAATTTCCAAAATAATACATGACCCTAAATAAATGTAAAATTATAATTGATCCAAACTGATGAGAATCTGGCCTTTTTAAATGTCTCTTCAGATCAAATGCTTCTTTCTTTGGCAGAAAACAAATCCAATCGTATCTTCGGAATTGTCTGTCAGACCAAAGAGAATATCAATGATCACCAATACAACATAATTGTAAAATAAATTTTTCACAGGAGTATGCTTCTTCAACTTTGTGATGAATTCCCTCTGGATTCAGACATGCAAATTATATTAAAGGCGCAAAAGTGAAGCTTATCATGAAATTTTTCAGGATCGTATTATGGCATTTAGGTATATATTAATTAATTAAATACTACACAAAAGGCGATATTTGAATAATATCAAGAACGTCGAGGTTCTCGTTATGAAATATGAGCGATCATATATATCTGTACTTAGCGTTTTGAATCTACCATCTCCAGCATGAAACTTGGTCTCAATGTGTTGCTTAAATTGGTACGATTTTATGCTAGATTATGTACTTCAGAGATAATGAGGTCTAATATAAGCACGAAAGAAACATGTCGTAGCGGTGAGCACGATATTATTATGTTTATGATCCCTATCCTATTTACCTTTTACTTTAAGTGAGAACATTTAAATTTATTTCGAACTACTTATTCATTCTTATATTGAAATAGTGTTATGGTAAAGAAATGATTTAAATCAAGGTGATGTTAAAGGATTGAAAGAAAATCCCCCGCTGATATTAAAAGTTTTATAGTTGCAAGTGACATCTAATCTATTAAGTGAATTTGTACATTTTGAAATACAAAAGCAATTATTTTGTTCTGCTTCCCAAGTTCATACTTTAAAGACATCGTGTATTAAAGTACAGTAATCTTAACAGAGGGAAAGGTGTTACACTATTTAATTCAGCGACTGAAGTAAAGAATTCATGTCTAAAACATTTATCAAAGCACACCCTCTGTTGTACTCATTTGTGCTTTTCAATAGTACAATATTCATAAACGTTTCAAACGTATGAATACACCAGTTGTCAAATTATGAAATAATGTTGCTTATCTAAATGATTTATTGAGATAACTGGCCTACATTAGCAATTATAATGTGTAATATAAAAGATAAACTACAATGTAGAAATGTTAGGTTGTTACCCAGACTGAAGAACTCAGCTTGGTCTTGAGCACTAGCATCTTAAAGATTAGGACAGGTAGGAAAGAAAATCCGTGGAGGAAAAACCAGGGGGAAAGGAGGAAGATCTGCCGTGCAGCGTGAAAAAGAAACAAGCAAGAGCTGACCAAATTTTGCAATTACGTGAAACAAAATAGTCATCAATGAAAGTAACTCTTTTTTGTATCATACAAAATCAGTATTTACACATAGTGAAAACTTTTAGATAATATACATTGATTTCAGTATCTTTATGTCCGTAGTAGTTCGCACAAAGTGAATACATAGGTCTATTGAAGGACTATGTGTTTTACCAAAACTGTATTTTAAAATGGCGTTACTTTTTTTTATCTTAGTCGAGAAATAAGGTACAAACATGTTTTCTTTAAAGCTGGGAATTGCAGTATATAATTATGTATGACTATTATTGAGCAATTTAAGCCGCCATACTTATAAACATACATATAATGATGCTAATAAATGCTTTTGAGGCAACTTTAAAATCCTATTACCAGTTAAGTAAATATTGATAAATTTATTTTTATATAGGTACTTAAGTGATCTATAATAATGGTAAACAAACAAATACTTAATATTGGGTAGGTCGACTTACCTTCTTTGCACTTTAGGAAAACAATTTTTATTTCAACTTTAAAAAAATACAAAAGCATTACTTAAAAGCCATGCCATCTTTCTTTTGAGACTTGCAATTAGACTTAAGTAGCATTGTTGCTGTTCAAATGACAGGAACAAAAAGTACACGTGTTCGAAATTCATATATCCATTAAACTGTTTTAAAAATGGTGACAACACATTTATTCGTCTGTTTTAAACGTCATAATGACAGATGGCGTATTTTTAAGCCCCAAAATATATTTCTACTCTATATGTACTATTATGGTAAATATCAGGATTAAAAAAATTCTAAACTGTTTTATTTACCCAGAATCTTTCATGGCATGATGGCGTACAGGAACAAACATTTCCTTTATAAGAGTTTGGGAAAGAAGCTTCAGGCTGCGGGGCATTCCATGTTTCCTTCTCGGAACAGGTGATTATTGTAAATGATTTCTGGAATAATAATGTTACTTCATACAATAAAATTTTAAAACAACTTTAATCCGTTGATTAACTTGTATGTATTCGTTGAGTATTGGAGTGCCCAACCTTTCAACTTATCTGAGTGCATAATCCTACAGTTTTTATGTACACAACGTGATAGGTATGTGGATTAATTTACATAAAAGCTCTTTTTGTAAACAAGATTTGTTTAACAGATGCAACTGAATGCGAAAGGTTCCATCTGTAACGTTTACATCAAAACACTGCATACATTGGCAGACAGAATTTAAACTATTGTAGTTAATCTTTCAATGCAATATTTTCAACCACTGAAGCATTTGTTTATAAGATGCAAAGACTAATACCTGGTGCATTTACATTATGTGGTAATTGTTGAAGTTTCAATGTTATTTTTAAATTTGCCTTTTAAATTTGCCTGAGTTTTTTTGTATCACATACATACTTAGATAATATGCTTGATATAGAACAAACTCAATGAGATCATAAGAAATGTGGTTCAATACAGGCTGTGTTATCATTTCCTACAGATGTTGTAATTGATCCGAGCCTTGTCTTAAATGTGTTTGGGCTAGGTCCAACACAATGTGGTTGTTATCACCCTTCTCCAGACTAGACTGGGGTGCATATATGTAAAGCGTAGGGAGATGCCCACATACCTGGAAAAGGTTTGTTGTGAGAGACAGAACTGCACATCTCTTTTACCAAAAATTGTTTTTAATAAGCTTTTGTGTGGCATGTGCACTGTTTCTTAGAAGGTTCTTCATGGAATGGTAACGCTCGTATTTAACTTGAGAACATTTACAGAAACCAAATGAAAACATGATTTGGTTATTTCTTTGAAACCATTATAAATGATTTCGAAACTTATCAGCCATCTAAACAAGCATAAATACATATGCAAATGATAAAAATGTTTAATAATTGATCTTCTGGTAGATGCTTTACATTAGCCCCTTTCAATAGTTCATTATAATACATAAATCACAGCTGATCTTTATACAATGACGGGAGTCCTTGCTGTGTAAATATCACCTTCATCTGCAATAATGGATTTCTATTTAATCAAATTGCAGGAGTCTCTGACTTCTACAAATACTCATAAATAACCTGACTGCTCTATATTCTTGAAATAAGTATCCCAAAAATATAACCAGCAAGTTTTGTACCATTCAACAAAATATGTACTTGCACACAAAAAACATAAATTGTACAATTAACTTAACATATTGTATAATAAATCGCAAATAGTCCTAAAAGTTGTCAAAAATGTTTCAATCCTGTTCCTCTGGGCTTTGCAAATGAAGTCCAATACATTCTACTGTTGTACTAATAGACTTTAGTAAATTTGATATTTTGTCGGTCGCAATATTCACAATGTCATAACCAAAAATGTATTAAAATGAATTCTCAGGTTGTTTTTAAAATAATCATCAATTAGTATTAATATTTATTAGTACCTTGTAATTCCAATGAATAATTGAAAGGAAGAAGTACTCAAAAAAAAATAATTGAACACAACTGACTCTCCATTATAGACATTTAAGATAGCAATAGTGGTATATGTTATTTACTACCTTCTTATATAAATTGCTGAGACACAAGTTCATTTCCAGTATATTCCACTTGTCAACAAGATCTATTCCTTGAACAACCAGCCACTCATCAAATTAACGCATCTTACACCAAAGAGGCCGAATGACTACACAATCAAGATTACGCAAACGATATAATTCCTCCCAAAATAAAAGTCACAGTGGACAACATTAGCTATTTCATATGTTGTATACTAAATAACCGCTATAATCTATAATTGTACTAATTTACACCCAATACAGCCATACATAACAGCACATGGAATAAATATTTAAACTTTTTGTGTTTAAAGTTTTGTGTATATATTAATACAAGCAACATCATTATTTGTTTTGTAGTTGTCACAGCAAATAGTATTACCTCTTTATTGTATCATAGGAAAGCTTTCACTCAGCTTTTTATACACTATTTTTGCCCCATATTTTGTTTCCAAAGCTGATATTTACATAATATTATGTAAGCTATAGTCTGTCGTAGCAGACACCTGGTTATAGCAGACACGGTTTCATGTTGTGCGTATGTAATGTCAAACTGAGAGATCTCCACAAAAACGTAACATGATGGCAGTTATTAGAGCACCCTGTTTGCAGGAATTCTCGTTGGATCATTGTCATTTAGTTCTTTCTTCCGTCGTATAATTTACTTACCTTGAAGTTGAGAGATTTCTTTATAAGTTCCCTAATGTGGAAATATGTCTTCCCTTTAAAAGGAAACACAAGAGGAAGGCCTGCCACATTCTGGTTATCGTATCGATGATACCTATTTTAAAAAGACCTTTATTTTTTAACTTAAGTGGCTACTATCCCCATAGTAACCAATATTGACTTTGTACCCACATTATAGCCTCAAGAACAGTGTTTCAAAGGAAGAGTTGTTGAAGGACTGATTTTTAGTACAGGTTTAGTTCTGTCTCCATAGTAGTAATTAACACAGAATGCATTTCGCACATCTCTTAAGAGTGACATCTTTTTCCCTAAACCTCCTGACGAATGACCATGAGTATAGGATGTGCTTAATAATATAATTCAATCCTTTAAGTTTCAAAAGTGCTATAGAAATAACATTGAGTCTAGTTTTTAGACTTGCATTGCTAATCTCGAATAAATATCTACTGGAATAACAACTGTACTATTTACAAGATTTTAATACATACAGATAGTAATAGTCTTTGTCACAAATATCAATAATGTGTGATGATAGTTTGTCAAATGACTTATAAAAGTTTTGTATACTTAATCAATTTCAACCATTTGATGTCAACATAAATATCTAAATGTACAAAATAATATATGAAATTATTTATGTGTTGTTATAGTAACAAGACTTTACAATACCCTTGTTTGTTTCTCAGTACATCGCTGCAGCAATGGATATTGTGATCGAAAGTGTAAATCACATATTTATTTCTCTACACAGGAGGATTGTATGAAAATCTCTTGGAACATTACATCATTATGTACTGATAGAAAACTTCAAACTCAGCATTATCAGAACATGTTGCTTCTAAAATGTCTCATTTATAATCTGCTACAGATTAATATCAAGAAGAACACAACTTTGAAGGAAAGCTACAATCTTAATATAAAGTTTCTAAATCTGTCTTTTAAATAGATTTCAAGACAGCTTGTTTTACATCGTCAAGCGAAACCTACATGGTAGATTTGGCTTATAGTAAATGGAGTATAATTGCAAATTTAAAACAAATCAAAATTTCCTTCAAGTTTCCAAATCACTCTGACATTTCAGGTTTATTGCTTGTCACAGACAGCTTACGTAGACGTTAAGGTGATTTATAAACATAGATAAAATGGATTCCAACACAACTCAGAAGATAATGATTATGTAATATAACATTATTTCATTAACTCAATATTATAGAATAATACAGTAGAACATCAATGCATGCAACATAAATCTTACCACGAATAATTTATAATTGCTTTCAGCATTGCATGAAGACCATTGCAAAAATAAAGCCACATTTCCTTTTGTGTGGTAACCTTGACAATAATGCGAATAAAGTTAAGAGTACGTTAGCAGTAGTCATCTAAACAGAAATAGTCTTCCTATTGCAAATGTTTTATCACAGAAATAATTGCAATTATATAAAACCACTTGTTTGTTCATTTAAATAAAAGCCTGCAATTGATGCTAAATATGATCGAAAAGGGCGCCAAAGGAAAAGTCCGAATGTGGTTTCTGTTTTACAGAATCCTTGTTCTAGTAATTATTTTCCGGTTGCATTCTCTATTCATGAAGCAAATACATCACACGATGAGAAGTTAGTGCTTGCAGAGGCTGATTTTTTTTTCCATTCCAGATGTGTCCAACGTTTTTGTTCCAATCTAATTTACGTTACCCATTGTCATCTAAATTACTACTATCAGCTTCCATCATTTCTACACTATTGAAGTGTAGCACACTACAAACAGGAAATGTTCTTGCTAAAGGTTCAATAAATACAATTATATTAACTTGTCACCTTGTATCAGTATTTTGTAATATTAATATTTTCTCTATGCATGAGCATATCCATGAGCTATCCATGAGCTAAGTGGATAAATGATGGGGAGGGTGTTAACATGGCTTACCCATGGTAGATAGTTATAAATGCTGAGCTTCGCGGAAAAAGCATGACGGGGTATGGAATACAATTCAAAATACACAGCCATCACTGATTTACCAGTAGTGACACTTGTGTGGGAAGTAGATGGTAGAGGGAATAACTGTGAACATTAGCCAGCACATTATATGGAACCTTTTTTTGTCTAGCCGTAACAATTACAGCAAAACGTATACCTTTCAAAAGTCTTCAATTTGCATATTTGATTTAACATACCCCGTATCAAACACAGTGATATTCTTAGTATGTTATTTGCATCTAACAAATGAACGTTATCTTATGTGGACTCAACCTACGTGAACATTTGGTATGAGTAAGAAGTAACAGTATTGCATTTGTCGATTTATTGTTTTTAGTGGAATAAGAGTCCTACCAAAATAATTAAAACGTTACAAGAAGATTGTAATTATTACCTTACTCAATCAATAGTTGACGCTTCAGATGCTGATGGAGTCTTTGTTTCTTCTAGTTATTGCTAAAGGATTGGCTTAGGTGTGATATGAAACATGTTGATGTACTGGCCATTTATTTCGCATACTTGTGTACATATTTTGCTAAGTTTATTTGTAACTTCGAAACTAAAGACAAGTAGCAAATGTTCATTTATATTATCATTTATATTTTACATCTGTCTCATTTTGCTATATAAGAAAAGTGGACACTTAAAACTGGAAAACCTAATTTTAGCAAGGCTATGTGATGTCAACGAATGTGAAAGATTTTATCATAAATAAAATTACCTTGATTGCAAACACAACATAATACCTAATACTATTACAATAGCAAGCCTTTATAATTACAGCACTATAGTATATTTGCCTATCATTACAAGGGATACTTTTGCTGTTGTTGTCATTTCAATGCTTTCTACTGAATGTACTAGTAGTTAAAACAAGTATAATATAAATCTTAGTATTCAGTATTTTCTAGTGTTCGGAACTTTTTTTTGGTAATTATGTAAATTATAACCTCGTGCATCATAATCCATCCACTAGACGAAGATGCTGTAGCGGTTTATGTGGCCACGTAAGCCTTCCAAAGCAGGTTGTGAACTATATGTTTCAACAAACGTCCCCAATTAAATGTATTTTCAGTCTTTAATTTATTAATTAAATGATCAAATCTCCACAAGCGTTAGATTTGTGCATTATTCCAGCTTATAAGTTGACACTTTGAATTAGTTCATGATCTTTAATATGCATCACATTATAGATGCTAAGCATTATTGTATTTTTCCGTAGATTATATTTCAATTTATAGCTCTCTGTTTCTTTGATTATTTATTTTATTTATTATACATGTAAAACGTACGAGACAATACTGTATAGCATAAGCTGTGAATATATCAGAAACGTTTGTAGACGTACACACATGCATAGGCTTAATGACTTCATAATGCTCAAGTATATATATGTTTGTATACATATATATATATATATATATATATATATATATATATATATATATATATATATATATATATATATATAGGCATGTTGTTGTAATAATGAGGTATCAAAATATGTGAGTAGTGTTCTATCCTAGAAAGGTTCATGTGCGTAAGATTTCCAACACGTCCTCAAAGTTTCCAAAATGTAGAGAACATAATTCAATTGCCTTCAAGACGTGACATTGTTCTTGCACTTTTATCGAACTTTACTAATAATAATATAAACAGACGCATCCTATGAAAAGTAGTTCAGTTAGGCACGTTCGACCATTATTGTCCCAGTGGTTAATATTAGCGCGTATTGATATGACTCTTAATATTTTTAACATCCAGGAAGCCTTCATCTGACTTCTGTGCTTGGGTCTTCTCCTGTTCCTGGTTGCCTACACTTTTAAATATTGCTATCACGTCCGATGTAAGCTAATGTAAAAAACAGATTAAGGCATTTCGCCCGATCGCATATTTGTTTTTACGTTTTGCAACTCAAGACTAAGTCCTGCTCGTCTCGACACATATATGATTTATGTGTTTGTTTTACACATCCTTGATCGCGTGGATGCATTATTCTTTTTAACTTGGGTGATAATGAAAATCAATCAACTATCATTAATTGGTTTAAAAATCTTGTATTTTAATATTCTTTTTTGTGTCGAACCTTTGAGTCATGATACATTTGAGTCATGATACTTTTACTGAATAAGTTTTTATTTATATATTTATCTTTAAACACAATTGTATATGATTGTTTCAAACGTGACTTAAAAATACATATATTAATCCAATTGCAATAAAGCATATGTCTGTTTCTATCCTTAGGTTATTTAAAAGAGTTTTTAGGATAATGTTTTAGTCGACATAAACGCTTGTTTTCATGGTAAATTTAATTTGACGATTTTTCCCACATCCTTTTTTCATTTAATTAAATCTCTTTATGTGCATGAAACCAACCGTCCGTGTCGACTGTCTATTTTCAAGATTACAAAATGTAACGAATTTTTTTTTCTTTGTTTTCTCTAGACATTTTATCAACCTGTAATGTTATGCAGTACACATGATGAACATGCAATGTTAGGGAGAATTATATTCTCAAGAGTAGCAATGATCATTGAAAAATGAAGCAAAGATATCTGGAGAAAGCTGTATGTTTACTACAATTGATGTTCATTACATCCATGCATGTCAACCAGAAATTAATCAAGTAATGGATAATGTTAAACTGGAAACGCTTCAACGTACTTATTCTTCTGTATGTTTCAACTGATTTAACATCATTTTTGAATAATATCTACATTGAAATTCCAGGGTCAAATTAAAAACAATATTTGATAAAAAAAAAAGTTACTGTTCAACATGTTTGGATCATTCCAACAATCACGCTCTAAGAACATAAATCTAAATCAGATGTTTATCATTCTTAAACCATCTTAAAGGCTCCATATTAAGAGCAATAAAGACTCCTAAGTAACAATCGTGACTCGAAACCTATCCCTCGAAGACCAAAATATATTTTAATGATTCATCGACATTGCTTCATTTTATGTTGAAAGATATCCTCTAGCAGCATTTACATCAAATTGGTGCTTGGTTGCTCCACATCAAAGAACAGGGCATGGATATCATTTTGCTAATGATTATTATCATTGAACTAATGCATTTGGCATTGTTAAGGGATTGTTCCAAACGTAAGAGCTTGGTCCTGTTTTATTCTCAATCAATACGTTGTTATGTCCTGCTATTGAAACCGTTCACGGCAATGCCAACGTGTAATAGCTTAGATACTAATTGTACTACATATCAAACTTCAGTTTAATGTTACTAACTATATACTCGGTAAGGTAATTCAAGTGACCAAAGGCCAAAATTTAAACATTGATAAATATGTGATATGCCAGTCGTATTGGTTGGAAGTCCTGAAATAAGAACCAATGATTCAAAGCATGTTAAAAGCTTTTACGACAACTTGTTCCTTTCATTTAATATGCTATTATTTCTTATTTAATTTACAGCTACTGGGTAAATCATAAGATTCGGTGTTTTAATTTTCATTTTCAACCAGATGTATTACTTCACGCATTTTTTGTCACAATCACTAAAACTAGCTATGTAATTTGGATACATTTTAATCACTTTATGAACATTTTGCTTATAATTCTAAACCATGACCATTCATCCTTCAAATTCTTTATAAAATTCTAAACTTTTGTTTTAGTGATCCCATTGATTCAGGTGTTGAGACAATATAGACCATTAATATTTCGCCCAACTATAAAGCATTCCTTTTTTCATGGACATAGCTCAATAATAGTCTATTCGTGTTTTGTATTCTTAATTGCTGTCATTTGCCTAAACATCTTGTACGTGCAATATGTAGGATAATATTACAGAGAACACCTTTTATGAACACAAAAGTCTCCCCGTAAATTCAAAGAGATGACTCATACTTTAGTGCAATTTATATAAATGATCCAGTTCAAATATTACGTATTTAATAATATTCTAAACAGAATGCATGTTTCTGAATATAACAGTATTTAAAAAAAAATTTCATCTAAACTTTGAAGTTATAATTATATCAAAATGCATAATCAAAATACTTAAATAACATGCCTTGAGGTTATAATTATATCAAAATGTTTTACAGGTACCTGTTCATAAATATTAAACTAGACAATAGAATGTACATCAATTAAATTATGTATAAACAATATAATTAGATATATTGTTTATACATTGGAAGCACCGCTTTCCATAATTTGATGTGCATTATAAGTGATGGTCTCTAGAAGGATTTTAATATGCGTACATATATCATCGAAACTAAAAGACTCGTAATGTCAGATATATCGCATTAGTAGGAACATATTTACAGCATGAAAACAAAACAAAAACATCCACCAAGGAAATGCTTAACTACTGAATGTGCCTTCTTATTACATTTGCTTATGCTAAGGCTAACAATATATCATTACAGGCAGCTCACTCAGGACGTCATTCTTTGCTCTTTGAGTGAAGTCTACAAGCTTGTAAGTTTTACCAAAAGTTATTTATTTCCCTAGAAATTACAGTGAAAAGGTAGTGAAAATATGAATAGGACTTCTTATTGGTGAAGACAATCCAGTCATTTATCCTATAATTGTGAATACATACATACATACATATATATATATATATATATATATATATATATATATATATATATATATATATATATATATATATATATATATATATATAAAGAATACAAATCATATGGCGAATAACAACCCTCTCAAGCGTACTGGATCCACCAAGGAATCAAGTTTGTCAGGGATTAATTAAAATAGATGCAATAAACTGACGACGAACAGTACGAAACTAGTAACTAACTAGCCTAAGCGCTTTCGACTCTTAATGAGTCTTTTTCAAAGGCAAATACAAGACATAGTTACGACAAACAAATAAACACAAAAACGTTGCGTTTGTAAACCTCTACATTTCTATCTTCACATGTGCAAAAATATAAATACAACCAGCTTGTATAGACTAGTTGCGGAAACTGAAAACGTTGTATAATTCCCTAAAAGTCTACAAGCCAAAGCGACATCTATTTTTATTTTGTGTACATATGTAACGCAGATTATATCCCGGATATTTGGTTCTATACCGGTTATTCTTATAGTAAAAATTGAAGGATAAGAAGATTTAGAAAATGTTAAATTCTACTAGTGCATAGTTTTCATTTTCTAGTCTTCTTGGTTTTTGTGTGTATTTGTATTCTTGGTATTTGTGTGTGTGTGTGTGTGTTCTATAAATAAACTGTTCTGAATCTAATTTCAATCTCAAAAGGTTCCAAGATAAAGGATGATGACCTCAGATCAAGTATTTACAAGAAAGGCCCGAGTTTCACGTTGAACTACAATTTGTTCTATACAGTTCCATTTTAGAATGAATTTCCTTGAATGTCTTTGTCCTAAACTACTTGTTCTCCATGGAAAGAATTATAATTTTCTAAAAAGTAGATGAACTCCTATAGCTGTCATATATAACAAGACACACTCTACATATGTAAAAATTAAACTTTTTCAGCACAAGAAAAATAATACCTTCTTCTCAAAGTACAAGAACGACTCTGTTTCATTAGGGCTTAAGTGTATTTAAACCGACACTAACACGTCACTTTATGCACGCACACGAAGAACGCGTTGTTATTTCATAATCTAATAATTGCAGAACATGATGAAATCACATTTGTTTAGAAACTCACCCTGGCCACAACCAATCGTTTACGCCGGTTGTTTATCTAGTCAGCAATCTAAAATAATGCTTAAGCAAGCCGAGAGTCAAACATGATGTTTTGTTCAAAAATAACAGATCCCGTTCAAGAGTTTATATAGACCATCATCATAATAAAATATAATGATACAAAAATACAATAAAACGAACTAAAATTTTAACACACCAGTAATCAAACTATATCGTCATAACACTGGAAACACGATATATGTGGCAGAATTGCGATAACAGATGACAGAAATCAGAAGAACTTTTGAAGCAAAATAGACAGACATGCGGGACTATAATAAAGACATGAATTCAAATACAAAATTCCCATTTCTCACTTCTAAATCAAGTAAACAATAAACAAGACAGTTGTTGTTGTTGTTGTTGGGCGTAACGCCATTTTTCAGCACACGATAGGCTATTCATGGCGGTCAGTATTAATGGTGGAGGAAGAAACCGGGAAATCACCGGAAAGAACCACCGACCCACGAGAAGCTACTGGCAAGCTTTCTCACATATCCACATTCGCCGAATCCTAGACTCGAAGACACGCAGAGGTAAGATGGCAGTGATCCGTAACGGACAGCGCTTTAGACCACTAGACCACTCAGGGCCCCAAAACAAGACAGTTATCACATGTCAGGTATGTGTGTATCATTTCAATATTGACGTAGCTTTAACAATTGTTCAGTCATATCGCTATGATGTCTGCAGTGTGATTGTTTTAAGTGATTTCTAGCATTGAGCATCATGTAGCAGACATATAGCATGGTGTCACATCCAGTCACATTAACCTGACACCAGGCTGACCAGTCCTAACACTGATCTCTTAAAACTGAGCGCCTAGCGAGGCAGCTGTTGTACAATTTTTATAAGTTTTTGTTATGACTCGGATAGAATTCAAACCCTCGACTTTCCTCATCCGATGCGGACGCTCTAACCACTAGGTCACCGGAAAGACCTGATATAACTTAAGTAATAACAAAACACAATGATAAGAAGTTTTTTCAATGCAGGACAATCGAAGTGACATGATACTGAAACTTTATCAGATATGTAGGTTGCAATGTCTGTTCAAATTATTATTTTATATATTTGTAGTTTTGAAACGTATTACAAATATATGGGGCTGATTGCTAGGCAAGATCTATTTGGTCACACCAAACCATAGCATTCTGTCCACCTTGAATATTGTGAAAGTGATACATTGACATTCCCTACTGATTGTTAAGAATCAAATCCAATATACAGTCACACCTCTTCACATATGTTCTTGTGCAAATAAAATTAGATTCCTGATATGATTGTTAATATTATGCCGAAAAACTGGTAACGTTAGACCTTACTGTCAGGAGACTCTACATAATAATTGCTCCTGTGATTATTAGCAATTACGGTGTTCAAACTGTTGATGGCGCATCTGTTGGGAGCTTATCAAGGGGAAATTATCACGAGATTTTGTCGCTATTTAATTTCTGTTATTACAGTCAAGTGTGCTAATTGTAGCTGAAAAATCGAGACAATTGATAATCAAATGAAACCGTCGCTGCAATGTTTGATGAGTTCGGAATAAATTTTAATTGTATCGATGCCTATGGGACAATGGGAGAATAATTGTCAATTGAATTTAACAATCTCCATGGCAACTAAAGCAACCTATAACTGTTCGAAATATTCTATACATCAAATCTGTCAAAATTTTCTTATTTCACTTTGTTCAACTCAAATCCCCACTTTAAAAATGCCTTTTACTTCTACCTTTCATAAATTTATAATATATTTCTTAAACCATTTAGCTTAACCTGACCTTATCCATATGCAAATAGTGCATATTACAATTCTATATTCGAAACAATTTACAACTTTTCTCATTCTAGTTCGTATAAATATTTGTTCCTGTAAAAGTTCTGACTTGTAATGTACACCAAACATTGTTTCAGTTCTGTGCTAAGCATTAAAGCGTTATACTTATGTTTGGAAAAACGAATTGTTCACATAACAATTAAGAGCTGATGAAAGTACAATTACTTAATGAGTAAAATATTTTAATAGCATATAATTCGTTAATGTTTTTGAAACATCATTCAATATGTTTCATCATGACAAAATTATTATCAAATATCACTAACGTTTGAAGAAATCTGAGGGTAACTTGCAAACAAATGTTCAATTTCTAATCGATTTCAAGTTTGCTCTCTGCACATGTTATCGGTTACTGAAGTGATGATTTTATGCTTCGAATAACCAGCGTTTCTGATGAAATTGAATATTTATTTCGTGCCCACTATTACAATCCATACTGTATTCAATGCATAAACGATATGATGTGATTATGATTTTTAACGTAACTTTAACAATGTCATATCTCTACGATGTCTGATGTGTGGCAGTGTATAGTGATATCTAGCACTGGGTCATCATGCCGCATACATGTATCATGATGCCACACCCGGTCACATTATCCTGACACCAGATCCATCAGTCCTAACACTGATCTCTTACTTCTAAACGCCAAGTGAAGCAGATGCTAGTACCATTTGGTTTTTAGTCTCTGGTATGACTCAAACGGGAATCGAATCCACGACCTCCCGCATCCAAGGTGGATGTTCTTACCAATAGGCAACCGGAGCGGTCAAAATATAAAGGTAACAATAGCTCCGATGAATCACTACATAAAGGAAACTGCAAATGAAATAGTTTAGCAATCTGCATTTGCAATAGCGGTTAAAATGTATAATGTTTGTACCACGGCATTTTAAACCTAATCATAAACATTTATTGTCACAAGGTACATATTGTTTAATTTAATAGCTGGTTGATCCGCTTTGTAATCAAATTATATATGTCAGTTAATACATAATTTTGACAGAGATATAAATAGGCACACATTCCTTTTAATTATAAGCTTGATGTCAACCATGTTAAAAAAGTGATTTAAGTCAAGTCATTTCATGACAGTACACAATGTTTTTTTTCTGCACTTCGCTTTTAATTCTCATTCAAAGCAGAAGATTACAATCGATCATAAATGCTTACATACATAATTTTGTTAAAGTACCCAAAATATAACCCTATGACGATAATTTGTTTATAATTAATATCTGTTATTTCAATCAGTGTCCATGCACAGATTTGCATTCGATATCTCTTAATAGACAATTACAACAGAGCAGTTCTTTATGAGGGCGAATGGAAAGACTGCAAATGGTTTGTGATTAAAATTAAACGGTTGTTACATATCGCCAACAAAACAACTGAATGAAATGCGTAGGGGCAATAGCTTTAAGATGTCTTATTTCGTGACAGATCTGTGATAAAGAACATATTCTAATAGAGTGTCAATATAACTACTGCCGGTAGATTACAGTGATTATATTGTCCAAGAAATATAGAAGGCGTCTCGTCTAGAGTTGAATATAAAATATTTAAATTATCAAGCTAAACTTTATTTTATTCTTATCAGAATTTTTAAAAGAAACGTAATTAAAAAGGCATATTTGTTAGATCACCTAAAAGTTTTAGAAATTGTTTCCTTTTATTTCCTAATGGTACAATCTGGTTCCATTTATGCCGAAACAGTTAGCAATTAAACTTAGAATTTGGACCGTTACAAAAGTTTAATCATATTTGTTGTTTCACAATTTTAAATAAAATAGTTAGAATCATCGTTTCTACTTTGTCAAATGATGAATTTCATGGTCAATAGTTTATGTACGAGCGGTATAGATTATTTGACTGGCAACAATAATTGGTTGCACATTTTGCACTAAATATTGCCCTGTAATACGACATGAAACTAAATATAAGAGCAAAGTAGTGAGGTATGAAGGCAAAATAATACTACATGCAAACAAACTAATACAAAATCTAAGAACAATAATACAAAATGCAAGGAAACCAAAAATCGGTCTAAAAATACTTTCAAAAACTGAACTTATTTTGCCTCGAGTTTGAAATTAGTTCTGATCGGTGTTAAGGTGTATACAATGATGTTTATGAGGAAATTAACAGGAATAGGTGTAGGAACCTTCCATTTTCTACTTTCAGAGTTTATTGACGTCAAACAAATTAAAAATCTTGTTTATGAGTTCTAATAGAGGCCATTAAGACAAAAGGTAATTGATTTTATAAAGACAAATGCAGGATGTTTCACGGGTTATAAAAGGTTTTGTTTGTAGTTTACCTTGGCATTTCAATTTTATCTGAGCAGGACAAAAATTGTTATTACTCCAACGCTTTATTGTATTTTAGATTGGTATTTCAATTTTATCTGAATAGGACATGACATGTTAAGTATTTCTCCACCGCTTTATTGATATCCTGCTACGCTAATTACTAAACTATTTGGTTATCATGATGTCTATTTAGCCAGGAATAGATCATATATCATGTATTTGTTCAATGGGAAATATAAGTAGACAAAACTGTTGAATAATAATTGCAATCATAAGAAATTGGAATATGCATCATTAAGGCAAAATGTTTTTTTGTAAAACAAATAAACTGATTCGTCTTCCATATCCCCAAGAGTAACCAAAATTGGTAAGGGTTAGTTCTTGACAGCTGTATGTTAAAGGCTACGTAATCTAGACTTTCAGAATATATGCGATATGAAAGTGTAATATCAACCACAAGCCAATAATGGATGCAAACATATTCCTTTTTATGACATATTAACTTTACACGATATATTTTTACATGGTTTCTAAATTGCGATCCAATTATTCCACACTCATAACCATTAGACACCAGTCATGCCTTAGTCAATCTGCTCGTGCACCATGCAATAAAATGGTCATAAATATTGGTTTTTCAGTGTAATGTTAAACACGTGATAAATGTTACATAATTATATCTGTATGAATGCGATGGACATTAGACGACTTAATTTCGCGTCCCACAAAAATGAATGCAGATTTCAACGAGTCTAACAAAGTTAATAGATTACATCCATAAATATACCTACCAATCTTAAAACTATGTTAAACTATTATATTCATTTAGTCATAACTCCTTTCACAATTTTACCTAATAATTATATATAATATTATTGTTACACTTGATTGCATTTGTCGTGCGCAATGTTATCGCCTTCATACGAAAGAAAAAAATATTTAAAAGTCTCATCAATAACCGATACTACAATCAATACGTTTCGAGCTGCAAAGGGTTACACTGAGACTGCTAAAGCATTGAACTATTTATGGAATACGGTATCACTTATATATTTTATTACTTAAATAAAGCAGTCACAGGAAAAGATCGGTACAAATTCCAGCGATGTGCACTAAGAAAAGTCTTGTCAAAATATGTCTGGTACATTTAATGGACAAGATGGAAATACAAAATAATGAGAGCTCGAAGCTGTTTCATATGTCCTTTGCATCCACGAATTTTAATGAGTTTAGATACTTTTCACCGACACGTTCTTGGTATTTTCTTCTACATCCGTCTAGTAATGGGAAGGGAAATTAATTTCAATGTTCCAGACAGGCTTTTCTTTTAGAAAGGATATAAAATATTGTCTTTATCTACAGTCTTTTTTATATAAACACACAAGAATACTAGCTTACTGAACCGCTAAATAATCAAGGCTAGTCATTAATACTAACGTATGCACCTGATAATTACACTAGGATGGCCATAAAATGTCAAAGGCGATCGATATCCACAGTCATGACATTCTTTCTTGTCGATATATTAAAGACATTTTTAGATATCTGCTCCTATTTAAACAAAATATTTCAAACTTAATTCATCCATACCACGTAAAAGCATTCCCTATTTTGTTCAAGAAGAAATACACTAATCCTGATAATGGTATTAGTCAGTTTCCATGGCAACAAGATAATCTAAGTACCAACTTTGGCAACGTCGAGCTACAAAAAACAAATCTTAGCATTATCTTGGGAAATGAAAATACTCAGCTAAATTAATATATGATCTGCAACAGTAATGTACCCATAGCCGGTCGATATGTAGGTTGATGTCTGTAAAGAACACGGTTAATAATGTTACTTATATGTAATTTAATTACATGTGTGTTAGTTGAAATTACTTATTTAATTTGTATTTCATTGCATGTTATTATAATGACAACATTATCCACTGAAACTGATTTTTTTTCCCGAAACTTCAGTTCTTTTTAGTCTGAAGCATTGCTAGTATACTTTTAGCTGACCAAGTTTCTAACCTTGGTTTAGAATTGGTAAACACAAAGTGAAACTCATCCGTTATTATCAATGTCGTATTTGATCCGAGTAATAAACTTATTTTTAAAATTCATTTACTGTTTGGGAATCATTTCAGCTAAGTCTACACCAGTGCACGTGATAATTGACTTGAACGGTTTTACGGGTCACTCGGACTAAATGATCAAGTGACCCTATCACGTGGACCGTTATGCGTTGCAAGTGGAATTAAAGTAATGTATCATAGTGTTTTTTTTTTTTGCAATCAGTCGTAAATTAACACCTGTAGAGCTCAAGGGTTTTTCATGTTGATGCCAGTTTGATTTGAAATTTTTCTGATTTAATACTTTATATTCCTTGGAAAGTTTTGGCGCTCATAACAATTCTTGGGCAAAAAACATTTATTAGAAATTATTCAGAATTCGTAAGCCGGAATATTGTTCTTGATTCATGAAATTAGACAAGGAACTGCTGACACAACAGCACTTTACTGGATATAGAAGACATCATCGCCTTCTATTTTGGAACTTCATTGGGATTCGAATTTTGATTCATTTTGAACATTTTATGTAATAGGTCATGTACTATTCAGTCTTAGAATAATTTTTAATTAGGGTCACAAACAATAAGACATTTGTCATATTTGTCATATTTTACCTTGTTTTCTTGGGGAATAAATTATTTTTGTAAAAAAATGTACAAAGATTGTTGGCTTTACTCTTTCTTTGTTACTTTATACGAGCCTAAACACGTGAAAAAAGGGGTGCTCAAAAAAGGGATAGCACTGTCTGTTCTGTCCGGTATAAATTCTCTAACCTGTATGATAGTATTGTTTGTATTAAACTATTATTTCTGCCCACTATTATCAATATTCTACTACAGAATCCAGGGATAGCACGGTCTGTTCTGTCTGGTATATATTTATAATTCTTTGTAATACAAAAGTCCTATATTCCTTGATTTATTTCCTAGAAATCTTTAATGACTGTACATATATATATATATATATATATATATATATATATATATATATATATGCACAATCGTTTTAGACTCCAAGGAAAGAAATCAAGATATATATATATATATATATATATATATATATATATATATATATATATATATATATATACGATAGGAATCTAGTGGATAAACATTTATGTGTTCAGGCAAAGCCATTTATGTCATAAGAATCTTGCCTACGTTCACAATTCGTTAGGGACGAAATCAATGCATATAAGTAGTCAAGTGATATTAAAGACATTACACTAACAAAGCCAATAATTAAATACCTGGTAGGTATACATTCAAATATTTAATATTTTATGAAGCATTTGTGTCATTTATTCTTCATTTATTTAAGATGATTTACACAAACATTGCAAGGAAGTGAGAAAAGCATAAAAAGTTTGCATTGAACATAATAATAGATGAATTTAAACAGTTAAACATTATGAAGTCTCTCATGTAAACCAATCTCCTAGTTCTTGTTCCACTTATATGATATATAACTTGACCAAGTTAAGTACACAGGAAGTAAACTGTTGAATCTTTGCAATGAAATAATTCTTATAAACAAAACAGAAGACCTTAACATTTATGGCATCTTTTACCTAGACAAGGTTGATGCATTTTAAGGACAAAACTATTAAACGTAAAGAGTTAAAACAATGAGCAGAAAGTAGGTTTTCTTCGTCCTTTGCATCCATTAACCGTCTCGTAATATGGGAGTAGATCCTTGCAATAAATGTAACTACGATTCTCATCGACAATGAAGCAAAACTGATACTTTAGTTTCCAGACAGCCATGTGTCAAAAAGATGTTTAAAGGTTAGTTTAGCTTTTCTTTCTAAAACTTCCACCGTGCATTATTGATTCAGTATCTTATAAATGATGCTTCTTATCGTCGGAACGAGAGGTTGTAGCTCAAAGTTCATTAGAGTCTAGAATGGTTCATGTCACGAGATCGGCATCATGCATATGATATATCATTAGACATTAATAAGTACAATAATTTTCTTTCATATACTGATTAAGGTAATTGTGAAAAATGACAGGTTTGGAACACAATTTAACTGGGAAAAATCTATCTTTGGACAAAAGCTTTCACACACGCAATATTTCAAGTGCGTGTTTAAATTTCCATAATTTCGAAGTTTTGTTGCGTTACATTTTATGACTACTCAAGATACACTTGGG
Source organism: Potamilus streckersoni (assembly GCA_016746295.1). Classification (NCBI taxonomy): domain Eukaryota; kingdom Metazoa; phylum Mollusca; class Bivalvia; order Unionida; family Unionidae; genus Potamilus; species Potamilus streckersoni. Next base: position 653,797 of record JAEAOA010002352.1, on the reverse strand, counting down.
TATTGGATCAATCAATTTGTTTTGGGTAAAGCCAATTGCGAATCAATTTCTTATACTATGTAAACATTGAAAATAGTTTGATTGTTTTAAATATATCTTATCTCTATAGTCGTATTTCTCAAAAACAAATAGAGACTGTCAGGTCCCATGACCGTTGTGACATTTCAGATTTGACACACTTAAATCTTCTTCAAAGCAAACGTTATTTTTGCCACTATTTTACAAGATCGTCATTGTATAGTGACAAAAAGACTACGATAAACGGCCTCAACAGTTTATATATGTTACTATCTGATTCTAGTGTAATAAATATGTAATTAAATTGGTTGTGCTAGTTTTAAATTCGTTTTTATTCACTTTTATATTTGTTTCATTATATTTTTTTCATTGGATTTGAATCGCTTTTCAGAAAATTCATTAACCTAATTATAATGTAATAGTTACTTTATCATTACTTTTAGCAGACCTTGGTATCACAAATTCGTAAACACTAAGCGGAAATGATTGGCTATTTGCAAGGTCAGGTCGTACCCATATGTTACCCACGTGTAAACGGTTATTGTTATTATTCATTTCCAGCCCTAAAATCTGATATTTTTAGACAGAGCTATTATACGTGACAAATGGCATTTTTTATTGGAATCTTCAAATGGGAAATCACCTAGCCTGTCACTTGAAATACCATGTGATCTAAAATCAGGCTTCAATCAGCCAATTGGTATTAAATTTATTTAATCGTAAAAATGTGTTTTGGTGCTTAGAGGAATTTTATTTTGAGTTATTTGTTATTTAATAATAATTTATATTCTCGGTAAAGTAAGTGCTTCTTCATCAAAGTCTTGGACAAAGAAAATTCAGAGACATTATTTGGAATTGTAAAGACGAAATGTTATTATTGATTCATAAAATTCAACGACGAACTGTTACCATTAGTACAACGACTTCATCTGACGTCATCCACTACCATACTGAAACTAAGTCAAGATTTGAACCAGGATTCAATTATAACTGTTTTGTGATGGGACTAATATATTTCAATATTAGGCTTATATTTTGGATCATATTTACAAACCTTATGTCCTATTTCATATTTTTGATGATTTTTCTAGGGAAATAAATTATTTTTGTTAAAATTGACAAAGCTTGTTGACTTCACCCGTTTTTGTTAGTAACACAGGTGTAATACTGCTCAATGTGTATATTACATACGAATGTTTTTGACTGAGGTATTTTATTCATTGTGGTATTCGTTGATTCTTCTTAAGAAGCTAATAAATGTTGCTATTTATTGTCATAAACAAGACAATCTATATTGTGTTGAATGCAGTCGCCACTCTAGCATAGACGAATTTGTTATTTAAGATGCTGAAAATCGTAGCAAATAATAGTATATAGCAGCATCCACTAGATAACGCATGAATATGAAGTCAGAACTTTTGAAAATATCGAGAAGTGGAAACTATTTACAGCATCAACAGTAACAGACTTTTAAAGAATGAAACGACGTGACGGTTGATTCGATGAACGACTACACCTGTAATTTAAAACAAAAGGTTGTAACATATGCAACCTCTTTAAATGAAGAGTAATGCCAGTATCAACAGTTGACTTGCTTATAGCAAATATGGTAAGAGATGCTGTAATTAATAGAGGATGAGGAGGAGGAAGAGTCTCAACTGCTTTCTCTTAGCTAATACTTTTTTTTACACAATCACACAGGCGTAATTTGGTTGAAGCAGCCTCAGTATTGCCTGAGAGTACTAGTAGCATGCTTAGATAGTTCAAATATGTTGTTTATTGTAGTAATTTTACCACACTTTTTATATCCGTATTAGTATCATAACTTTGCTGGTCTAAAATGTATAGCTTCATCAACCTGTTAACAATTTATATTTTATTTCTGGCATATTCTTGTTAATACCTGTCCATATGAAAAGCATATGATTGAATTTGTTTCAAAATAAAATTATAGCCTTGGAATAACTTCATTACCATAATTTAATGCTCTCTTTAAGACATAAGTATATCCTGTCAATAAATTCGTTTTGCCTGACATGACAAAGTTTACATAATTAAAGGCCATTTGGATATGTTGCAAAAGAAAAGGTAATGCAAATCAACATCGTATGGGTATTTGTGAAAGACATTGTATATACAACCATAATCAGGCATCGAGACACTAATACAGGACATTCTGCTTTCAAGATGCTCGTCTCCTTGCTCCACAAGAATCTTAGCATTGTATATGTGTTCTTAAAACATTAGCATGATAAAACTGGAAAAGGATTGACACGAACTGAGCATGGTAAAATGACTTTTAAAGGACTCGAAATCTAAGTATTATATAATAACAATCTTTAATTGCAATCTTTAAATACAGTTGAACGACAACACAGCCACAAAGTTCTCTCATGCAAACTTCCTTAGGGTGCCACAGAGAACGGCCAGATTAAGGTCACGCAAATTAGCGATCGCGAAATGTTTCTGAAACAATTAACTATACACTGAATAATTTATACAACTTTAAAACCACAAAATGTAATGAGACTTGTTATTATGTGCCCATTGTCGTTCCTTTTAAATGACAATAGTTTTGAAGACTAGTCATATCTGAAACAGTACGTAAGGTATCATATGTGTATGTATATGCGATTCCTCAACTTTAACGACATCACGCTCCCCATGTTAGTTCTAGATCATAATCATACTGCGCATGAGCGATAATTGCGAGGCTTTGACAAGTTTCCATAATAATGTTACCTCAGAAAAAATTCATGTGTGGCAGCTGTCGTATTTTGTGACAGAATATTTGCGTATATTATATCGGTTGATTCACAATTACCACCAATTCTTCTCACAGATCTATTCACACATTCACACACACATTATTTGGAATCATAATTAAATTCGTACCTCAAACTGTACGCTTGCATTTTATTTTTGTTTGTTTTCTTTTAGTAAAATAAAATAAAATTGTCAGGAAATACTAAATAAATTCATGCTCCAGAGATTGTCCTTTGACTGAACGAATTCATAAAATTTGAAACTTCAAGAGAAGTATTTCTCAGTAAACCCTCCAAGCTCTAATTTTAGCACGGATATGCACGCAGCTTTTACATTTATGATTTAAACTGAAATAAATCGTAACAGAAATTTTCCCAGTTAATGTATTATCTCCAGTTATAATGAACTGTTTATTTCTCCACAATACCGATTAGTTAATTTACGTAGGATCCCATGAAAGCCATCGGATTTAAAGTTATAGTCATCGGACAAGCTAAAATCCAGTAACTGTGGATATCTTACATTTTTTAAAAATACCAAGAATCCGATCTTAGTTTCATTTTTAATAAGCTAAGTTTTAGTTCTTAAATTCTTTTTAACTTATTTCCTTTGCTCCCTTTACATTGTGCTTACACATTTTGCTCCAAGAAACTGCTCAAGAAAAATAAGCAGATATGAGAGTCATTCATCTTTCTCAGAAATACATTATTTGACAGCTGAATCATGCAACCCATTATTTAAGGTTTCCGTTCATACTCATCGGACACTTTCAAAACTCACATCGATCGTTAAATTATTATGTTTGTATTCCATGCATTGGGGAGAGATATTACAATGAAACTTCATTACGCAGACTCTTGTTTCACACTGTTTTGTTTTCTTCAAAAAAAGAATGCCATCAAATATCTAATTAGCGCTTGTTTGCTTTGATATAAATAAATGAAATTTCGTCCATACATGAATAATTCTACAGGCAGTTCCAATAGTAAATAAGTTATTATATAAAAAAGTCCTTTTTAAATACAATAAAAAGGTTTTGTTGAAGTTGACAAGAACTTATAGTGGTTATTCTTTAATTATATCATACTGAGTTTTACATTCCATTCAACATTCTTTGATTGTTTTATTATTGTGCTACAAAGTTATTCTGGATGATGACTGCTACAATCTTTTTTGGTTTTTTTTGGATTTTACCCATTACTGTTAGGAAACTTTTGCTTTCATTTTTAAGCCAAAACATCAATATTGGTGAATTTATATCTTGATTCTTTTCTAACGTCACTAAGTATCATAGTACTTATGCTTTAATCAATAAAAATAAAATCATATTCACTATATCCCCTTTGTATGGATTTTAGATAGGACATTTTGATAGTTTTTAACTTCAAGCTCATTATGATGAGAACGACGAAATACCCCAACCCCAGGCCAAACTTTCATTAATTCTCAAGATGTTATATACATTCTTTCGCTATGTTAATTTTCTGTTTCAAAACATATTTGCTTATCTGAATGAATTTCATAAATTGGCAACCAGTGTATAAATTCAATTATGCAGCTTCACAATAAAAAATTCAGATTGCTAACACGCAATCTTAATATTTTTCTAGACGAAGATTTATAACATGAGAATTATCATTTAGTCCGTCTTAACCTGGTAATAGTGTCAACAATAAGTAAGAAAGAGTGGTCAGTATCAGGGGCATACTTTCGCTGCGTGATCAATGTGTGTAAGCAACCTTTTGCATGATTGGTTCTTAAGTGGGGACAAATTGATCTACGTGATCAAAATAGTGTTGTAGGAGACCAAATGACCAATCACGCGAGACTTAAAATGAGGCACTTGGGTTTTAAATACGCAATCTTAATATTTTTTGGGACAGGCATTCTAACACCTTGAAGGAACAAGTTGTATTATTTTTATATTGTTGCCAGGATTGTTCATTCTTCTTCTTCTTCTGATTTTTGGATTTAATAATTTGTTTTCTGAAAACAAAACAAGTTGACTTTTCTATCAAAAGAATTTTTGCTATACGTATATTTGACCATATCTGACCTCATCGAATTCCATATTCGTACGTCGTCTGGACTCAAACCTGGATTCTTATAGGACTATTTTATGTTTTCAATCTTAGTATCAAAGTTTAGATTATACTCATAAACTGTAAGTCATATTTACCAATTATCATATTGTTGTCTTGGGAAATAAATTGTTTTGTTAAAATATACAAAGCCTGTTTGCTTTCACTCATTCTTTGTTAATGTGTATGAGCCCTTGTGACGTAACAAAGCCATTTTAATGTTTGATTATAATATGTTCATAGTCCATTGTAATTTTGAAAGAGAGATATTCAACTGTCTCCCGACTCGAAAAAGCTTTTTAAGTGCCAATTTGCATTATATTCAAGATTTGAGGGAAAATATAATCATTTAGTTAGAATTGTGCCTCGTTACAAACAGGAAGGATGTTTATTTGAGTAAGTAATTCATTCAATCATCCTTTTGGAAGAGTTCTTTTAATTACTCTCACTCGCAATAAAAGCATATCAATGACCGATAAGTTAATGCAACTTGCTTTTGTATAATAGAGAGCAAGCTGTTTTACTCCAGTAGCTTTAGATTTTTATGACCTCTAGTAATTTCTCTTGATAACCACTTGCTGAAATGGATCTTGGTCGTTTTAAGAAACTTTACGTCTGACCAGTCTAAATGTGAAATGCCGAAAATAGGGGCAAGTAACTTTATAACTAGAACCTCAACAACAAAATTGTATCTATGAGATTTCCAATGTAATTACTAGAATAACGTGCTAAGCAACCACTCTAAGTGTGTTGTAAATTTAATAATATCGAGCGTAATAGATGTATATCATACAATTATTGCAACATAACACCTATTATAGATTTGCCTTCTTAAACATAGACAAAATGCATTTTGCAAAACTAGCTTAAGTATTGGAGGTGTAATAAATAATTGCTAATATTTATTCATATCAGTCGAATTTATTGTTTTTCTCTGAAGAAGATTTCATGTTGTTATCGATTCCTCTAAATTTATAATTTTCCCAGAATTCTAAGATTCTAAAATTTCATATTGTTATCGATTCCTCTAAATTTATAATTTTTCCAGAATTCTAAGACTCTAAAATTTCATGTTATAGATTCCTCTAAATTTATAATTTTCCCAGAATTCTAAAATTTAATCACATGAAACGTGCACAATTACTTCAGAGTAACAACAAATACTGCTTAGTGGATATTTACTTGTGTGAATTTTCATGCGTTATTTTTAGAAACATGGTTACTGCAAATGATCACCAAATTATAACAGTTTGTGCCTATTTCAATACCTCACTAACGCGCCCAGTCCTTTTGACCAAAATAAGAGGTATTAATGACATCCATCAAAAGGTCAAGTCTTTTTTAAAGTCGACTTGTGAAATTTGATTTTTTAAGACCGTTCCTAATTAAGATGCAAAGCGTTTGCTGTTTTGTCATGCAGGAAGTGAGACTCATATATTTCAGGTTTATGGAATATTTTAACCCTTTAATGCTATTGTTCCTTAGCTCATAAACTTGAGAAGGAACTTGTCATAAAATTTATATGTGCATTTATGCTAACTAAAACTTCAATCACATCAAGATTAAGGATTTCTTCAAACTAGTTTTGAAATTATACGGTAAAATCTCAGTAATAGTTATTTTGTCTTTGAAATGTTTAGTTCTATAACATTCATGTTACTATTGGAAGTTTATAGTATTGGATGATAATTGTTTCTTTCAATTATCTACATACGCAGATATACGTATTCATTATGTTTTCATTGTCGTCATGGTATTAGTGATATGAACCTTTGGGTCATAAATTAGTTTAAAATATTGAACAATGAAATCATTTTTGATGATATGTGAATTTTATATCAAAATACATTTCTTATGTAGATAAATTATATATTGCATTCAGACAATAATCATAACGTGATTTCTGAAACTTTCCTGAAAACTCTGTGTAGGTAAGAACTGTTATAAATGGTTAAATTCCCCAAAGATATAATTGCTGTCAACAAACAATGAGATTGTTTAAAAAAAAAATAAAATGATCCAAATATGCAGATGCACTGAGAATTCACTTTCAACAGAAGATGACTATAGATTGCATCAATCTGAACGTAAGACGTATCCTTCGTAAAACATATTTCTGATAAGAATGCGATACTAAATCTGGTTATCAGAAATTTTCAACCTCCTCTAATTGCAATTTACAGCAAATCGATATGAAACCTTTGGTCGATTTTTGCTAGTAGAGAATCCCACTATGCAAATACCAAATACTAAGTCTGTTCGACATCTCTCTCTCTCTCTCTCTCTCTCTCTCTCTCTCTCTCTCTCTCTCTCTCTCTCTCTCTCTCTCTCTCTCTCTCTCTCTCTCTCTCTCTCTCTCTCTCTCTCTCTCAAATTTATTTTGTGGGACTCACTAGATTTTTTGTCCAGTCCTTTTGATTTAAGTCTTTACACTCGATCGTTTAAATAAGGATGTCAAATTTTAGCCGCCTTCAGTACAGTTCAGTGTAAATAATACTGCATTAATTTATCGTGTACATTTTTAGCATATTTATTATCGTTACACCTTTATATCTAACCATAATTATTCCATATAGAATAGTTGCACAACAATTTTAACAGAAGCTGCAGACTCATTGCAGATCATAATGCATATATCACTGATGCATTTAAAACTATACAAAAAAGAAAGTTTCTAAAACCGTCTTTGTAGTGTCAGTTTACATTTACGTTCTTCATTGAGATAAACTTAATTGTGTATAAGATAGTGTAAACAGAATATAATGCAATTTTAGTTTGCTGAAATGTACATGTAAACGAGATGTAAATAATATCAGGTCTATAAAATAAATCTTATTGGTGAATGACGAGCTATTAAAAACTTGTACTTCTTCAATATTAACAAATGATCACTAATATTCTTTCATTTAATACTTTTTCATATTTGGAATAATTATATTAGCACCAAGCATCCTACCTATAAATTATACGTGTTTGTGCACATGCTGTCTAAGCATAGGTCTATTTTCAGCAATGAGTATTTAATTATTTCATCTTTTCATATTAAGAAAATGATATTTAGTTTTACCATAATAGCAATTCATGATAAAATCAAGTTAATTGTCTGAGAGACTCAAATTCTTTGTAATAATGTAGTTGGAACAAAATAAGAATTAATATAACATAAAGGTTGATGTATAATATGTTTATGAGAAGACAATTTATATGGCTGGTTTCACATATCTTTTAGCGTCTCTGAGTGTTTACAATACGATGATTTTCTTTATAAATTACAGAGTGAGACATGAGTGTAATACCTTTTGCTTTTCAGCATACATGCTGACACATCTCTGACATCCAAGGAGTTTTACCTATATCACATATATAAATTCATCTCGATATAATTATTCAATATTTCTGCGCTATTTCAGTAAACGTCGTGCCTGACACTCAACCTTCCAGTTTACGTTTGTGTACAGATTTTCAATATAAACTCTACAGCAATGAGTATAGACATTTTTTGACGGCTAGGTTAACGTCGCATCTCAAGATATTAAATTTACATTTTTATTTCAATTTATCATGACTATCAGATATAAATTCATAAGAATCCAATGCCAATTATATATATATATATATATATATATATATATATATATATATATATATATATATATATATAGATATATATATATATACAAATATATATATATATATATATATATATATATATATATATATATATATATATATATATATATAAACCTCGCAATTTTGTTTTCAACTCAAATCTGAGAACATTGTGCAAGCCATGATATAATCTTAAATAGATTAGTTAGAGAACCTGCTATATATGCGTGTTACGCATATGTAACCTAATTGCTTGTGTGTTAATTTAAAACTGTCTTTTTTATTTTTATATTTTGTTACATATTATTGTATTAACTTTATTCACTTTTTCGAAGCATTACGTTTTCTGTTTTAATCTGAAACAGACGCAGAATATTGCTAAATATTATATATTTAGCAAACCTAGTTTCTGACCTTGGTTCTGAATTCGTAAACACTGAGTGAAAATCTTTTGGTCATTATCAAAGCCATTTTCAGCCCAAGTGTTAGTTCTGTTGTAAACAAATCTTAACTTTTTTTATTGAATCTTATAGTAAGATTCCTTCAGAAGAATTCCTTCAGTAGAATAAAATTAAACCATGGATTACTTGACACTCGATCTGTTATTTTACTGTGTTGTCCACCCTTAGTGACCATGTGATTCCACCATGTGATCTAAAATTGAGAGACAAACATGTTTTGTAGTGCAATATTCAGTCGTATTTCTTATATTCTGATGCTTAAAGGTATTTTGTGTTGTTACCAGTTGAGTTGAAGGTGTTATTTAAAAAAGTTAATTTTTCCTGGAAATGTAAGTGCTTTTCACGAAATTCTTGGACAAACATAATTATTGGAAATTATTAAGAATTCTAAAGGCCTGAGTATTATTCGTGATTCATAAAATTCAACGACGAACTGTTGACACAACCGTACAAAACTGCATTCATCTGACGTCATAGCTCTCCATATTGGAACATCATCGGGATTCAAACCTTGACTCAATTAGAACGTTTAGTGATAGGACGTATTCATTCTAGGATTAATTGTCGATCATAGTCACAAACTGGAAGTACTTTTTCATATTGATACCTTGTTTTCTAGGGAAATAAAATGTTTTGTTAAACTTTAGAAAGCTGTTTGGCTTCATCCATTTCTTTGTTACTTTTGAACGAGCCTAAACACGTAACAATGTGATGTAAAATTAACGCCGATGATGCCCTAAATTGGTTCTAGTACTTCCTATTATAAACTGCATTGAAGGCTTTGTAAGTATTCTATACCACCAGCATGAAATCTGACAATGTTAAATAGCAATGACTTTGAATTATATTCACAATAGGACTTCTTTATAGCGTTATATTCACGCTAAATACTAGTTTGAATATAATTTATTTCTGAACACAGTTGTTGGACATTTTTCTGAATGCTTACTTCCGTGTTTTTCAAGCAAGTTTCAGCTGCTTCAGTTGCAATGCCCAATTATACAAGATAGTTCAAGCATGCTCATTTTACCATTGTACCATGCCTTTAGCAACTCAAAAATTCATGAAGCTTAATATACCAACGGTATGAATATTGATTTTCTAATAAATTACATATGTTATGTGCCCGCTTCATTTTTCTGTGTCGCCTGAGACATTGAATAACTATCAAAACCGCCAGAAGCCTGGCCCTGCAAATTATAACCCGGAGTTTTTACTCCACAAAGTGCCTGGAAATAAATGAGTAAATCTCAGACGATGTCAGCAGACATGATGTGTTCATTCTCATTAATAAACCCGTTATATCAGCAATTAATTCTGTTTGGCTCAGGGACCACTCATCATCAGTAAGTGGAAATCTATCAGAGTTATTCAAGTAGAACTTTAAATGCAATGTGTCTTACAGGATATGAATACTGAAAAAGTTTTTTTTCTTCCAGGGATGGAAACTAATTAATGCTTATTAGCGTGACCATGACGATCTCTTGAAGGGCACAATTATGTTATCTAGCAGTTGACCTCGTACACTGACAATACCCATTTATTATTTCACCACATAAAACTAATATAAGTCTGATAAATATGTGAGTATATCATAAGTATTGGACAGTAAACATCTTAAAGGCTAAAAATATTTAGATGAATTCCTTATACTTCAACCAATTCGGACTTCATTTGTTTTAGAAAAAGTATAAAAGAAAGAAGAAAGGAAAGAGAAAGGTCATATATAAACATAGCAGGCAATTTTTTACAGAGGTTAAATCTTAGTACAAAATACACATCGTGCCAACAAAGATATTTCATATACTTTAATGGACATAGTTATATGTGAGGTTCATAAACGACAGCTGTGTGATAAATAGCCTAAATAGATCACATGATACCAGTGAACCACAGTTTATTCATGAACGCAAAGAAGTGACCAATGCAGTTATAAATAATCCTTTGAAGCAGGTTTCATATGCCACTTACTAGCAAACAACCAAATGACTCAATAACAGAAATAATAGAAAACGTTTTAAGAACATTCAAAATTCATGAAACACAAAATGAAAACGGGAAGAGCAAATATAGATCTGCTGTACAATTATTCCTCCCACTGACAATTGTAAGTGATGCTGCTCAGAAATAACTGCTATCAGAGATTCAATCAGCGATGCGATGTTTAGTTTAACTGAAATTATAATAAGGACACGTATACTGAAATATTTATATACCGAAAATATATAAAAAGAGCAAAAGAAAAATGTGCAAATCCTTGTAATACACTATCAATAATAAACACAAAGGAAACATGATCACAATAAAGACATATGTCCCTTGAAAATTAATTGCATGAGTAAAGCTTCTAATGTAATAATAATAAAGATTTTATGAATTGTTGATTAAAAGGTTCTCAATCTGATAATGATAATCATTATAATCAAGAGACGATCAGTATAAAAAGACAATAATTTAATTCTGTGAATACCTATATAATTAGCAAACCAATAACATTTCATTAAGTCTTTGTAATGACCTCGAGGAGGTTCGAACCCGCAACCTCCGTATCCCAACAACCACAGGTGTGGTTAGCGAATACGTACTGTACGACATGACATGATTAGTGCTTATTTGCTATGCAAACCGTTCTGTAATACCAGGGTGGTAGGTAAGCATCTCTGGTATGCGCAAGTCTTGACAGCATTAAAAGGTCTTACGACTAAATAAGCGATAAAGTGATTGCTGACAATAGAACTCGACTAGCAGGACATCCTCCTGCAAATTGCATCTTTGGCGTTGTTCTTACAGAATAATCTAACTGTATGTTTAGCTAAAAAAAAAACTTACGAATATCTCTGCATAATCCAAATATGTAAATAAGAGGAATTGCAAACGACAAGCTCAATGAGGCTTAATGAGTCGTAATTGACGCTGAACAAATCAAATGTTAAAATAAGGATTAGAAAACGGTGAATTTTATACAGCTTTATCCACATCGCCAACATCATTTCCAAGTCGACCAATTAAATTCTTGTCTATTATCCTCATTATCAGTTACATCTTGGACCACCATCATTATTGGTCCATCTGTTATCGTGTAATCATTGCTGTATCTGGCAAGTTCAACAGTCTTTTCTTTACCGTCTTTGGAATAATGTGCATTGTTAAGCAACGCCATGATTCCGATGTTGGCAAATCCAACTAGGTGTCAGCAGGTTAATAATTGTGGTCGTCCCGTACAAGTTCTCCTTCAACTTCCAAGAATGTCCAACGTGGAAGAAACAACGTGCATTTCTCCTGTATATCCATTTCTATTTTCAATTGACTGGTGCGTCGGGTCGGGTAAAAAAATGCTGAAAATCTCTTTAACTTCGATCCACTACCACAGGCGCTCCCATATAAAATGCAGGATCAGTTATATCTTTGAAACTCGACATTGCTAATTCACGGCATGTCACATGCCATTGCCAGATTTGCAATTATTGAAAGTGACAATTTCTGACCAAGTGCCCGTCTTAGCCGAAAAGGGTAAAACGAATATGTGTCAACCGATTATTATGATATGAATGATGCACAGATGCTGCGAACGTAATTGATATAAAATCTTCTTATTTCACGGTTGGTGAAAACCCAAACAGTATATAGCCCTGAACAACTATGATTATCATTTCAGACCTGATTGAATTGATTGATTGACCACTAATTGTTTTATAAGTTAAATTGATCTACGTCGCTGAGGTAATTTTCACAATACGAGGCGCAATTTGATATCCACACGTAAAAAATAATGTATCGTCCTAAACATCGTCCGACCAACATGAAACTGATCTTATTGACGACCGTGCAATATCAACCGCATACTTTTGAGATTATTTTGCTATGAAAGAATTGAGTGTGTGCTGATTGGCACGTTTGACCTTCTCATTGTTCTGGTTGTTGCTCATGTGTGAGTGCAGCAGAAGATATATTTGGGTTGTTGATCTGGTATGAGGGTATCAGATCTTTGTTTTTGCTTCCACTGATAACTTTTTATTTCTTCTTTTACCCATTCCGGAATACTCTTCTTGAGAACTAAATAATTGTTAACCACTTTTCAAATTGTTCTTGTTCTTTTCTAATTTCTTATGCTTTTGTAAGTGTTGATACACGTTGTGAATGTGAAGTTGCATATATTCATGTTCAGGTTTGTTATCTTGTTGTTCTGCATATGAAGATGCTTCTATTAGTGTTGTTTTTGTTGTAACTGTATATCTGGTTGATGTATGCCTCGTGCCATAACGTTTGCGTATAACGCGTCACTTCCTGGAGTGTTTTTCTTAATAATTTCATTCAAAACACGTATATAATTTGCATTTCCAGTAAACTCCCGCAATAACATTTTAGGTAAATTCAATGTCCACGTGTTTGTCACTGTCATTGATGGTAATTTACTAAGAATTCTTTTTAACTGGGAAAGTATTTGTGAAGATTATCTGCCGCATTGTTTCTTTAAAGAACTGAACCGCTGTTTGCATCGCTGATTGATATTAGGATACACGTTCGGTAACCTATCAATTGTCTCTCCAAAGTATTCAGCTACGATATGGATGTCTTTTGCAAAAGCTTCTCCAATGTCACCAACTTCATAGTCGAATTACTCAATTGGCAGTGGCAAGGTCCTAAGTCTCAGTAGCTTATCAAATTCCGTTTTCATACCCCTGGTGAGCTCAGCTTACGTTAAGAACATTTTCGTTCCAGTTAGTGTGGCAATTTCCTTGCAGTTTCCTTTATTGGTTTACTTAGAGGAGAAAATGTTCTGTTAAAACCCCATAGTGAGGTCCTCTTGTTCAGTCTTCCACAACTGTAGCATATCTTTGACGATTTTGCGTCATTCTATAACATTCTGAATTACTTCCTGGTGTTCACGAGAAGATTCAATGAGTTGTTTCCAATAATTTTCTATCACATCATGCGGAGACATTCTATTTTTATTCCTTAAGTGATATTACCAAACTTGCAAGATATGTATCCCTGCAAGTTAGTAGTATTAGAAAACCAGGTTTTCAACTCACTTTGTTTTTTTACCCTCCAAACAAGTATAAATTATAGTCCTAAATTATCCCCCACCCCACCCCCTTTTTTTCCAAAATAAAACAGGGTTTTGACTCACCCTCCCCCACCTCTTTTTTTTCCCCCTACTACTACCTGTAAACAGGTATTTTGTAACCAAACAAAACAACAGGTGTTGGAATGTGATAAGCTCTTTACACAGAGGTGACTAATTTGTTAGAACAGCGCATGTGTGGAATACAATTATTCTAAAGACGGCAAACGGGTTTTACCACAAGATAACAGGATGAAAATTAAACTGTGTGTTAGAACGTTTCAGTTAACAAGGTGGAAATTAAACTAGCATTAGAATGAAAATGATATTATTTTATATCTCGTTACCAATGATTAATGTTTCAACTGTTGATATTAAAAATATTTCACTATCACGACTATAGATACTAAATTTTACTTTACCACTCACACAGCGACGGGACTCAAACAGATCTTTCATTTCTGGTTTGTTCAGAGGATATTTTTTGTTGATAAAATATACCTTTGACCGATCGAGATCAATTGTGAGTTTAGTATAGTTTTGTTGGCTAATGGGGCTGTGAAAGTTTTTAAATTCCGCTAGCAACTTTTGATACAATTGTTCGAGATAATTGAAATACATACTGTTATCAGATCTGATGAGCGAAAGTTTTAACTTGTCACATGTTCCATTAAAACATATACCTGATGTTTCATTATTAAATTCAACTGTCAATTGTTTACCGTCCATCATTAGATATTTGATGTTACTATTGTAGCTATTTGTCATTGTCAAATTTTCAAGCATTATTTTATAAGTTTAGATAAAATTTCAGTTGGAAAAGATAATGTCGAGTATAGATCTATCATCATAACAATACCCAAGGGCAAATGTATCTACCCCATTTTCACAATAGCGTTTGTCATCAAAATTATACAATCCACGTTTGATAATGACATCTGTTTCGAGTTTATGATGATTAGTTCGAATTGCCATAGCTCTCATAAAACTAACACCACCATCAAGCGCATACCTGTAGTCATCAAATTTCATAAACTTTTTAACAAAATCACGAGGCAGACCTTTTGCTTTTTTCGTTATTTTATTATTATCTAACAATACGGCATACATTTTACTACGTAATCCGATAAAGTATTTGATAGCGCTCGAGTTCATTTCATCTTTAAACTTACCAATAACCTTTTTATTTGTGTCGTCATGAAATTTACTGTCACGTGGATAATCGGAAAGATCAAACAGATGTCGATTATTATACATATCCTGATAGATGTCCTCACATTCGATTTCATATACGAGTGAATCAGTATCAGTAAACAATAATCTACTAGCCGGCCACTGATTTTTAACAAAAGTGTAATGAAAATTGTACATCATCCACTTTGATAAATCTAACACTGCAGCTCCAACATAGATCGGCTTGTTTAGTTTTAGATTTGTTTTTCTTCTTTGTATCGCAACAAGATTTTCATTAAATATTTTCATGCTCACAAAATCATCGTCTGACACAAGTTTGTTTCTGCGATTGACATCATTAACTATTTCAATATTTACACGTTTCCTAATATTCTCCATCGTCTTACCAAAAACGGAATTGTTCATCAGTTTAAAGAAGTTTTTCTCAAACTCTGTTTTCGCTGCAGCTCTTCTTGAAGTGTTGGAGTTAATATAACCTCTCATCCACGGCGACTGATTAAATTTTAGTACACGATGAACTTTTCTCAACACAAGACCAGCATCGACTGCTTGTTTTAAAACTTTGTAATGCAAAACATAATTTTTCTTATCAAGTAAATTTGGTACTAGTTTCTTGACCATGGAATGTTGCCTTGGTGATGCTAACGCTTGTTGTTCTTTTGATAACAAACTATAATCTATAACCATCGATTCCGCACAGAAAGGGTAATCGTTATGTAATTTGTGTAGCGAATTTGGATAATCAAGATCAACTTCAACGAAATAGGAAACATCGTCAGGTATCTTTTTTTCTGTCTCTGATAGAAATCGATCAACCGTGATCCAATGAAATCCGCTAAAAGGCATTGGTTCTGCCATCGAACCACCGTAAAGATTATTACAATCTAGATAAATTATATACTTCGAAGGAAGGTCAGGGTTATACTGTTTCAGGTATTTGTTGTTTGCTTCAGCATATTTTTTTGTTATCACGCTAATACCACCTCGGATACCTTTTTCAATAAAATTGAACATATCAACATCAGTCAGTAATTCTAACCTTACCTTACTAAACTTTAGCAAAGCATCCCATGACAACCCAGGGGCAGAATAATACCAGCAAGGATCTAGTCCATAATTATTATAACTCACTTCACGAAAACTTTCAAAAACATCTGCTAATAATAACACGTCAGTTTTCAGGTATAAATCATGATAATCACCAAAAGTCTCACAATCAAACTCTTTCCAGATATCTTGTGCATACCTGTACTCGTCATCAGTTATATTTTCATTTTTAAGTTGTGAGTAAAATTTGTCTTTGTCAGGTAAAGATATTTCATCAAATTTACTCCAATCGTCGAGGTATTCGTATGGAAAAACTCCTTTTTTAGCTAGTAGATTAAATTTATCTCCAAAACAGTCTCTTAGGTTATCAAATTTACTACAACCTTTTACTAGCTCATCTAACGAGGCTGCCATAAACTGCAGGCTGTCAATAAAACGCAATTTACCTAGCGTAACTGACATGTACTTTTCAAAATTATTTGGGATGCATTTGATGATGTTATCGAGTTTTAGACGAGCTTTTATCTCAGGATCACCAAAAGCTTCTACTATAATATGGCTATCATATCCTCGAAAATTGTGAAGAATAACTGGAATAAAATCTGGAGCATGAAATTTTAAATTACACTGATTATGAGCCGCTCCACGATACTGTCCAGTCAAATGACAATGGTCATGTACTTTTTTATCATCGTCAAAAGCTTTTTCACAAATATGACAAATTTCTGCTTGCTCGTGAGCGGATTCTTGTTGAGGTGTTAATTTTAACATTGGCGTTACTTTTTTCAAATGAGTAAATATATTATCAACTTCGTTAATCAACTGCTTGAGAAGCCAAACAGCTGGATTTTTACCACGATATAATTTGATTGACTTAGATAATCTAGAATCAGTACAACAAACTATCTTATACGCTACTCCACACGGAACATGATTTTGAACTTTTCTTGTACTCGATTGATTAGGATTATTTTCTACACCAAGTACAGG
The DNA here is from genome assembly GCA_016746295.1 of Potamilus streckersoni. Classification (NCBI taxonomy): domain Eukaryota; kingdom Metazoa; phylum Mollusca; class Bivalvia; order Unionida; family Unionidae; genus Potamilus; species Potamilus streckersoni. The sequence continues at coordinate 636,566 of JAEAOA010002352.1, read as the reverse complement.
TTGAAGTAGGCATTCGAAATCAGCGTATATGACGAAAGGAATTTTTAGTTTGTGATTATGATGGACAAACTGTAACACACTATCTTTTTTAGATGGCATTGTTATTCTTTGCACATCACTACAGTACTGCAAATGCTTTTGTAATGTTTCATTGCTTGTACAGCCATGCAAGCAGCGGTAACAAAAGAACTTTTTGTTCTTATCCTTATTGTACTGTCTACCAACTAGTCCGTTAAAGTTTTTAATCCAAACATAATGATTTTTGTAGTACAGTAAATTTATAGTTGATTGTGAAGCTTTTTCTGAAATATATCTCGGATATACGTCCTCCTTTTCATCTAGTCCGAAAACGTTAATTGAAACATTATTCTGCTTTTCAAATTTTGGTATTTGATTTTCTGCCAATGGAAAGTTAATATCTTTAAAATTTAATCTAGACACATGACTGATATACCTTTCAACACGAGTAGCGTTTTTTTCTGCTGGGAATAGTGCGGAAAGAACAGCCCATTGGAAACATTTGTTATCTACGTTTTTGATGTTTATACAACATCTTTTACTTTTTATTTTTGGTGGCAGGTCGACGTATGAACTACCTCGTAATACATTATATTTCATCGTGTGAAACAATATTCCTTTGATCATTTCAAACTTCCAACCCAAACCTAATTGACTAAATTCCTCTATTTTTTTCCAATTTCTTGGTGTATTTCATCAGATAGTGATAACAGATCAGTCCCAAGCAAAACACGTCTCGATTTTGCGTTAATATAAGGTTCTGCAATTTCCTTGTTAGTTAATTCTTCCATTATAACTAACTTTGAAAATATAACATGATATTGCACAAATAATCTGATACTTTTATGTTTTTCGAGCTCACGTTTTACAATTGTCTGTAATAGGTGGTAAAGATTAGTTGCAGTAAAATTTACTAAAACAATTTGATTATCAAACTGATGACTATTATCAAAACCTGCAAAAGCAGTCGCTATTTTATTAGGTTCTCCCATAAAGCTTCTCTTAGCTATATCACGCAATTTTAACATTATTATACTATAATGTAATATCTAATTGATAATTTTTTCACACTGCGCATGCGCTAAAAATCAATTAGAGATAAAAAAATATTACCTATAATATAATGACAGTAAATCTGACAAGCGCACGTGAGCAAGAGATTTATCAAATTCACCCAAAGTATAACTTATACGCTGGAAATGTAATTGGTTCGGTTATTAACATTAAAACTAGAATACCTGTTGGCAAATTAACGTCAGCGGGTTATAATATTAGTGTAAAGGGAGATAATGCCAAGAGGATTGCAATATTTAGAAAAGATTTTATTTACACGTTGTTCTGCGATGATATTCCAGAGGGACAGCGTGTATATCATTATAATGGTAAAGTCACTGATGATAATATTGAAAATTTATCCTTACAAGATGAGTTTCAGCCGCACCCAGTATTTGATTTATACGAGGCTAACGATCGCGGTATTATTAGAAATAGAAAAACTAAAAAAGTTCTTAGTAATATTAGCAATATGGGATATATCAGGGTAACAGTTAGAGGAACATCAACAAATCAAGTTCGTTATCTTGGTCATAGGTTTGTTTATGAGGTGTTCAATGGATCTATACCCAATGGTCTTGTTATTAATCACATCAATAATATACAAACTGATAATCGATTGGAAAATCTGGAGATAGTAACGCAACAGGAAAATGTGAGAAAAGGAAAAAATAGTAATGGTATTAATTTTAGATGCCCAATAAAACCTGTTATTTCAAAAAACCTCGAAACGGATGAGGAGATCGAATTCAAATCGATTTCAGCTGCGGCGAAATATTATAAGATAAATCCCGCAGTCGTAAAAATTATAGCTGATGGAGCAACAAAATCAACTTTTTCAAGAGAATACGATGCTAGAATTGGTTTTAGATATGATATTTGATAGCTCGGTTTTAGTCAAGCAATGATGAGCAAATGCTATGATATCATCGTGATTAAATTTTAACGTTGTTACTGCATTTTCATTAATTTTATCTTTTTCTGCTTCTGTTAGTAATATTTTATGAGAATCACCTTGCATTACAATAACATCAACACTATAACCCAACAAACATTTTCTTACCGCTTCAGCTAGTTCGTTATAATTTACTATATTAACTTTTTGGTGATATTTTATCTCATCGGTCATCTTATAATAATAAATTAGATAAAAATATATTATAATAATGGACTTGATGAAACGACTCGCTGAACTCTACGAAGAAGATACTAGTGATAAGGTCGTCAGTGATAAGGTCGTCAGTGATGATGTCATACATAGTATTACATTTTCCAAAGATTTTATAGACAAATCTGTTGGTTATAGCGAAGATGATATTTTATATAACAATGAATCTGATGATGATGGTGAAATAGTCACTGTTGCTGACAGATCTAATTACAGCAGATCAACAACTAAACGGTATAATGTCAAGTATCACATTGCTAAGCAGCTAATTAAATTTAATTTTACCGTTGCCGAACAACAACTGTTCTGGCAGTTAATCAAACCTTTTTTAAATATCAAGATCCCAGGCCGACAGAAAAATATTAAATTTGATTTCATATTTGTCAAGATTTTTAATCTAATGACGATCTCTAACGATCGTAAGCAGTATCTAATATCATTATGTAAACCAGTAAAATGTAAATCTGTCAAACAAAAGTATGAGTTAATTTATAATAGCATTATATCATAATCTGCTTGGTTGGGATCCAACTGTTAAATTTATCACTATACCCACGCCATTTGACTAAACTTTTATCCCCTTTTTTTCTAATCACTTTCTCGATAACAAAAACATCCTGCTCAGTTTTCTGTAGTTCTTGTTCATAAAAACTACCTACAATCGGTTCCCCTGCCAGATCTTTTAAAACGTACGTTACAGGTACTGTTAAAAGTACCTTATCAATTACAAAAACTTCTTCGCTCCAGTTCGGAGTAAATCCTTTTGCAAATACCTTTTTCATCAAAGAAATTCTAACTTTATCACCAACCTTAAATTTATGTCTGCGGTACATGTTTTCATTTGCTAATATTGGATTTTTAACAGCTTTTTTAGGTGTCATTTTGATGGTTCGATGTTTCGTGTTATTATATTCGCTTACGATTTGAGAAAGGTCATCGATGTACCTGTTGGTGTTTTTAGCTGTCATATGTTTGTGTATTTTCTCGTTTAGCGTGCGATTAAATCTCTCAACAACAACGCTTTTACCTTCGTTTCCTGTAACATACCTTTTTATATTATTTTGTTCTAGAAACTGTTCAAACTTTTTGTTAAAAAACTCAGATCCGTGATCAGTCCAGATTTTGTTTGGTTTTCTTTCTGTGCTTGTTATTATCTGCTTTAGCGCATCGGTCATTGAAGTTCCTGTCTTATCCGAAACAGGTACACTGAAAGCGTATTTGCTAAAAACATCTATAACATTAAACAAATACCTTTTTGGAGCGCCATCAGCGCCAACGTTAAACTGAGCTAGATTGGATACATCCACCAAATCTATTGCCCAGATATCATCTACACCATTAGCGACAACTTTACGTCGTTGGAACTTTTTTTTTTAGGTCTGTGTAGTTCGACTGCAAGATCATCGTATACTTTATTTCCCCGATCGTGAGGTGATTGACGAGACTCTCCGAGTCCAAGTTTATATTTTGCTCCAATTATTCCCTGAACAAATTTTCTATCAAAACGTTCTCGTAGATTTGTTGGCTTCATATCACGTAATTCGTCTAACATTACTTTATCACAATCTAATTTTGAGTTTTCATGATCACGATAACAGATATCATGACGCATTGCTATTGCATCCACTTGATTGTAAGGCTCTTGTCCTGGCAATGGATTGTCGTTTTCATCTAGTTGTTGGTCTAGCGGATTCCACGGACCAGTATACCGATGACCTGGCAATGTCCAACCGCCTTTTGGTTTTGGCAATTTTCCAATAATTTTATGTATATCTATACCTGACCCTATTATTTCTCTGTTGTTACAACATTGACAGTATGCGACAATTTTATTTTGCTCAATACACAAATCTCTGTCAGAATCACAGTTGCATATCATTCTATATTTTTAGTCGTCGACTAAAATAATATTAGGATAACCAGATCCTAGCGACGTCGCTGGAGATACTATCGCTGGGGATGTTTTCTTTAAAAATGTATTTTTTCTTTTTCCACAGATTGCACAAATACTTTTTAATATTATCCTGTTGTTTTTTGTTTTTTCTGTTGTTTCATTAATACCTTCTGTTTTAGTTTTACACTTGAGACAGTATGTTGACATTATTATACTTGTAAGTTTAGATAAAATTAATTGCGATCTCATCATTGGCGTGAGAAGGTTGCTTATCAAACTGTAAAATAAATTTTAAAAAATTAAGATTTCTGCTCATCTGTCGGATAAACATAATACAATAATATCCGCAAGCAGACGTTCCAACAGGTTGGAGTTGATTTGACGAATAATATACTTTTGTAAATTTTTTTTTTCATATACTTTTTTATTACATCGCTTGGAGGAAGTCCAAACGAGTCAAAATAATTATTATTATAAACTGCTACCCAATGCGTACCAGATCCGTCATTAAAATCTTGTATATTAATAACACATGAACTTACAGCAGATGGTGATTTTATTGCTGCGAGCTCATCTTTAGAATAAACTCCGTGAAATCCAGGAACTGCTTTTAACTTATCAATGATATCAAAATTACTCAACGGGGTCGACGAGTTCCTGGTAATGTTAGACCACGTCCGATTCCTAAAAGATTTGGCAGCAGACTTCCCGCTAGTCCCGCCAAAAGTGGAGCGAACGGAATAATTCCTTCTTGTTTTGGTTGATTGCATATGCATTTGCATTTTGGTGTTGGTGATTTTGTTTTTATTACTTTCTTTTTTTTGTTGTTGGTGATTTCTTTTTCTTTTGTGGCATTATAATATATTATTTACATAAAATTTATAATTTTTTTATTCCACTTCCATGAATGATACCATTACCTTTGACTGCTTTCTCCGTTGCGCCAGATATTGCTCCAGACGCTGCTGCTATTCCTAATGTGCCTAAGACTGGTAAAAGTTTAGGTATTATTGTACTAGTTAATACTGATAATGCCGGACCAAGAAAACCACCTTCTTTTGCCATCGCTGTCATTTGTGCAGCACTCAAATTTAAAACAAAAGTTTTTTTACGATCATACTTTTTTACTTGATTTTTTGTTAGCATTAATTTTGTTAAAACACCATCAGAAATATTAGGATTGATTTTTAATGATACCTGTTCTCGCTTTGCAGTAGCAGCTACTAATTTTTTAACTTGGCCATCAGTCAAATACACTTCTTTTACAATATATTTTCTCATTTTATATAACAACTGTAGATTAAACTTGAACTGTCATTTTACCTCCAATAGAATCTACCGTGATAAATCTATCACTAATCACTAATGCGTATACGTATAACGGCGCTACTGGAACCGCCCCAAGTGTCCAGGTAATTTCAATATCCGCTGTGCTGTCTACAGCTCGCTCGTTATGTTTACTAACATCAAAATGAAATATAGGATAAAGCGTACGAAATTCTTCTACTGATATTTGAGTTCCATCTTCAACATCTTGATATTTTTGTATTGCGTCAAGCAAGTACATGTACGGTCGAGAAATATTTTTATTAGCATCATCAGCAAAATTACACTCGATAGCTCGTTCTGGATATTGCTTTGAATTTAATCTAGCGTATATTCGTCTGACATCAGAGTGATCAAATACTGCATTATTTTGTTGTTGGTTACCTCGTCGAGCTTGTTGTTGAAATACGACAAAGATATTTCTCGGCAGTTGTTCGCTTGATGTTGTTGTGACCCTCCACGTGTAGTCAGTAGTATTTGGAACCGCTGTCTGATATACCTTATGCTGCTTAAAGTAAATTCTGTTTGTATGCTTATCAAGCGTGTTATTTAGTTCTGACATTTTAGTGATTGATGGTGTTATACGTGGCATCCACAAAGAAAGTTTGTTTATGATAAACTGTACATCAGCCCCTCCAGATCTAAACAAGCAATCGTTTTGGTCTGCTCGATCTAAAATAAGAGTATGTTTTACTCCGCGAAATACTTTATCATAATCGCGACAAAAGCCGAAAATCATGCTTAGCGGAAGCATCATTGTAATTTGACGTGATCCTGCTGCAAGTTTTCTTCGCCTAGCAAAACCTTCGTTATAGCGTGGATTTCTCACATCAAGTGTGTTAAGAAGTAAATTTAACATCGCAGTACCGTCTGCAGCTGCAGCTGGTGGTGTTATATTTAGATTATTAAAAGCTGCTGTAAGAGAAACTCTTGTAGCGTCTGCATTAGCAGCTGCACCTGGTGCAACAATACCTAGCGCGTCTGCATTAGCAATGAGAAAATTTCTCACAATTACAGCATTTGCATCAGCATCAGCTCCATGTACTATAGCGCCTCTCTTTAAAAATTCTGTTGATTCAGCTATACCCCGTCCAGTATCTTTAAACCACATCATATTAGTTGCAGTTGATCTCGAGTAATCGTCGGAAAACGAAATAATATTTAAAATTGTACTTGCAACTTGTAGGTGACTCGAAATATCTTCTACAGTTTGATTAGCCAGTTGATATCTAGCACTTTTGAATAAACTCCAACCGTTATTTATAAGAGCTACTTCTGCTCCAACTGCAAATGCAGCAGGTGGATTGGCTACTGTCATAATCTGACCACGAAATTCTAACATAGCCTTATGTGGCAGTAGAAATACATCTTCGTCTCTGGTGTTAAAGGTTCTAATACCAGTTTTATTTGGTTCGTTAGAATTTTCATCAAGGTACTCAACAAACTCGAATTCTGTCACATCGTTGTCGATGTCATAAGTTTCTGTTAACTCGAGATAATTTTTAGTAGACATTTTATTTTATTAGATTATATAAAATTTTATTGCGGCATTGTTACTTTAGATATTAATTTTTGTATGATCTGCTCGCCCTTTGGTGATAATAATTTTTTTGTTGTTGTTATCATAGCTTTTTGAGTTTCTTTTGTTGGAGCGATTTCTGAGATAGCTTGTTTTATTTCAGATGCAGTCGGTGGATCTCCTTTTATTTTATTAGCTATTTTTTGTCCCACTGCAGTCCCAGCGGCAGATGCAGCCCCAGTTGCAAAAGCTTTACCCGCGTCAATAGCAATTGGTGCAACTTTACGCGCTAGTCCTGGAATATTTTTAATAACTTTAGTGAATATATTTCCAAAAAATCCTCCTACTATTTTTCTTCGATAAACTTTTTTTCTTTGTTTCATTATATTTGATGTTTCATAATTTTTACTTTTGCTCGCGTAGATGTAAATAATAAGTTACAATTTCATTACTAACATGTAACTGTTTTCCTGATTGATCTGTCAACTGCATCCTTATACTTGATATTTGATCTTCAACGTTTAAAGGATAATATATAATATGTCGTGGAGTTATTTGCATGAGAGAACCTGGCGGGACTTCTGGTGAGAAACTGTAAATCGTTTGACCTTTGCTACCTTTTGATGTATAAGAGCCAGAAGCAGTAGAGCAATTTACTAATATTGTATTTACTTCTGTTATATTTGCTGGCAGTTCACTGTCATATGTAATAGGCTGATCAAGTGCAGTGTAAGTTTTTTCAGTAAATCCTAACAGTTGTGCAATACTTCTTTCTCTTGGTTCAAGATTGATTGCTATATTTTTCAAAGTTATCCTAGTTCGCAATGTGTTATAATTTGCTGCTAATTCAAAATTATCAGCCACACCGTTAGCTTTTGTTATGAGCTCTTTGATCGTCTTGTTTAGATCTTCAATATTATAAGCTCCTTGCGGAATTTTTATTTTTTTTGTTGTAGATATTGGAGATGTTGTAATCATAGTAAAATACATTTCATCGTTAACATCATTTTTCACGTTAGGTATAGCATTCCAGCAAGTACAAGAAATTAATCCAATTTCATATTGTTTTGCAGGATCTAGTTCTATAGGTGGAATATAATTTACTGAAAAATTTGCGCTATCTTCTGTAGACTCGCTAGAGTTTAGTAATAATGTTGTTTGCATTCCTTTAATATTATATCATTTTACAAAATTAAGTCGCCGCGATTAAGTCGCGGTGTAAAGTTTCATATTCGTCAGATGTTAATAATTCACTCGATCTTAGATGATCAAGTATGTCAATGATTTCATTATCAAGTTCAACACTAACATTCCCAGCTTCCTTTGATGATATTAATAACATTAATCTACCTATCATTTCAGTAGTTGAAGTAAATACTTTTACACCAGTTCCTGTTTTTTCTTTTCTATATTTTTCTACACGAGATTTATCGAGTTTATCAAATTTTCTTTTAAAACTCCACCCTTTACCAAAAGGTTTTGCTCTACTATTTTCTGCTGTTTTTTTAAACGTGAGAGCAATGACACCCTTTCTCATTCTTTCATAAAGTGGAATCATATTATCAATCTCTGTAACCGTGTTTAATTCATCTTTAGCAGCAGCTCCGTCATTAAATATTACATCTAATTTATCGATTAATGCTTGATATTCTGCATCAGTCCACTTGCTTATATCATCAATACCCCTTATATTTTCTTTGTTTAAAAAATCATCATATTCACTACCTTTTATCTCATCATTTGCTCTTTTTGTAAAATAAAATCTTTGATCTCCAACTTCCATAAACTTTACAGTAAGATCACCGACTCTTTGTTGCTCCTCTCTGATATCTTTTATGTCTCCTGATAAATTTGTTATAATATTTGTTATTCCTTGCGTTGTTAACTCTGCTAATCTTCGCTCAAGTTCCAGCGGATTGTTTATCAATCGATCTGTTTCTGCTTGTCTAGCCGCAGGATCAGCTATATTTGCTGTAAGTGCCTCAATCAGTTTTCTCTTTTCTTCATCAGATCTAGTAACAAGTTTTGCAGCAGCTGCTTCCTGTTGTTCTCTAACAATTCCAACCAAACCTTTTTCCTGTAGTTGCTTAAGTTCTTCTTCTGACAGTGGTTTAGTTTCAGGTTGTTTACCTAATAATGCTTCAGTAACCGGCTTGAAAATTGTAGCTGTTGTTTCTGTAGCAGTTACTTGCCCACGTCGTGCTTCTTGTACTTTTTGCTTAAGTGATGCCTGAGATTGAGCAAGTTTTTTTAGGTCTTCTATGTGTTGTCTGTATCTTGCTCGTTTGTCCATTATTATAATTATAAATTTTATAAAATTGAAACGCTTTACTGTAAGTAACTGTTAATACAACAGCGAAATATTTTAGTTGGATCATTTGTAAGTTTATCAAACAAGAAAAAGTTGTATTTATCTTTTGTAGCATTACGGTAAAGTTCAATAAACTTATCTTTTGTCACGCCACCGCATTGCTCGCTTGCAATATTTCTAACGTCAACATTATCCAATCCTGGAAATAAAATAAAACAACCCGTATTTCGCCTAATAAACCTGTCAACATTATAAAATCCTTGAGCGAGATAAATGGAATTACACTGTTTGTTACGGGACAGTGAAAAATATGATCTTATTTTGTTCATCTCCATGTTGTTTAGCGGAATATCATCAAAAACTACTATCTTATGTTCATCTGCATCAAGTTGATTAACTGGAATAAGATCTTCTGGCTGCTTAATTATAAAAAAATCTTCACCAGCTTTAAGATCATCACGAAGCTTGTTATTATACTCACTTAATAACTCATACTTATCTTGCTGTGGATTGATTGTGTAAATATAAACTCTATCGTAGTTAAAATTATCACCAAGAAGCAAGTTCATAAGCAAATTTGTTTTCCCCGATCCAGTTCGCCCAACAATAAGATAATGACAATCAGGAAGTTCATTGTTATGTTTATGCTTCACTAGTCTCTCTGTATCAAAGTTTAGTATCGACGATTTTGCCATTTTGTATAATATTAAACTAGTGTTGATAATTTTATCTAGGATAGTAAATAATGAGCTACTATACAAAATTTGGAACACTATTAGAAGATTTATCCACAAAACGTTTTAAAGGTGACTTATCCAAATATGCAACTCTTGATCGGCTCAAAAATGAAATCAATAATTTACTAAATCTTACCAGCGTAGATCCAGATGAAGTTGTCATTTTCCAAGACAAAGAAGGACGATTAAAGACGAGTAATGTAAAACTGTCAGATGTAGTTGTACGAAATACTGCTGCGATTGCTAATAATATCGTTACTTTTAACAATCTAGGTAATATACAAGATTCTGGTAGGTCAGTTAATGATTTTGTTAAAAAAGATGGTGATGTATTTAGTGGGAATATTGTTATGAAACAAAATAAGATTACAGATCTTGGAAACCCAACTGAGGATGGGGATGCTGTCACTAAAAAATATGTCAATGATTGGGACGCTTCAATTACTAATGAAATCACAGCGCTCAAAACTGATTTTACCAGTCACATGAACACATTTTTAAGTTTTCGCAGAAGCATAAACAAAATTAGAGATGAATTTTTTGGAAGTCCATCAAATGTTGGCATTACACTCGCTAATATCAACAAAAAATTTAATGATATTAACACAGAACTCAATGATATTATTAGTGGAATTCCGAATATTGTTGAGAAAACGAGTATGGTTAAAATTCCTCACAAACAGATTAAAAATATTGTGTATACTGTTGATACTGGTTATACTGGGTGGACACCAAAAAATAATTCTATCAAATATATTGCAGAAGTTACCGGTGTGTATAGATTGTCAGTGCTTAGCAGTGCAAAGTTTAAAATATCTACCAAATATCTATTTCGTCATCCAAATGATGACTCATCTGGAGTATTATCTGTAATAATAAACAAAAATTCTGAAGAAGAATTTGTACTTGAACCAGTTGATAAAACTTTACAATTAGCAATTTTTCTCTGGTGTTTGGAATTTATAGCTGAACAACCAGCTCTTATTATGGATTAACCAAACATAGGACTATGTGAACTAATATTATAATGAAAAGAAGTATAGTTGATTTCAATCATATTTCAAAAGATATTCCAAAACAAGATGTAGACGCATTAATACAATATTATAAATATTATCATAGAAAACTTTGGTGTGTGAAAAAATGTTACAAATACTACAACAAGATCCTTCGAGTAATATCTTATCTACCCTTGTTAATGACTAGTTCTGGTATAATTTCAAGTGGGGTATCATTAAATCCTTTTTTGTTAATCATATCCGCTATTGGTGTTTCACTTACAGCGGCGTGTAAAAAAGTAGAACCAAGACTTTTGATAAAGAAGCACGGTTGTTTAACATCAATTAAAACTTACAAGAAACTACTTGATCACATCCGGTCTTACCTACGAGGAGTTAAATATAATATGGATGATTTATTACGTGAATTTCGTATTATTGACAATATGTTAACAGACATTCTACCAATGAGGGTTAGCAAGTATGAAAAAAAATATCATAAAAAATATGAGTAACATAAAATTTTATCTAAACTTAAGATATAATATAACTAAAATAATATCATTTTCATTCTAATGCTAGTTTAATTTCCACCTTGTTAACTGAAACGTTCTAACACATAGTTTAATTTTCATCCTGTTATCTTGTGGTAAAACCCGTTTGCCGTCTTTAGAATAATTGTATTCCACACATGCGCTGTTCTAACAAATTAGTCACCTCTGTGTAAAGAGTTTATCGCATTTCAACACCTGTTGTTTTGTTTGGTTACAAAATACCTGTTTACAGGTAGTAGTAGGGGGAAAAAAAAGAGGTGGGGGAGGGTGAGTCAAAACCCTGTTTTATTTTGGAAAAAAAGGGGGTGGGGTGGGGGATAATTTAGGACTATAATTTATACTTGTTTGGAGGGTAAAAAAACAAAGTGAGTTGAAAACCTGGTTTTCTAATACTACTAAGTTCTAGTCAAATCAATATTTAGAAAACTATAACGGTCCTTTCTGCAAACATGTCACAAAATTTATCCCACTTATGGTCATTTGAAGACAAGTCCAAAAACTGTTTCCAAGACAATGTGTGATATGCCGCGAAAGACAATTAACGTGTTACAGTTGTCAAGATTCACTTAAGGCACAAATGTGTATCGTTGTGTCTAATAGATGATTTCTGTATTTTTGTTGGCATCGTGAAAATATTTGTGCTCAACTATATGTGCTTTATATATGGTTGGAAAGAAATCAACGGTAGTATCGTTGCCACCGCTGCTTAGCGCTTTCGTAAAATTTTTTAAAACATAACGTATTTGATTACGCAGTCTTGTACAACTGATCCAACTTTAACAATACTAAACTCATATTGAGCAGTAATTGAATTGCACGTGAAGCGGTCTAAAGCAAGAAGACTAGAAAATGAAAACAAGTAGAATTAGTTTTTGTAGCCTACACAGTTTCTTTTCAAACTTTTCTAAATCTTCTCAGTATCCTTTAATTTCTACTATAATAATAAAATATCAGATATAGAATCAAATATTTGGGATATAATCTGTGTTACATAAATATACACAATGAAATAGATGTCGCTTTGGCTCATTGACCTTTAGGGAATTATAAACATTTGTCAGTATTCGTAAGAAGTCTATACCGGCTGGCTGATATAATGTAACAATAGGCTTAACTCAATGTGAGACAGCCATGTAAAGTTTTACATACACAACGTTTTTGTGTTGATTTGTTTATGTATATGTTTTGTATTTGCCTTTGAAAAAGACTCAATCAGAGTCGCAAGCGCTTACACACCTAATTTTTTTGATCTTCTGCAACTATAATGAATGCAAAAATACATACTGAATAAAGATATACATGCATTAATATGTTCAATAATTTTAAGTATATATGTATGCACATAATGATAGATCCATGTATACATACTTTATTGCACGCACGCACGCACTCACATACTAATATAGATTCGATATATTATTTTGAAACAAAAAGTTATTTATGTTCCTGTGTCATTGGTGTCATTTAGAATTGCTGTATGTGGATCAAACTAGAAATCTGTCTAACCTCTCCCAACATTCTAACTTACTTAATAAATATAGTTTGCAAATCATCTTGTTCGTTAGACTTTCTTCCATTACAACCGCAATTGACACATTGTTATTGCGCCAACCAATTACTACCAAGATATTGGAAAAAGAAACTGACTCTTTATGTTCGTGCTAGTAGCACATTTCAAAGAAAATGGAGGTGACATATTGTCTTTCTTTTACTAGATGATATATTATTTGACAGCTGAAAATTATACTCATAACCAATCACTACATTTTGATAAACACAACAATTACTTTTAATCTTGGCTGCCAATCACTATAAGGTTTTCAAGCAAACGAATACAGATCCAGTTCTTGCACTTACAAAATGGACTAAATCATTTAATCGATTTTTCAGACTTAAATAATATTAGACGAATGCAATTATTGTGAGAAAATATTATTTCCTCAAAACGTATCATCGTATAAATACCTAAAAATAACTTAGGTTGTAAATCTCATGTGCTTTTAAATAGTACGAAACATTTTTAACAGAACGTATATTGTTTAAATTGGTAATATTATAGCGTTATAATGATTTAAAATTATAGGACTCTTTGTTTTCTCAACATTGTACGTTTTGAACCGAGCATAGAAAGTTCCAGTACGGACCAAACTTAACACATTAAAGGCAGGTACTCCTATTAAGTCCATACTATTTATGTCCAGTTAGTGATTTTGGTCTTCAACTCTTGTACTGTAAGATCATCCTGCAATCAGGACATATCACTCGCTATTTCCTTTTATGGAACATTGCTACTGAATGGTAAACTAAAACTCCGAATTCCTGTCTTGTCTGAACAGCAAATATGTTAATCATTTTAATTCCAGCTGGGAAATAGCAAAATCAATTGTAACACTGCCAATATGACATTCTCCACACCTTAATGCAAGTACGGTTCATTTCAGTCTTAGCTTCATTAATCAGAATGATTTCCTATTTGCCACAAAATGTTTATTGTCAAACTGATTGGTATTTGCTAGAAATTTTGAGGGACAAATTGTCGACAATACTTAATCTTTCAGAAACTTGAATACCCGAAGTCGTAAAAATGTATTATATGTTAGTATTAGTAGTAATAGTAGTAGTAGTAGTAGTAGTAGTAGTAGTGGTAGTGGTAGTAGTAGTAATATTAGTAGTACTAGTAGTAATAGTAGTAGTACTAGTAGTTGTAGTAGTATTATCAATAGTAGCAGTAGTAGTTGTATATATCTAATGTATGTTTAGAACAATGACTAGTAGTTATCGTCATGTCATCTTAAAACTTGAGTAATAACTTGAAATATTAAGTATGGATGAAGGTCCATGCTTGGCGGCAACTCGGCGCTAATTGTACTTTAATCATATATATATATATATATATATATATATATATATATATATATATATATATATATATATATATATATATATATATATATATATATATATATACTTGACATATAACGGAATAATGTTAAAGGATCAGTTAATTGTGTTCCTAAATAGGCATAAATCTATCCTCCAAGACCTCAAAGTATGCCATATTTCTGCGTCTTCCATATTTTCACATAATACATGTAAATCAACAGCAGATTTCCTTTTCTTGGTAGCAGACCTATTTTGCATATATTAATCATTTCTAAAACTTCATGTGTTCTCATTTGCGCTTGTCTCAATGGAAAAGAAAAAGAAAGAAAATTTAGCTAGACCGATATTAATTAAATCACCATAAAGAAATCAGAGACACGTTTACTCATCAAAGATATGTAGGTCCGGAATTGGAACATCTTGGCTCCGTGAGTTTTGATTAAAGGACGACATCGATCGAAAGGCAACAAGAACTAGTGAAGAAACAACTCGACCACTCTTCTAACAATCATATACGCCATAATTATTTTCTCGACATGGAAAATGAGGTGTTCATTTCCATTCGGTTCCTTCGGGTAACCTTTCAAACTTCCATAATATTGGTACTACTTAATTAACACGGTGTTAAACTGTAAAATGTATTGGAACACATTGACAAATGGTGTTTTTACCTATGGAAGAAGTGTGTTCTATCAGTCCAGAACAAACATTAACCACTAATGAGAACTGAATGAGGTTATAAAATGCAAATTAGAACGGAAGCATACGCCTTCCAGTCTTATTAAAATGATAAAGACACAAAATTGTTATTAAATGGTCAGTTATTTACTTCAAATTGTGCACAGTAAAAAATTTTGAATGTCTCCTTTGCGGTGAAACAAATGTTGAGCTATAGAACTCGTCAACGGTATAAGAAAATTATCAAGTAATCGGCGTACAGTCAGAATTCGAGTTAGTCTACTTGAGTAATTGGTGGAAGTGAAGTGGGCAATGTCAATAGTTTCCTTTTTTCTGACAGAAATGAATGCCTGTGGTTTGTCATGCGCTAAGTTTTTGTTGGCTACCATTGTCAAATGACTGTACTGCACAGCACCACGAAAGTGTTATTTTTCTCTTTCTTACAACAAAACTGACGTTCAAATGTCGTTGAATTTTTGCATGAAATACTGAATTCTTTTTCTGTTCAGATCGTGGTTGCGGGGTATATTTTGTTGCGTGATCAGATGGAATGCTGTATTCATTTTTGGCTAATATTCAAGATTAGAAAATAAAACGATCGACAACAACAATATAAAAAATAACAATATATAGCCAATTGTGTAATTTGTAAGTAAAAATGGTCTGGACAATATACTCCATAGAATAGTTATCACTGTTTTTAACAATATATGCTGCATTTATCAACTTACTGTTTTTGTACTGATGTCTGTTTAGTCATTTACTGAAAAGTATTAACAGGAAAAAAGAGAATTGTGGGACTAAGGCAAACAACCAATGTTCTGGAATTAGCTGTAGATCACGTTAAATTGAATAGTTCTTGGTATCACGATTATTTATTTTCATCTGATGAATTACTTAAAAAATATATATCTTCAAATAATCCTCTGCAGTAGAGAAAACTACAATCAGAGGATAATATCACGTTCAACAGTAGACTTTAAGACGGACAACAAAATTGATTTCATAAGTTTTCTAAGAGTATTTATTGAACAAAGTTACTTGATTCTATACTTGTGTGGGTTTTTCAACTTTTAATGCAACCGCATGCATAAAATCGCTTTATGTTTTGTATGCACAAAAGCAGTGATAATCAGATTATTTTGCTATATGTTTAGTATAACTGTAATACTGTAATAAACTTAATGGGGCCAACCTCTCTCTCTCTTTATCTCTCTCTCTCTCTCTCTCTCTCTCTATATATATATATATATATATATATATATATATATATATATATATATATATATATATATATATATATATATATATATATATATATATATATATATATATATATGCTGTTGTTCGCGTCATCAAAAGTATTTATTTAAGCAGCGGTTTGAGGCTTAATAGAATTTAACTTTTTCATCGATATAAATGTTTCTTTGCATTTTTGTAAAGTCAACAATCTTGGTAAAATTTAACAAATAATTTTTTCTCTATAGTAAAAAGCTCAAAATGAGAAAAACAACTTACGATTTTGCGAGTTAAATCAAAGATAATCAAAGAATTAAAGACAAAGTCCTAAAATTAATAAAGTCCTGAATAAAACCCAGTTCAAGTTTCAAAGGGCTTAAAAATTGAAGGCAATGATGTGTCTGTTATGGCCTGTTTTGTACTGATGTGTCAACAGTCTCTTGTTGAATCACATAAATATTATTCCAGGTTTGAATTCAGTATAAACTCCAACGAATATTTCTCCAAGAAGTTTGTCAGAGCACTTTTGTCTTTGCAGAGAAAGTGATCACTTAAATTTAATAATTTCCAGAAAATAACACTCAGACCAAACTGGTCACAAAAATTATACAATTTAAAGTGTAGTATGTTAAAGCACAACTGACAGTCATAAGATAATATACTTATGTTTCACCTCAGGACACAAATTAGCATTTTCTAAAGACAACTATTACTTGATGGAATATTACTTTCTGGCATGACTTAATGATCCTTATTTATTTAAAACATAACATCCTACAAACTTTACATTGTAATTTCCATAGCCCTGATCCCAATCAACATGTTTACCTACTTAATAATTTGGTCAATGAACTCATGCCCATCGAGGATAATGAAGCTATTTTGTATATGTTTACAAACATTGAAAAAGAAAAATAAATAAGGCAATCGGGTCTCACAGAATTTGGCTTTACAATAGCATGTAATGGAATAATAAATTAAAACTAACAGACAAACAATTAAATTCAATATACATAACGCAGGGTTATTCTGGATCCACTTCATACCGAACGTACAAATATTTTCAATAAAACACATTTGCAAACTATTATATTTTGCATTACAGTCTCTGTTGGTTTATTTTAATTCGATTACCACGGTATTGAAAACAAGGATCAATTAAAAGGCATATCTCAAAATCCATATCAGTCCTTTATATAAAACGCATCATCGGTCATAACATATTTTGAGACATGATATCATTCAGCAGATCATTGATTGTTTTTACATACTTCAATACCTTAATGATTGTAGGTGTTATGCAAATGTTTGATCTCTGAAATATTTTTCATTTCCTTGACAATTACGTACCATGTTCAAGGTTAAACAATTATGTATTATACCAAAAACACCTCATGTAGCTGACAGAGATGATTTACAAATGAAAATTTAGTTCTTTCTGGTTTCAATTACTGCCATGACACGTCCGTAAATATTCGGCTGAAGCTTAATGTAATAGAAACTGCAATAAAAATCCATCAGTCACTTGAAATCATGGATTCGTTTGGTGCAGGTCAATTGCAATTGTATAATGTGTGCTGCGAGCTAATAAGCCCGGCATAATTTAACGTTTCCTGTAACAAGATAAATTTCATTCTCTCCTACGCATACGGCTGAAGTTAAAGCTAAAGAAGTGCACGTAACATGTTTGAAATGTCGAAGATATATTTCACAAGAACAACGAAATACTGATGAGTGACTTTTCTTTCATCTTATATTGATAATTATCATAAAAGGTTCATTTAAATAGAAATACAGATATTATTAGTCAAGGCTACACCCATAGAGACAATCCACACATACAATTATCTTAAATAATAGAGGTAAATCTGACGAGTTACCTGCATGTTACCTGTAATTCTGATTTGAACTGATCTTGTTTTGATCCTGATGTCAATATTTGTTCGGAATAATGAGAATCGTAGAGAACCGGACAAAAGACTTAATAAATAGGATCTTTATATCGTCGTTATATATTTAGCAAGGTCATAATCAAAATCGGCTGGACTCTAAGCACTTAAGCCTTCCTGCAAGACTGAAGCATTAGAGGATGGAAAACAAAACGTATTGGAAAATTTCAAATATATAATCGATTACAAAAACATAAGTGCTAGATTTTTCATTTTCATAATCTCAGAAGATACTAAATGATTGAGTTTCGTAATGAAAATATTGATGGTTCTTACCATATTAATGAGGAATCCAAAATCCGATGCGTTCGTCAGAAAACTGAGTTTGGTATCTAACAACAAGCCAATTTTAGATTTTTGAAAAATACATTCGTATACAAAACATGATGAATTTCCAATGAACATCAATTACATTGAAACGGTATAAAATAAGATTTCATGGACTTCTCTCTCTCTCTCTCTCTCTCTCTCTCTCTCTCTCTCTCTCTCTCTCTCTCTCTCTCTCTCTCTCTCTCTCTCTCTCTCTCTCTCTCTCTCTCTCTCTCTCTGTCTCTCTCTCTCTCTCTCTCTCTCTCTCTCTCTCTCTCTCTCTCTCTCTCTCTCTCTCTCTCTCTCTCTCTCTCTCTCTCTCTCTCTCTCTCTCCGGACCATCGTAGCATGATACGGAATAATATATATCAATTGACTTACGTAGAAGATTTTCGTTTTTGTCATCCCGTGATATCTTTGGGTTTATGAATAAAGGTAAAAGTTCAAGTCAAACATACAAAAGGATGTGTGTGTGTGTGTGTGTGAGAGAGAGAGAGAGAGAGAGAGAGAGAGAGAGAGAGAGAGAGAGAGAGAGAGTTTATTGTTGGTGAAACAGTTCCAAGGGCAGAATAATGACTAAGATCAACTGTACATATATTAAAATATTTTAATTACCTCTGTTGGCTCGTTTTTTTTTTTCTTAGTTTATATTCCACATTAATTTTCATCCGTCGGTACGTATGTGAATACCGAAGCTAGCCATGTACTTTTGTGTACTCTACTTATATCAAATAAAACCATATTTCTTGTTTATCTGATAAGTATGTATTTTATTATTTTAATCAATGTGAAGAAAAATAGAAACTAAAATGAAAACATTCAGCGACTGTATGTATGTATGGATGGGAGTATGGATGGATGGATGAATGGATGTATGTATGTATGTATGTATGTATGTATGTATGTATGTATGTATGTATGTATGTATGTATGTATGTATGTATGTATGTATGTATGTATGTATGTATGTATGTATGTATGTATGTATGTCTTGCAATACTGAAATATAAGAGGTAATTACTGGTCTAAGAACGAATATTTCATCTACGAAAAAGGCAAATGAGATTTTGAGACAAGCTTTTTGTACAATCACGTTATGGTGTCTGAGGTGACCCGATTATTGCACTATTCCTCAGTTACCGATTTTATTTAATGTGATTGTACACTGATCAGCAAATCATTTCGCTCAACATTTTGTAGCATAAACAGTAAATGTGGCTTCTAAATAGATAATGATATTAACATAAAACACTTTTTAGTTTGCCATAATTTTCTAGTATTTCATAAAGTCAAAAACCTGACCCGAAAAATTTAAATTGTTCTCTCTACACATGCATAAGGCCATACAACTTTAGTATTACCTCGTCATTTGGCAAGTTACCATTTCCTTTATTAGTTATTGTGCTGAAATTCATCATACTTTAAAACTAGACGGTAAAAAATTACAGCGTGTAACTCAGCCTTTTCGGCGACTAGAAGATTAAATTTGGTTAAATGCAAATAAATATATTGCTGCATTGTTAAATCAAGACAAGAACAATTGGGAAATATATTCAACAAATCGTGCCGAAGGAACATAACTGATAACCTTTGGAAAGGGAATGAAGACCTATTTTATCAATCACGGTTGAAGCAGCAGTAAAAATTGATGTAAACTTTGCCTTTTTAGAGTTGTTTTATATCTCTAATACACTCTATTATCAACTTAGCTTAAAATTGTGGCCATAACTGTCACATTTGTGACCATTCTACCTTCATATTTGAGAATTTAATTCCATTTCCGCTCCTTTGACTGACAGAAATATATATATGAATTATAACTCTTGTCAGATGAACGAGCAATATTAATAACGGATTACTCAAACAACAAATATCAAACTTGTTATTTTAATTTTCATTCTTTTGAATAGTCCTTGATGTCGGGAAAGCGAAGACTATGTTGTTTGCTATTTTCGTTACAAATAAATAATTTATACCATTTCTGTATCTTTTATGGAATTTTAAGACTTGCAAATAGATTCGGTACAAAGGAAAATTGACGTTTTCAGTCTGCTTTGTGAAGAAACCATTGTGTTTTATGTAAAGACCACAACATGCTAGAGCACTTGTATTTGTCGCTCTGGTCTTACATGAGTATCAGTATCAACAAGGTACATTATAGGCATGCCTCCATCAAGTCTTCCGACTGACGATGATATGCATGCAAGCCGCCTGCGTGTATGGACGGTGATGCACCTGCTTGCCCCACCCACCCTTAAATTCACCCCTAAACATGTTTTGCACATCACTTAAACGTATTAGCTAACCACCTCATATTCTCCCATTCTCCGCAAACCCAAATGAAAAATTGTGGACGCCTGAGGATAAATTCAGACACGTAAGGCAACAAATCACCTTGGAATCAGCACGATCAGATTAACTTGTCTCGTTTGATGTGCATTTCACATACATCAAAACCGCATTAGGTTTGAATATGGAAGAAAGAATGTATGAAAGTGAAAACATTATTAGCACTCGTATTATATATAAAGTATATCAAATATTTTCATCTAACAATGCTTGGGTCCATCTAATTTTCTCTCTACATTATGAAATTTTAATAGATTGATTTAAGGAATATTTGCCTTCAGAACAAGCTTTTCAACGAAAATATCCAGTATGTTCCCAGTAACTGAGTAAAGATATCTGACCTCTCATTTGAAGATAATAGTGCAAATCATTTCAATTATCCATAAAGCCATCAAATTTAAAATTAATTTTTCCCGTCCATTATTCCTTTGTAATAAAGCTGCAGGACTGATTCTCAACACTAGAGATAACCTCTTTCCGGTTCTCACGTAAATACACGGATCAAAAACATAAAGAAAAATACATTTTTTACTTTACAAAACCATTCTTCAACAAGGGCAATTTATAAATCACGAAAAATAACGAATTAAATCTATTTACAACTGCTAGTGTTATAAATGTGCAGGGTGAAGCTTCTCATGTAAGTTCTGACATCTTACGCAAGGCTTTCATATCATTTGGTATGGATATTAAAAGATTATCAACGCTTAGATTGACAGCACACTTTAATTTCTAAAACATAATTATGAAATATTTGAAAACCTTATTTATCTAATCACAGAGAGAGACCAGATTTTTTTATCCCGTAATATTATTAAAGCTACAAATAATCATTACTTCATGACCACTTATTTAACAAACTATATGCTTCCACGTTCGCTGAAAAAAAAATTTCATAAAAGAAACTTAGCAGGGTAGACAATTGTAGCAATGGTTTCGAAAAGTGTTTATGTTCGACCATCGAGCTAGATTGGACTAGGACGTCACTAAATAATTGGTTTCTGTAAGTGAGTGGCTGCTCAAGTCAATTTGTTTTCTGGTCAGTCTGTCGCAAACTTCCCTGAGGGTTCCGCCTGGGATTGTTTTATGTATAGAGGACGTGCTTCAATATTTATAAAATTCTTCACAGGACAAAGTCTGTATGTAGAGGTGGAACGATCCCGTGCTTGAAGATCCAAAGACTCATTATCAATGTTTAATTGTCTTAAGGATGACTTGAACGAACTTAGAAGCAGTGACCATCAGAAGATCGGGTCCATCCTTCAGATCGCCGTAGAAATAATCTCATTTGGTAGTCGCTCTTCTGAAATCCTTTAACGTGGCCTATCCATCACTTATTTGATTTCATTAACAGAGTGTACTACTTGGAATGCCTGGCCGTTGGAGACCCGCCGTGTGTTCCCTCTTCTGCCATCAAATCGTCATCCATTAGTCTACGTAGCATAAATTTCTCATTGTATGAAATAGTATTATTTAAATTTTATAAATATTACAATGAAAGACAGTGTGTAGATTATCATCTCGAATATCTAACATGACGTAATGAGACGGGTGAGTGGCAAGCGGCGCTGTGTATAATATTTCAAGAACATATAGTTGTATGAACGTTTACCAACAGACTTAACTTCAATCGAATTTCTGTCTGATCCATACAAAACTAACAAATATTTAAAGTTCCGCGGTAAGGGAGACATAAATAATATACCAAAATATAATTATGTCCAAGTGTCTTCTCTCTCTCTCTCTCTCTCTCTCTCTCTCTCTCTCTATATATATATATATATATATATATATATATATATATATATATATATATATATATATATATATATATATATATACATATATATATACATATATATATACATATATATATATATATATATATATATATATATATATATATATTCTAAAACTTCGCACCTGAGTTATTTTGTAAATTTGATGCACATCTGTATTTCCGAAGATCCTTTTGTCAGAAATATTGAATTCATAATAGTTCAACATTATTTATTAAAAAGTATTTCAACATGAAAAATAATGGTATCATATCATGTTACTCATTTGCATTTAGCCGTATAATGTGCAAATGACATAGGTCTTAATTGGTTTAAAATAAAACTTGATTTCTTTCCTGCTTTAATTGAATATTTGCGTTTTAAAAAATAGTTCTTAACTCTGCATATTTTTTAAACAGAATAAGGTATCATAAACTCATACAGACCTAGACATATTCGTGCTTACAGTTTGTTCTTTGATTGAATGACTGAATTGAATTTCGTTTCATTTACAAGACTACTTTTGTGGCATCATTAAAAGAGTAACGTTTCTATATTCTCCTTAACGTTTCTTTTCATCATTTCCTAAGACTTGACAAACTTTCTTTCTGGTCAGTAAAATCATTAATCTTATGTCACGTGATATATCCAACATTTTATATAACATGTAATGAGTTTTACATATAGTAGTATATATCACAGGATTTCGGATATAAGAAGACTGTGTGAGAGTATACGCATTTATAACTAATTAGGACATTATATTAAATTTAAAAATTGTTACTCATAAAGGAAACATTTTTCTCTTTGTTGTGCTTCTTCTTTACTTCATATGCTGGACTTCGATCTTGTTTCACTTTCCTATCGACTAATGCGATATATAAGCAGCCAACATCATGCGACATTTGAAATTTATCCGTGTTCAACATTTCTTTAAAGAGAAGAATACTAATTATGTATCACATTAACAGCATATAATGTTCTGAAACTACAGGAATATTGTCAATCTTTCCCAGCCTGAGACATTTAATCAAAGTCAGCATCTGACAGCTCATTATGAACATCATAGTGAATAATATTGAGATTTAGAAAGAATATATCATTTCCCTCTTTGTAAATATGGTAAAAGTTTTCATTTCATGTTATTAAGAAAAACACCTGTGTGTCCAGCATTTAACACCTCTTGCAGGTCAATGTACCTGAAATTGACACTGAACTTTAACCTTTCTATGCAAATATATCCACGCGGTGCTTCCCAACTAACATCCCTAAGCACATTCAAACTTGTTAACTTTAAAATATTCTTAAAATTTGGCATCGATTTCTACGTAAAATATAAATTTATGCCATGGTCATGACACATACCAATGGTGTTATTCGACCCTCTGAGAACAGAACAATGAAATTGATCTACACTGCAGACAAATTAATTATCACCATATCTGGTCCAATAAACCTGCCCACCCAAGCATATAATAAACATTCATCCTTTTGCGGCCTGTATGTTGAGAACCAGACGCATCTACTCCAGTTTGCATTCTCTTGAAAAGTCACTAAAAGTACTTAAGAGGCACCTAAAAACGAAAGTAAACCAAATTCAATGCATTGACTATTAGATACACAAAACAAGAATCATCAATACAAATGCGTTATTGAGATAATAAACTTTTCCCTTTCGTATGGATTACAATCAAGATGATCCAAATAGATCATTCAGATGCATTGGCATCAGATATAATTTTCCGAACGTCTGCAACACATATTTCAAGACTTTCCAATGGTTGTGTACCGTACGCCAAACATTATCAAAGATCAATGCCACTGAAAGTGCATGCTATTTGGATATGACTATAGATGTAATAACATACGATTACAAAGACAGGATCAGTAGGCATTAGACCAAAGCCAATTCTTTCCGAACTTAGTATCTACAGGAGTTAGCTTTGTTATAAATCAGAAGATAGGATGCAGAGACAAAAATGTATCCTGCAATGTATAATATGTGCCATCTAATATGTTGGCAAATGCGTTGAATTTAGCACATGAGTGATTTTTATTAGACGAATACAATTTACAAAAGTCAAAGCCAATATATATTTGAAAGCATCTAATCCTATGTGCACCGACATAGAGCGCTTACATTATTAGACAATATTAAATTCTATGTATATGGGTAGTTTATTCTCTAAACAACAGCGAAATATAAACTTCATTCAGTCTTTCAATATCCCTTACATGCATCATCTAATACCGTTACCCAAACGTTTGCATCAATATTATACCCATTTTTTTCCTCCTTGACTTTACATTAAAAAACAATTTCATGACTGCGTGTGTGTATGTGTGTATGTGTGTATGTATACATACATATATATATATATATATATATATATATATATATATATATATATAGTATGTATACATATATATATATATATATATAGTATGTATACATATATATATATATATATATATATATATATATATATATATATATATATATATATATATATATATATATATATATATCACATACTTTAAAACTAACATGCAGAGTGTTGGTATAAAGCAATTTGATATACCAATACTATTGATATATCAAATTGTGATCCGCCCATGGCGCAATAATACGCATATATAATCATTCTTGAGAAGCGTCTGCAGTTGATTTGATTCTATATCAATGATCAATTTCCATATTTTAGTCACTAGTGACTTATGAAAAATAATGATGAAAAGTATCAATAATCCCCGTTTTCCTAATTAATTTAATATGGTACACATTTTCATCACAATCCTTTTTGCGTTGTATTTTCCCCTCCCCTCTCAAGCATAACAGACAAACTGCGTAGAAACGTGGAATGACAGAGAAAAGGAATTATCCTGGATTAAAACATTGGGTTCCCGGCCATTTAAACATAAATATCTCAGTTTTGCACTAGAATTTGTTAAGGTTGCGCTTTTATTTTGATAATAATAACTGTTTCTACGCCACTAATAAATGGTAAATTTCCCTAAAGACAGAGCAAGAGAGAAAACGTTACTAAGTATATATATCATATTATTTATGATGTATCAATGCTATACCATGAGATTATTTTGTTTTAAAGGAAACAAAGCTTTTAATGAAAAATTTATACAACGAGTGGGGGGCCTTTGGACATTTTCACATTTTATTAATGATATCGACGTTTTGAACATTATAGCATGTTTAAGAAACAACAGGAAAACATTACATACATCACAGTATGTGTACCACATAACCGAAGAATTTGCAGTATAATGTCGACTTGGTTTTTAACTTTGTATCATTGACAACCACTGTAGATAAGTTCCAAGGAAAGACCATGCATGTCGTTGCGACGAATCATATTCTTATAGGTAACTTTGTGTACTTTATGTTACAAGGTTATAATTCAGCTCAAATTCTTTTTCTCTCTCTCCAAATTTTTTTTGTAATTTGTCCGTTATGCAAATTAGGGGGTGAATAACATAAAACAGGGAGGTTTGTGATGAAAGTGTTTATCATATAAAATTAATTTTAAACGCGAAGATTATTAATAATTTACATCATTGTTTTCATGCGTAACTAATGATTAAAGTGTGAAATTCATTCATGATCTAGAATCAACTGCAAACGGTCGCTAGAATGTTTATATATGTGTATTACTGCGCCATGGACGGATCACAATTTGATATGCCAACAGTATTAGTATATCAAATTGCTTTATACTAGCACCATAACTGGCATGTTATTTTTAATGTATGTGGTACTGCATGCTTCATATATCACCAATTTTATAAGCTTTCATTAAAAGAAAATGAGACTTGACAAGTTTTCTATTCATGAAAACTTATACAGCCAATATTATGTCAATCCTTTCCTCTGTCTTTATGCGCATCGGGATTTTCATCAACTGTATACCCTATATTATACATTTAAGCAATCAAATAGCTGCCATCAAGAGGTGCCTAAATACTAATTTCAAACAGCAAAAAAGGAAAGTATGTCCAAACCAATGCCCGAATTTATTACAATGCATCTTTAATTCTTTAATATTTTGTCTGCGTTGATTATGAAACTGTTAGCGTTATACATAATTTGTTGATATGAATAGCTCATACATGTGTTTCAAAACGATGGAAGTCCTTACGGGAGCAAGAGCAAGGGCCAACTGCCTCGTCCAGCGCTCATCCTGACAGCAATGTTCAAAAGGCAGTTGTGGGAAGCATTGTACAGGTTATACCAGCTTTAAAAGGACTCTCTCTTACAATCATAGGCACTCTGAGTGCTTTATTAACACCTATTATTACCTTGGACACACGGAGACAATCAAACTTTGTAAGCACATCTATAGACATATATGCTTCTGTCCATGACAAAATTAAGCAACAGATTTGATACGGGATATACATAAATTTTCAAACTCTCCTTTCCACATCCACAGACAATACATAGAGGATCTCAAATGGGTAACGATTTAATATTGAATTTATGAAATGAGTTGAATGATGTCCAACTTTTGCTCGCCAAGGCTCGCAAAAGCAGGACATTATTCAACGAGTTTTATAAATTTAATATTAAATCGTTACCCATTTGAAATTCTTTTTATCACATAGCTTTTATTTCATTGGATAGTATTTAGATAGACGAATGAATAATTTCGTTCGTTCTGACAGACGGTGTACCTGTCATTTGTTGTGCATAAAATATAGTCCCAAACAAAGCTAAACTGCTAAAAATAGATTGTACTGTTTTACAAACTATAAATAAAAAAGCTTCCATTCGAATAAACAGAACATTTTATAACCACAAAATCATTTTTCAAAACAAAATGATTAATGTAATATGATGCTGACACATTTTTTGATACGGTACACAGTATAGCAGGCCGACAGTAGAATATACAAGTACCCTAAAATGTGTATTTAAAAACGTTACATTGTTGCGATTTTCATGTGAAATAGGATTACCGGATGCAAAATGTCCCACATTTACTGCAATGCATTTGTGACCTGATATTTGTAGTGTTTGATTTGAAAAATAGTCTGTACAGAAGACGTCAACAAATTTATTGTCGTGTCGGATTTACATCTTATATGCTACGTAAAGATGCTGTGGCTGGATAAAGATCTGTCAGTTAGGAAACCCATTCGTGTCCAGATTATTCTCCGAACAGAAGTGAGTTTGTTTACTTCGTTAACATTTAAGCAACGCTTGTATAACCGGTGGATTCTATGTCTATGTTACTGATATACTCACCCACCCACCCACCTCGCTATCCCTTAGTATTACTCGTTATTGTCGTTCTTGTCTTGTAGTTTTATGCCATTTTTCTTATGATGATATTGTTAAATATGACAATGAACCACTGTGGGAGTAGCATATCCTTATTGTGACAGCCGATATCAAATTTCTTCAATTTCCATTTGCGAGTCGAGTTTAAAAAATGGCCGCCAAACAATGTTCATTCAGATCAAAATATTCCAGAAGGCGGAGTTAAAAACGTTTTCTCACAATCACAGCCAATCAGTAAAGAAAATACCGCACAATGATTTCATGGGCTTATTTGAACCAATCAAAATCACATAACGTGATGTTTTAACGTGTGGTAATATAAAAAATATGAAACTGCACATACTATAGAAAAACCATACCTCCTATGTGATAAATATAGACTACAGTTCGATTTCACATAAAACGCATCAGCATTGAACCTAGTCCCCATCGCCAATACATCCTTACTCTCGATCACTCAATGGTTAACAGCATGGAACTGAGAGCAGGGTTCATTGGAGATATTACGATGAGCAGTTTCGACGCATGATAGAGAGGGGAGAGGCAACATGGGATTCCACTCTCATCGAACTTTACTTGCAATCAGTTATTGACAGCAAGTGTGACAAGGCGGGTACCAGCACTGCCACATTACCATTAGCATTCTCAAAACTAAATCCCCAAAAGGGGCATGCTTTAGCAACCACAGGTAGTTGCATAGTTCTGCAGGCCTGACATGTAAATACCAGAATAATTGTTTCAGTTCTTTGGAAGCTCATCCCTTCACCAAATGCAAACTGCCCATTCAAAAACTGTTCATATTGTCGCCAAGATATGCCCCAAAAGGGCTAGACCTGACAACATGAAGCCATTCCATGGTAGCTAATAAAAATATTCATCACACAGTCACTTCTGTCTCAAATCTCCAACAATACATCCTAATACGAGATACTGGTCCAGGACCGATATATATGGGGGTTTTTTCATACACGTATAACTCGTGCAACATTAAATGCAAGTTCATGCTTGATCTGTTCTGCGATGTTTATCTAAAATGGGTCAGGAGTCATAGCTTTAGAGTCGGAGATGAAATAACTCCTGCGGCGCAGACTTGTCTCCTATAATTCGTTTCTGAACTCAATTAAGTTAGCACGCAAAGGGAATCGGTGTTCTTAGTTGCACTCTTTTAAATCCACCACCAAGCGCATTATCCATCATAATCACAGTCTGAGAAAATATCAGGTTTACCATATATATATATATATATATATATATATATATATATATATATATATATATATATATATATATATATATATATATATATATATATATATATATATATATATATATATATATATATATATATATATATATATATATATATATATATATATATATATACATATATATATATATCGTTATTTGTCTTTTCATGTACACATAAATACGCGCACAAACGATGATTTCCATTTCAGGCCTAGTGGGTAAACATACCTGAACACACTAATCTCATCAGAATGGCAAGTGGGTTCACTGCAAATGAATATGACAGGCAAAGTACACAGGAGGAACATGAGCCAAATAATTACAACAGCAGTCAATCACCGATAGTCTTAATTCTGTGAAATTCAGAAAATATAGAACTCTAACACTGATATGACAGCATGAACAATTTTCACTGTTTGTGATTTTGCCACTTGACCAAGATATCCTTCTCACTTGGGAGTCACGAATGTGTTTAGGCAGAATTGCATATTTTGCATTTTGATGTATTACAATCCACAGATCTAAGGATATATGTTTATTTTCCTTTCTATTTCACTCGCCATATGCCTTTTAGATCTTGCTGTGTGTACATACTGCATGCCTGTCATTCTTTGTTGTAAAGTTTTTCAAAGAAAGGGATGGAAGGCGTGGTTGATGCGGGCGGGCCGCTGTCCATTTTGGGGTGACTTGCATGATTCCTGTGTTATCGCTGTTGCAGCTCCCAATTAGATTATTGTTTAGTTTGATGGCTTAAAAATTTACATTCATTTCTGAATTTGAACTAAGTAGTTTACCACCTACTACAGCTAAGTAATTTTGTAAATAGCTTTATGCATGTTATATCATATGAACATCATATTATTCTCCATGCAGTTGTCACTTGCCGGCATCAACAAATCCTTGCCAGCGTTATTCATTGGGCTCAAACTCTTTACTTCTTCCTTGTAATGCTCAACTAAAAATTTTTAAAACATAATTTGGTGTAATCTAATTGCTCATGTATAGTGTACTTAAATTTCTTCAGGGGCCCCGAGTGGCCGAGTGGTCTAAAGTGCTGTCCGAAACGAATCACTGCCATCTCACCTCTGTCTGCGTGAGTTCGAGTCTAGGATTCGGCGAATGTGGATATGTGAGAAAGCTTGCCAGTAGCTTCTCGTGGGTCGGTGGTTCTTTCCGGTTCTTTCCCGGTTTCTTCCTCCACCATTAATACTGGCCGCCATGAATAGCCTATCGTGTGCTGAAAAATGGCGTTAAGCCCAACAACAACAACAACTTAAATTTCTTGTTATCCTCTGATTCACTCTTCATCAAAAAACAATTTATTCACTTTCTTACGAATAGTCATTATTGTGACAAAAAACAAAATCTGAAGCATGAAGCTCAAGGTGTAAAAGTATTGTAAAATTATGGTACTTTCTTTTATCAATGCAGTAATGCAGCTTTAATGGCGCTTGCACAGGATAGAGAAAATCTATACATATCGACGGCGTTTGCTTTGCGAACTATATAGTAAACAGATAAATCGACGTTTTTTGTGTAGATGTATGGAATGTTTTACTGGAAACATTGTGCATTGTCAATCATGGCTTTGTCAATCTTGCATTCAAGGGTTTATGATATAACGATGTTTTCTCTTCATTCGTGAATTATTTCCTCAAATGCATTCTAAAGACTAATATATCCTCTTTTTATCTTATGAATTAGTTGATGTATTACATAAGTATGTGTAACGTCTGTACTATGCGTAAGAGGAAAGATGATAGAATAAATGTCAATAACATTAAGACGCTGCGTGAAATATTTTAAGTCACATCTATACTTCATAACCCTTTGTACTCGTGTTGCAATAAACCGGCTTCTGATACAATAACACTGGGCTCATCAAGTAAACCACAAGAAATGTAATTTTAAAAATTAATTTGCTGTTTAATATGGTTGAACTATCATAAGACAGAACAATATAGACAAATTAGTTTTAAACCGCAAAAGGTGCAAATTTGATGTGATGTGATATGATTATGCTTTCTAACATAGCTTTACAAATTTTTCAGTCATATCACTACGATGTCTACAGTGTGACAGTTTATAGTGATGTCTAGCACTGGGGCTTCATGCAGCAGGCATTTAGCATGATGTCACACCCATTCACTTTATCCTGATACCAGGCCGATCAGACCTAACACTAACCTCTTACTGCTGAGCGTCAAGCAAGGCAGCTGTTAGTACCATTTTTGTAAGTCTTTTGTATGATTCAACCGGGGATTAACACATGACCTCCCGCATTTGAGGCGTACGCTTCAACCACTAAGCCACCAGATCGAATTTGATTTTGTTATCCATAAAATGTAAGACGTGAAATATACGGTTATTTATGCTTTGATACTATTTGAACTGCATTCCATGAACAGTACTTCTAAAACTTCTTGTTATCTTTAATGTCATTGTTATATGTAGCACTCGTACTGACGTTGCTACCTTCATCAATGCCGTTAAGACAGAGTACAATCTTTGAAAACGATACTATGTGTTCTGACTATAGATACAGCTACAGCCTTTCAGTTAAACTTACGCAGTTATCCATCGATAACAATGCAAGACTGGTACACAAATAACGAATTAGGCACCAAAACTACCCAACATAGAAGAACATTTCTCAGTATTTATCCTGGTAATGCAACAGCGTAGCTATTTCGTTCGCTTTTCTGGCCAAAATATGTTGCATGCAAACGTTTGTATGCCATTTTCCAGTTAATGAAGCTTATTTTCTATTCAGTGCAATTACGGAGTCTCTGCCCACCGGTAAAATCACAAAATAAAAGTAATGTTTACTGCACATATTCAAACTATCATAATAATAAAAGAATTCATTTACAATTATTTAAAATGGTTCTTGCATTAATAACTATTAGTGAGAGTTACATATTATTTAGAGAGCGGTAGCAGTGATATAATTCGCTAGATTATGAATGTTTGTCTCTCAGTAGAAATGGTGGAGAAAATAATTCTCAGATTTCATAAATTAGAACACACAAATGACAATTAGCATTAGAACAGGTATGCTTTGATATCGAAAATGCCTGACCTTAACATGGCTCATGAATCATGAATTTAAAGGCAACACAAGCATGCCGAACACAGCTAATTGTAATTCTTGATAGTGTTAAGAGGCTGTAATCTATCTGCTTCAACCATAACGAAGAATTGATCTTGTGAATTCACTAAGAACGATACAAATGTCTTGTCGTAGTAAGATTTTGTTGTTTCTCACATTGTCCTATCTTTCCACCACAAGAAAGGATTGGTATTCCAAGTTCAAATAGCGTTACATACGTTGAGAATTTGAATCATAGATGCCACACTGTTATTTCTTCTTTAGGTTTCTTGGGTTTGTTTGTTGTTGTTTTGGGGGGGGGTTGTTACCTTCTGCATTGAAAAAACCAATCGGAAATATAAGTGATATGATGTGATTATGATTTTTAACGTAGCTTTTCACACTTTTTCAGTCAAATCTCTACGATATCTGAAGTATGGCAGTTTATATTGATGTCTAGCACTGGGGCATCATGCCGCAGACATGTAGCATGATGTCCCACCCAGTCACATTATCCTAACACCAGGCCGACCAGTCCTAACACTAACCTCTTACTGCTGAGTGTCAAGGGAGCCAGCTGTTAGTACCATTTTTGTAAGTCTTTGGTATGACTCTACCGGGGAGTGAACCCACGACCTACTGCATCAAAGGTGGATGATCTATCCACTAGGCCACCAGATCGGTTCGGAAATATAAGATTGTTGCCTGTTTTTATGCATAGTATATCAATCCGTGAAAAGGCATGCTGATATAACAAAATCTAGACAGTTATATCAATCACACTTAGTAACTACATTATTCATCGAATGATGGAAGGGTAAAGTAATTGGTCACTACAAGATTTAATCACTGCATATGCAACTTTATAATTGTAATTAAGTCTCTAGATTGAATTTTTATAAACGATCATGTAAAAAAACAAACAATAATTCCAACTTTCTTGTACATTTACGACCTTGTAGTTTCTTACATTAGAATCGCATTACAAAGCAACGAATGATAGATATTCTGCGGGGGACGTTAGATATAATAAATGGTAAAATCCTAATTATCCTAAGCTGCAGATATTATTCCGAAATCTTTGAGAGTATAAGCAATGGTACGTGAGGCAGACCTTTAGTGGATACCTGATTATCTGCTTTATAATATTATGTACTCGCCGTACAATACGTTCTTTTCCAGTTTTTGCTGTGACACGTAATTGACAAAATTGTTTTCTGTGTTCACGGCTAGGTTGTATATTGATGAGATTATGTAAGACTCTTGAGGTGAATTTCCAGTCAGATCAAAGTGAGGATATCTATCTTAGAGAGATGTGTTTTGTGTCATTTCAATTTGGTCTTGTCTTGTTTCAAGTTGCCTGCACTTTAAAATCATGTAAAGGACTATTTGAAGCTAAGGCATCCAAGTATGTTCCACACAAATCAATATGACTTTTCCAATAGTAACTATAAACACTCCTAATTAATATTAAATTGTATTTGAATATGAGTTATGTTCAAGATGTATTCTTCAAATTTCGGCAATTTCGTCGTTGTTAGTATAAAGTCGTCCCTTTATTCGTTTCCAGCGTAATCAAAGGTTCTTGAATAACATCTGATACATGTCAGGTGGTTCATCTGGGGATTTGCAGCCTCTTCATCCACAAAACATTATGCCCGCCATTAAAATTAATCACATGGTCACAATTGACGTTAAACCCTCAAAACCACAAACCGAAATCAGGATTTTATCACATTACGTTTACTTACAACTGATAAGAGTTTTAAATAAATGTATTATCCTTTTATGAACTTCGTTTTAATATTCTTTTGTAAAATATATGAAATTGAAGAATTTTTTTATTTATAACCCATCCGAATGAGAGTAAACAATGTTAAACATTTTTTTTGAAATGTACCAGTGTATGTGGAGTTTTATACATCGCTCTTTTTAATACTTTTTCGAATTGCTTGCTTTTCAATACTGCCTGTGTAATCTTCATGCAGCGTGAATTCCAACGTAATCCTACAAATTGTGGAATATGTACTTGTTCCTTAAAATCTTTAAAATGTGTACCAAATAATTCTATGTGATTTATTTGTAAGCTTGCGATCACGGCCTGTTTCTTAAGTGTGCGGATATATCTTAGCCTACATACAAACATCTTAACAACATCATATCAAGTCATCGTGAGAAACGATTGTTTTAACTTTTATACGCATCTTCTAAGTTATACTTGAATGCTTGATGCTTGACCAGTGTCTTTTCGTCTTCTACAATTTGCCTGGCTGCTTCGCTCAGTAATGAAAATACCGTTTACCACAAAGCAGTATCCAATAGGGAACATTTTTAAAGTCATTTATCTTAATAAACATCCGTTTTAGCATGAGCAAGACGATAAAATCCAAATTTAATTTTTACTAATAGTTAGTACCTTGATATTTGAAGGTGCAGTTTTTGCACCAGACACGTTACCAGACACATTGAAATAATCTGGAACCTTTTTTAGAAAACCATAAATGTCAGCAATACAATCGTTTTCGTTCCGATAACGGGTTTTGATATCAGAAAGTCGTTATTCTTTAACAATTTACAGTCATTATCAAATTTATCTATTACATGCACGCAATATTCACATGATCATAGCTTGCCCTCTGTGTGATATGCAAAGCTAGCATATTTGAGAATTTCGATGCAAAATTGTGTCAAGATTCTAAAATAAAATGAGTTTTTATTTGCAACATGTTATGACTACCTCCTCATTATATCATACAATATGTAATGAAATTTGGATTGTTATCTCCTACTCTGAATTGTTTTTTTAAACTTTTTTTGACGCGGAATGAGTGTTTTAGTATTGTCAGATCTCCTCCTTTGCCCAATGAAAAATATCATAGATGATATTCTTTTGTACACATATCGAATCATGGATTAAATATTATTTAAGTTTTGTAACTCTGAGTAGTATTTATTATCATTGTAACCACAGAAACAGCTAAAACTCCATTGTTGATCTGGCAACAGCACAATTAATAATCGTACACAGCAGGCACAGAACTGCAATATGGTACATGTTTGTTTGGGGTTTTTAATATAAAAGTGAGGGTTATTTTTGAACTTAGTATCCTAGTTCCTGATCTAAAATAATCCTCTCATAATCAGTAACACAGTAGGATCATGCCATTGCAAGCTATTAAATACATTAAAATTAACATACAAACATGCATACGTAATCGTTACCATCTTAGTGAAATGTTACATATGAACAAATCTTTCTCCATTCCATCAATTCGTACTCTTATGCTGAGATTATTATGCCAAAATATTATAAATGTATACTCATTAAATTACACAAATGTCATAAACGTAGACACACTGGATAACAAAAAACGAGTAAATGTAGACAAATTAAATCACACAAACCGTGCAAATTTCTACACATTGATTTACATGAATATCGTTATCTTATGCACATTAGATTACACAAATATCATAAATGTATTCACATAAAATTAGACAAATATTTTAAATGTATATACATTGAATAAAATAAATATTGTAAATGTAAACACGTTATATCACACAAATAGTTTAAATGTGTACACATTGATTTCAATAAATATGGTAAATGTATACTGGTCAAATTACACGAATAGTGTATATGTCTGTACAGTAAATCACTAACATAGTGTATGTGTGAACACATAAATCACACGAATATTGTAAATGTCTACACATTTATTCACACAAAGATCGTATACATTGAATCTGTTATGGATACCTGAACGATTACACGATACTGTTCTTTCAGTCATTTTGGGTTTTGTGAATTGTGCATTTCAGTTCTTTTAATTCAGTGGCGGGAATGTGTTTTAGTAAACGTACAGCTACATTACATGTAAAATTCCATTTATAAGTAAAGGACTATTACCAAGATCAAGTCAACAACCTTTTAGGTCAAGTACGCCATGTTTTAAATTGAATGAGGATTACGAAAACATCACATGATACTTGGATTGTATTTGACATGTAGAGATAACTTGCACGATCTAGTTGTTGATCGCCTATTGGCTTAATAATTTGAAAATGTCAGAACATGACTTACAATATTTCTAAACAAATAATGTAAACGTTCAAGAATCTTTTTAGTGACTCAGGTTGTGTTGATTTTGTGCACACGGAA